>CM075987.1:15187435-15494458 GCA_038087875.1 Malacoraja senta
TGCACTGTGGATCGGTTCACTCCCTTTAGTACTTCACTTTGTCATTTATTCAGTATTTAATCAACATTATTTTCACAGTGGTAAGGTCTGTTGCTTCCTGAAAAGTTTTTCAGTTGATTCACTTATTCATAGTTTTTTCATCAGTCAATAAGAATCTTGGCTTCTCCTGATGTCATGGCTGTTCAGGACTTTGACTAGAAAGAGAGCTACAGCATCCATCTCCGAATATGCAACTTGCCCAATGGAAGCCAGTGAATTATTGACCCAAACAGGATGAATGAATAGAACAGTAACAAGGCTATACAAATTGCCACAGAAAATGCTTGTTTTATGCCATTTAGTACAAAAGTATAGTTTATCCAAAGGGAATGAAATGGCAAGTGCTCAGTGAATGTTTCACAGTGAGTGGGGAGAGTTATAGAGCAGAAGGATCTAGGAGTGCAGGTATGTAATTTCCTGAAAGTGGTGTCACAGGTAGACAGGGTGATCAAGAGGATTTTGGTACATTGGCTTTCATCATTCATGGCATTGAGTATAGAAGTGAGGATGTTGTTACAGTTCTATGACACATTGCTGAGGCCACTGAACTGTTCAGTTTTGGTCACCCTGCTATGCTAAGGATGTTAAGCTGGAAAGAAGAAGATTTGCGAGGATGTTGCCAAGACTTGAAGGCCTGAGCTATGGGGGAGGTTGAGTTTGGAGCACAGGAGGTTGAGGACTGATCTTATAGAGGTTTATATTTCACAGAGGGTGGTGGGTACATGGAACGAGTTGCCAGAGGAAGTAATTGAGGCAGGTACTATAATACCATTTAAAAGTCTTTTGGACAGGTACATGTATAAGAAAGGTTTAGAGTGATATGTGGCTGTGGGCAGGTAGGATTAAGTGTAGATAGGGATTTTTGGTCTGTGGTATTTAGTCTATCAGAGGAAATTCTGTTTGCCATACTTCAGCAACAGAATCCCCAGCAAAAGTAATGCCCTCTCTTTAATTTGTGCACGACCAGGTGGTCTTTCTCTTTTTTCTTCACATTTGCCTGCTCCTGCGCTACAGCAGCAGAATCAGTTGTGCGTTGCATACTGATTGAAAGTCACTGGTGGTTTCTATGCAGAGGCATGTCCACGTGCATGGAAACCAGCCATTGAACCTCATATTGCCCACCAGTACTAGATTCTGCATTGCAAATCAATTACAGAACGTGAGAAAGCATGTTACATAGAAATTTCAGGACATAGTGGATGGAATATCTTAAGTTGAAGTACAAAGTGTACAATAGCCCATTGTACACCTGACAGTTTTCTTTTGCACTACCTGCTAAGTTCAATTTATTTTACTCCAGAAATGAACAGTACACACTTTAGGGGGGGGGGGGGGGCCTCACTGATATGTTGAGTGTATTTCAAACCAGTATACAATATGTGATGTGCTCATTTCACCTGAAGGCTCTGTAATCTGGCAGAAGCAAAAACATAGGATTATTTATCAAATCCCTCTTCAAAACTTTTTCAACGGTCAAAAGTGGACTACAAAAATGCTCTGATCAGTGACCTTTAGCAGTGATATCACCCCTTTGAGAAACTAACACACCTTTCCGTTAAAGGAATTCAGGGATGTAGTGTCCACTGAAATACCTGTTGCCCTTTCCAGAAATCCAATTTTTCTTGTAAAAGAATCAACATTTATCCAATTTGTAAAATTAGCTAAACTCGAGATTCATCACTTCATGTTTTGTACAATCAAGCCGTTTCTGGAATATATAATGCTCCACAGATTCCACAAATTGAACGAGTTTCTCTCTCGATGTGCTTTCTTTAAAGAAAACACTAACCTCATTAATCATCTGGTTGTATTATGCTGGTTTATATTTAATCAAAATTTATATTTTGTTATGCCCCTGTCCCACTTAGGAAACCTGAACGGAAACCTCTGGAGACTTTGCGCCCCACCCAAGGTTTCCGTGCGGTTCCCGGAGGTTTTTGTCAGTCTCCCTAATGGTCGAAAGTGGTTTCCGCTTCTTCTATGTTCCGCCGATTATTTTAAAAAATTCCCAAACCGGCCGCGACTAAAAATAGGTTGCCGTTTTAAAAATCGGTAATTTTTTAGTTGAAGCCGGTTTGCGATGCTAGTTGAAGGTGGTTGCCGGAGGTTGCAGGTAGTGGAAGGTAAGACCTCCCTGGTGGAATAAAACTGGGTGAAAAAAAGGTCTCCAGAGGTTTCCGTTCAGGTTTCCTAAGTGGGACAGGGGCATAAGGAAACCTCTGGTGACCTTGCGCCCCACCCAAGGTTTCCGTGAGGTTCCCAGAGGTTTTGGTCACTCTCCCTTAGGATAAACATATTAAATTATGTGCCTGGCTCTCTTAAAAGAATGAAAATGGACTATTTCAGGTTAAATTTATTTCCCAGGTCTTTAGTTAAGTCTTGGAACCAAGGGACTTTAGGCCAAGTGCTGGTCTTTTAGTTTTGGGGATTGCTGATGCAAAGTTCAATATTGACATTTACCTGGAGAATCAGTGGTTCTGATTAGATCAGGTTGTGTGAGACCAGAGACTTGAAATTCGAGAGCGATACATTTTAACCATTTTGTTTTTTACCGTTAGGAAATTTTCAACCTAATGTTTTTAAAGAACAGCTGATATGAAAAATCATTAAATTAGTTACTTGTGATTTTCATGCCCTTCCACTTTATTGTGTGGGGCACTGACTTCTGAGCACCAGGCAGGTATTGAACAACAATTCAGGATAAATGTGTTGGGGTTTGCTGTGTGGCATTCTTTCCTTCCTTCATGATAGCTTGTTTATAATCTTGGCATATTTAATTTTATCATCATCATTCTTCATGTACACTGCCAACAGCATCAGCAACAAAATGGCTGCAAATTAACTATTACTTTACTGGTGTATGTATTTGGTGTGACCCGACAAGGGGTCTTTAAAAGTTTAAGTTTGAGAATCTGGCATGACTTGATTTGAAATGTTGAACTCTTATGCACTGTACAGTAGAAAGTTAACTTGAGGGGCCTAGCCCTGAACATTGATAGATTTGTGACACTGCTGGTTGATCAAGCAACAGTACATCCCTTAGTTGGTACTAAATGTTTGGCAAATGGTTAACTTTGTCATCTTTTTCCTGTTCAGGTTTTTGTATTGCCAGTAATGTCATGGGCTGAAGATATTTGTATAGTTTTTTTTAATCTGATGACCTTAAAGCATGAACTCATCACATTATCTGGTCTTCTGTAGCACTGAGTATAACATTTATTGTGGTGTTATTTGGGCTGATTTGTACCGAGCTGAGCATGATTGTTTATCCTACATTCATACTGACATTACTGTTCATGATTAGCTAAATATGGTATGTATAAGGCTAAATGAATCAAAAACATGGTGGAAAGAAAATGGGCAGTGAGCTGTGAAAGCAGATCGGGCAGTGAATGTGGAGAGAAAACTGAGCTAATACTGCAGATGAATAATCTTGCAGCAGATCTGGCTGGAACTGATACCAGCAGGAAATCTCAAACGTCATCTCAAACTGTTCATTTTGATATTGAGACCCGAAGGTTGTCACTTTCCCGGAGGCAGGATTAGATGTGGATTCTTGAGCTTGTGTTGAACCTAGTTGGGATGGGATAGTATTCGTATGGGGCTTTCTGCAATGTTCCCCGAAGCCTGAGGAATGGCACCTCATCTTCTGACCAGTCATTAGGATACATCAGTTTCAGATAACTTGCTGTGTACCGAACAGAACATCTGCAAATATCCTTGATTTCCCTCTCTCTGCAGACGCTGTTTGGTCTGTTAGGAATTCCAATGATTTCAGACTTTCCAAAACAGGTTTCGCCTGCATTTCATAACTTCTACATGAAGTTGTCCCTGTGATTGTTTTCTCTCTTTCCAACTTCCCTCATCAATCTTTCAATTAGATTGTTCCAGAGACAGCAGAGTCATCTCAACAAGCCTGGTCTTGCCCTTTGTCCAATGCATTCCTCCTCCACCCTCTCACTTTCCACTTCTGATGAAGAGGGCATCGAAATGAAACATTAAGTTTGTTTCTCTTTCCAGAATTGTTGCCTGGCCTGCTGAGTGTTATTTCAATAAGTGTTGACATCTAGCTTCCTCAACAGCTCATTGGGTAAAAGTATTTTCTAGTACAGTATTAAACAGTTCAGACAAGCTCACTGGTTTAATTCCTGGACCATGCTTGATTAGCTGAGATCATGAGATACTGCAGTAGAGGTGCATCAAAGCCTACTTCATACTTGTCTAGGTGTGATCAGTCCACTGATCTCTTCCTTGGGTAAAGTTACTGAGGACTGCAGGTGCCTGTGTAAACATTTAAGAATTAATATCTTCAGGAAAAGTGCAACCTAACTTGTGTTACAATTTGTGTTAATGTACCTTTGCAGAGCAGCCATTGAAAAACCTCTGTACTGAACTCTGCATTCTTTGCTACTTTCTGATCATGTCATGAGCCAATGCGCACACACACACACACGCACGGTCTGGTGCCAGAGACAAAATGCACCTCCATTAATTTTACGCAGTTCCAATTGTCTGGTTTGACCGCATGTCCCAGTTTGTCTTCATGTTAAATATCTGAACTTATGTGAGCAATGTATTGCATGTGATATGTGAAGCACTGATTATACAGCAATATTTGAGCAAATAAGGTCAATAAAATCTTGAAGGCGTGATCTTAAGTATTTTGACGTTTTTATTTTTAATGTTGTTTCTATCTAACTTGCCAGTTTCTAGAAGTGGCTATCTTCAGTTGTGAAGCTCAAGACAAGTGCTTGGAAATTGCACTGCAGGCCATTGCCAGTTGTGCCAGGGACAGCAGATAAATACTGCTTCCAGGACCCGTTAATCTTTGCTCACTTGGTTTAACCGGACGAAGCTATCGAAGTAGATGCAGTTATGACTTTTAAAGGACATTGGACAGATATATGTTTACAAGGTGTTTAGAGATCTATGTGCCACATGGAGCCAAATGGAACAAGTCCAATGTGCCTACAGTTACCATAGCATCGACAAGGTGGGCCGAAGGGTCTTTTCCGTGCTGCACAGGTCTCTGACACAGGGGGACTTAATAACAGAGACAGTTTGCATTTATATATTCGCTTTTATATGGTAAAGTGCCACATGGGTGTCATTAGACAATGAGCATAAAAAGAGCAGCCTGTATGATATCAATAATCTGATAAATATCTAGGTTTTCCACAATCTTGAGAGACTGGTTTAAGGAGAGATCTTTAAGTTGGAAAACTTGGATCTCTTGGCAAATGATTAGCCTGAAAGAGATTACAGGGTTAGGGAGGGACCATACAATGGAAGGATTTGAATTTTAAATCCCGGTGATAATGGACTTTCATCAAATACGAATCAATGAACATGGATCTGATGAATGAATGGGACTTAGTCTGTTACGGTATGAAATGCAGAGAAATTCTGGAGATTGTTTTAGGTGCAGATTCAGCAAGATTATGTCTATTCAATGTGTAAAAGGGAGGGTTAATCCAGTATAGATTTTACAGGCGTGCCCAGCTGTTTGCTTGCAGCATTGGAACCAAAACATCGTGTATCTGCAACACTGACGGAAAGCCTGAATCCTTGCAATCTGGGCATGAGTGCTTTTGGGTTGGTAGTTTAGTCGTCAGTTGAAGGAAAGGTAATTTCAGTAAAGATCATGCAGTCTTTTAATCTTGAATGATTTATGCTGTACATCTTGTTGTACAAAGCAATTTATGCTATATGCAGAAAGCATTTTTTATTTGGCTTGTCCGGTGATTTGACCAAAAAGCTCTCTAACCCAAAGAACTAATTACAACTAGCCTTAAATGATACTTGTTGCTCCCAGAGTCAACGGTTTGGTCTTTCCCTCCCGTGCGGGGAAAAAAACAATTACTGAGTCTGCTGTTCCTATCATCAGAAAAAGCTATCTTCAGACAATTCAATTACTCTTCATGCTATCGTTGAATACAGCAAAGGCGCTGGGTCCACTTAACATCCCAGCTGTAATGCTGATGTTTTATACTACAGAACTAGCCAGGCCTTTAGCCAAGGTGTCACAGAACAGAATGTATCAACTTGACCATGTGAAAAATTGTTGTAGGTGGAACATACATGGGCAATGTGACAAATCTAATCTATGTTGCTGCCGTTACTTTAATCTGTTCTGGGTATTTCATCAGCTTGCTATCATGTGGCACTCGCTCCTCAATAACCTCTTCTGTAATATTCAGTTTCGGTTTGCCAGAATCATCAGGCTCCAGAATTTATTAAAGCTTTGGTAATAAAAACACTGCTGCTTTTTTGTGGACAAAATGATGCCGTTACACATTTTTAAAAAAGTTCACGCAATTGACTGCTGCACATCAATCTAGTTTAGAACGTTCTATAGGTGCTGGTACACTAAAACAGGACATGCAGTCACAAAAAAACACTGGTCCAAACCTGAAAGAGCTGAACTCCAAAGACAAAGTAAGAGCCCTGACAAAAGGACTCGGTTTACATACAAGTGACATCAGAGTTTGCACAAAATTGAAGTCATTGGGAATCATCAAATACAGCCCATCTAAAATATATAATTTCCTTCTGTTTGGAGATTTTTATCTCTATGTTGATGCATTTTCTGGCTGTGGTTAACTTGATATTGGAGGTCAAGTCAAACTGTTTAATATTATTTCAGCTGACGGAAGTTTCATTCGCTGTTTAGAAGATGATTACCATCTTTAAAAGGTTTTCTTTCACTTAAACATTTTTAGCAGCTAAAACAGTGAATACTCCACTAATCCATAAAAGACATAATCTGTAACTACAGAATTCAGAAAGAGTCTAGGTAATTACAATACGTTCAGGTTGTTACATTTGACAGAAATACGTGCTGAAGTAAAACTCAGTTTAACTTGCTGAGAACAATTTTTTTGAGAATTGATAAGAACATACCATGTGCATCACTTTATTGTTATTACATTTCTCTCTTCCCCATCTCATTCATCCAAACCCTTCCCTCTCCAGAAACACCCGCTAGCCTTTTGAGTTAATTGATGCTATCACTTCTCTCGCCAGCTGTGCTGGCTTATCCTACATTCTCGTCATCCTTAGGGTTTGAAAGCTTCACCAAACTTTCTTCTAAAGTTCGAGTTTTCCACTAGTATTGCCAGCATTGGGGTTGTATAAAATCTGCAATAACTTCCCTTCCCACTCCTGCACTGGTACTTCTGGTGTCTCCAGAGGTGCATCCTTGGTCCTCGGACATTGTTCACCCCTGTGCCACACATCCAAAAATACTGCACCATTTTTGTATGTATTCCAGATCCACCAGTTCCACCTCAGTAACACCTATGTGATCACTTCCAATCCAAATGATATTCCAAGTTTAGTGTTTTCCCAACATCCATCAATGTAAAATGTCTTCATTAAATATTGGACCACCATTGTAGGCCCCTTACAAAGTTCTTTACAATCTGTTCTTTCCCTCTCCTGAGCAATAAGGTTGTAGCAGACTGCAGCACTAACATCATGTCTGATGCAGAGATGAGCTTAAATCCCAGCCAATATTGCTCAGTCTGTTTATTTCCATCCCTGTGACTCTGCCTGTACTCGATTTCTGCCTGAGCTCGTCTGCTGTGGAAATTCTTGGCCCTGCTTTGGTAACCTCCAGACCTGCACCATTTATTATTGCCAATCACATCAATATTTCACTTTACCAATTAATGTTGACTTTTGGTCATAAAAAAAAAAAAGTAATCTTGTTCACTCAGGCCTTCAGATGCGCAGTAACGGGGATAAATTGGAACAGTATGAGCAAGTCGTATGTGAGACCATATTTGCAGTGTCGATCGCCCAGCAATAGGAAGGATGTCGTAAGTTGAAAAGGGTACAGAAACAAATCACCAGGATGTTACCTGGACTTCCAGCCTTGAGTTATACAGAAAGGTGGGGGTGGGGTGGGGGGGGGGGGGGGTGACTTTATTGAGGTGTACCAGATCATGAGGGGCATGGATTAAGTGAACACTCAGTCTTTCCCAGAGTAGATCATTCTGAAACTCCAATTTAAATACATTTAATCACTGGCTTAACATGAGAAGGGAGACATTTAAGGGGGACCTTGGGCAACTTTTCACTCAGCAGGTAGTCCATATCTGGAAGGAGCTGCTGATCTTGACAATGGTGTTCATTTTTCTTGAAAGAGTTGCAGTGTAAAACCTACACTGATCACCAGGTGGCAGAGTATCACTGAATTATTATGGTTACCTAGCATTACTGTAATTTATTGTAATCAATTATTATATAATCAATAATAATTGATTATTTTATATATAATAATCAATAATGCATAAAATTAAAGATTCTGTTCTGTTAAGCTGCAACAAGTAAGAATGTTATTGTTCCATTGCCGGTATATATGACAATTAAACTCTCTTCACTTTTGACTCTTCAAATTCCGATATCACGTCTTTGCATTCTAGCTTTCTTGTTGTTTTATCACCTTTGGGCCACCCTGCCACTTGCAGAGGCAGCCATGAGCAAGTTTGCTTTATGGATTGTCAACCACCTCACATCTCGATCCCATGATAGTGTCCTGATGTATATGTAGTCGAGACATCTGGAGTTTTCCAACAATTTCTTTCCCCTCTGGAGAACATTAACAGTGTCCTCTTGTCTTGGAACTTCCCAAACTGATTTGTAAAAGTCAGCCAAGATTAAATAATGGTTTCTGCTGTGGTTCAAAGCATCTTCTGCAGTAGGAGCCGCCAACTGGTCATACATCAGGTGTCAGGGCAGAGAGTGCAGTGAATTGGCAATGCAAACCTGCTCATGAATGCCAGTGATCCAATGATAAAAGTAACAAGTCTCTCCCCTCTCACCGTATGTCTATGCGCTCCAGTTTTAAAATCCTCTACCCTGGGGAAAAAGACTGCAAGCTATCACTTTAGGCCTCAATAAGGTCACCTCTCAGTCTCCTACGCATTGAAGAAAAAACATTCCAGCCCATCCCACCTCTCCCTAAACCTCAAACCCAAGTAACGTCCTGGTAAATCTCTTCTGCACCCTTTCCAACTCGCAATCCTTTACATTCATCTCTTAAAACTTGGTTTAAAGTCTGAAGGTGGCTTGAATCTCATCCTCCAGTCTGCTCTGGGCTGCAGCACAGCAGAGGGGCTGAATGTAACCTGAGGCACAGCTTCACCTGCGGTTACTGGCAGAGAACTCCGTCCTTGCTCAGGATGTTAATGAGGTCTCTGAGCAATTCCACAGACCCTAACACCTGCCTCTGCCTTCCCCCGACCGACCGGTTTGTCCCACAGCCTCCAGGATAGTCATAAAAGAGTTAATGTCTGAATTGTTCCTCTCAGTGACAATAGATAATATAACTTGGCTAACAAGGATTCCTGGAGATAGCGTATGTCTGACTTGGGTGTCCTTCATCCCATGGAATGAACAAAGCAAAAGAGAATTTTACTCTGGGATTCCCCCAGAGGCTAGTATGGGGGTGATTATAAGTGCAAGCAGAGAGAATGAATTATTTCTATCATTCTTCTTGTCATTTAACAATGTTAAATAGTTAACATATTCCAGATAGCATTAAAATGAAGATGGTAGTCTCTCCCAAAGTGCATTCTACAAGGACTATTTTAATCTGTTATAATAAGCAATATTGCTCCCTAGTTCTGGGACATAAACATGATTCATCTTCTCAGACAATAAGAATCTAATGTCATCATTCTCCTAATTTAAAATGTCAAAGTTGCTCTCTGACAATTAATCCAGCCCACACTGGGCTGAGGTGAAGGGGTACCTCGTGCTCAGACTGAAATCTGAGCAAAGCCGACATCGGTGAATTGAGACTTAACATGAGAGCCCTGCAGCAATGGATCATTTTTTCACCGGCCTCTCAGCCAGATAAGTGCCTCTGGGGCAGGAAGGGGTGTACGGTAAATGGCAACATTTCACGAGTGCCCCATAAATTTTATAATGTTGTATTGTTGCAATAATCATCATTTACTGTGGTGATCCCCAGGAATCTCACACCTCTGTGAGACTTTATTCCCCAGAATTCATATCTGCCATTCCCAGGACAAGCTTTTCATTCCAATTACATCAGCATAGCATCAATCTTCCTTTCCATGGTTCCATGTTTTTTTTTTTAAACATTGGTTTTCAATGTGTGATGGCTTGAGGGCATTAGCCTATGGAGTCTTCAGAGCAGACACAACAAGCCATGGGTGTGTTCATCAGCATGAGGCCCATGACCATGGAATGTACCAGTCTGCAACATTCATTGGTGGACAGCTCCTTGCAAAGTAAACCCATGTCCCTGAGAAAAACATCCTTAAAGTTGTAGAGTTGTACAGCGTGGAAACAAACCCTTTGGCTCACCTTGTCCATGTCAAACGAGTTTGCGAACTGGGCTGGTCCCATTTGGCCACTAGCTCTCTCAACACTTCCTGTCGATATATCTGTCCAAAATGACTTAAATATTGCAATTGTATTTGTTTCTATAGCTTCCTCTGACAGCACCATCCGAACACGGACGACCCTCTAAGTGAAAAAGTTGATCCTGAGGTCCCTCTTAAATCTCTACAGCAGGCAGGTTTGCTAGTGCTACACGGGTGGGTTTAAAATAAACAGTGGGGGGTGGAGTCAACAACGTGGAAGCGTAAGTATGCAGTTAACGGGAAAGAGAGTGTAGGAAAGGTCATGTTTAAACTAACAGGGCAGGGGGATGGGAACCAATGCGAGGACAGAGGGAGATAAAAGGAGGACAGAAGCAAAAGGTAGAAGGGAGATAAGAAAAACAAACATGAAAGCTTTGTTCCTTAATGCGAGGAGCATTTGTAATAAGGTGGATGAATTGAATGTGAAGTTAGTGGTTAAGGAATATGATACAGTTGGAATTACGGAGACATGGCTCCGGGGTGACCAAGGCTGGGAGCTAAACATGCAGGGGTATTCAATATTCAGGAAGGATAGACAGTAAGGAAGAGGAGGTGGCGTGGCATTGCTGGTTAAAGAGGAGATTAATGCAATAGCAAGGAGAGACATTAGCTTGGATGCTGTAGAATCGGTATGGGTAGAACTGCTAAACAGACAAGGGCAGAAAACACTTGTTGGAGTTGTATACAGACCACCCAACAACAGTAGGGAGGTTGGGGATAGCACCAAGCAGGAAATTAGGGATGCGTGGAGCAAAGGTGCAGGGGTTATAATGGGTGACTTTAATCTACATATAGATTGTGCCAACCAAATTGGTAACAGTGCTGAGGAGGAGGATTTCCTGGAATGTATACGGGATGGGTTTTTAAACCAATATTTAGAGGAACCGACTAGAGGGCAGGCCATCCTAGACTGGGTACTGTGTAATGAGGAAGGATTAGTTAGCGATCTTGTTGTGCAAAACCCCTTGGGCAATAGTGACCTTAATATGGTGGAATTCTGCATTAGGATGGAGAGTGACACGGTTAATTCAGAGACTTGGGTCCTGAACTTGAAGAAAGAAGACTTTGAAGGTATGAGATGGGTATTGGCTAGGATAGACGGGCAAATTATACTTAAAGGGTTGACAGTGGAGATGCAATGGCGAAGATTTAAAGACTGCATGGATGAACTCCGAAAATTGTTCATCCCTGTCCAGCGAAAAAATAAAACTGGGAAGATGGCTCATCTGTGGCTAACAAGGGAAATCAAGGATAGTGTTAAATCCAAGGAAGAGGCATATAAATTGGCCAGAGGAAGCAGCAAACTGTTGGACTGGGAAAAATTTAGAACAACAGAGGAGGACAAAGGGGTTAATTAAGAGGGGGTAAAACAGCATGAAAGAAAGCTTGCGGGGAATATAAAAATGACTCTAAAAGCTTTAGATATGAAAAAAGGAAAAGATTAATGAAAATGAATGTAGGTCCCTTACAATCAGAGACAGGTGAATTTATAATGGAAAACAAGGAAATGGCAGAACAGTTAAACGAGTACTTTGGTTCTGTCTTCACTAAGGAAGACACAAATAATCTCCCAGAAATACCAGGAGACCGAGGATCTAGTGGGAGGGAGGAACTGGAGGGAATCCACATTAGTCAGAAAATGGTGTTAGATAAACTGTTGGGACTGAAGGCAGATAAATCTCCAGGGCCTGATGGTCTGCATCCCAGAGTACTCAAGGAGGTGGCCCTAGACATCGTGGATGCATTGATCATTTTCCAATGTTCTTTTGACTCTGGCTACACTCCAGTCCACAGGAACTGATCCAATGTAACTCCACTTTTTAAGAAAGGAGGGAGAGAAGAGAAAACGGGGAAGCATGGACCAATTAGCCTTACATCGGTGCTGGGGAAGATGCTTGAGTTGATTATTAAAGATGTTATAGCAGCGCATTTGTAAAGCAGTGACAGGATTGGTCAAAGTCAGCATGGATTTATGAAGGGGAAATCATGCTTGACTAATCTTCTGGAAATTTCTTGAGGATGAAACAAGTAGAATGGATAAGGGAGAACCAGTGGATGTGGTGTATCTGGACTTTCAAAAACCTTTGACAAAGTCCCACAAAAGAGATTAGTGTGCAAAATTAGAGCACATGGTATTGGGGGTAGGATATTGACATGGATAGAGAACTGGTTGGCAGACAGGAGGCAAAGAGTAGGGATTAACGGGTCCTATTCAGAATGGCAGGCAGTGACAAATGGGGTACTGCAAGGCTCGATGCTGGGACCCCAGTTATTTACAATATATATTAACGATTTAGACAAGGGAATTAAATGTGACATCTCTTTGCAGATGACACAATGCTGGGTGGCAGTGTGAGCTGCGATGAGGCTGCAGGGTGACTTGGATAGGTTGGGTGAGTGGGCAGATGCAGTATAATGTAGATAAATGTGAGGTCATCCACTTTGGTGGCAAGAACAGGAAGACAGATCATTATCTGAATGGTATCAAGATTAGGAAAAGGGGGACTGACATATGCTGAAAGTATGGGGCGATTGGGCTTGTGTTCACTGGAATTTAGGATGAGAGGGGATCTTATAGAAACATATAAAATTCTTAATGGATTGGACAGGCTAGATGCAGGAAAAATGTTCCTGATGTTGGGGGAGTCCAGAACCCAGAGACACCGTTTAAGAGTAAGGGGTAGGCCATTTAGGATTGAGATGAGGAAAATTAATTTCGCCCAGAGAGTTGTGAATCTGATTTTATAGATTTGGGGTATTGATTTCAGAAACAACCATGCTCACATTGAATGGCGGTGCTGGCTGGAAGGGCCAAATGGTCTGCACCTGCACCTATTTGTCTATGTTCTACGTCTCTCCCCCTCACCTTAAACTTATGCCCTCTAATTTCAGAATCATCTACCCTGGGAAAAACACTGTGAGCATTTGCTTTATCCATGCCCCTCATGATCTTGTGCATCTCAATAAGACCATCTCTCAGCTCCTACACTCCAAGGAAAAAGTCCCAGCCTATTCAACCTCTCTCTGTAACTCAAGTCTACAAGCCCAGGTAACATCCTAGTGAGTGAAGACACAGAGAGGGAGCAGTGAGAAAGTTTGAAGAAGGGTCTCGACCCGAAACATCACCCATTTCTTCTTTCCAGAGATGCAGCCTGTCCCGCTGAGCTACTTCAACTTTGTGTGCTTAACATCTTAGTGAATCTTTTCTGCACACTTTCCAATTAATGACATCCTTTGTATAGCTGGGTGACCTGATCTGCACACAGCACTCCTTCCGCTAACAAATTCATGGCAAAGATTCTCCAGTAACGGCATCAAGATTCGGCATCAAACAGGAAATTAGAAATGTGTGCAACAAAGGTAAAACAGTTATAATGGGTGACTTCAATCTACATATAGATTGGGTGAATCAAATTGGCAGGGGTGCTGAGGAAGAGGATTTCTTGGAATGTATGCGAGATCAACATGTAGAGGAACCAACGAGAGTAATGAGGAAGGGTTAGTTAGCAGTCTTGTTGTGCGTGGCCCCTTGGGCAAGAGTGACCATAATATGGTTG
Organism: Malacoraja senta; assembly: GCA_038087875.1. Classification (NCBI taxonomy): domain Eukaryota; kingdom Metazoa; phylum Chordata; class Chondrichthyes; order Rajiformes; family Rajidae; genus Malacoraja; species Malacoraja senta. The sequence continues at coordinate 15,201,432 of CM075987.1, forward strand.
AGTTCTTCATTAGGATGGAGAGTGACATTGTTAATTCAGAAACAAGGGTTCTGAACTTAAAGAAAGGTAACTTTGAGGGTATGAGACATGAATTGGCCAAGATAGACTGGCAATTGATTCTTAAAGGGTTGACGGTGGATATGCAATGGAAGGCATTTAAAGGCTGCATGGATGAACTACAACAATTGTTCATCCCAGTTTGGCAAAGGAATAAATCAGGGAAGGTAGTGCATCCGTGGATAACAAGGGAAATCAGGGATAGTATCAAAACAAAAGATGAAGCATACAAATTAGCCAGTAAAAGCAGCCTACCAGAGGACTGGGAGAAATTCAGAGTCCAGCAGAGGAGGACAAAGGGTTTAATTAGGAAAGGGAAAATAGATTATGAAAGAAAACTGGCAGGGAACATAAAAACTGACTGCAAAAGTTTTTATAGATATGTGAAGAGAAAAAGATTAGTTAAAACAAATGTAGGTCCCTTGCAGTCAGAAACAGGTGAATTGATCATGGGGAACAAGGACATGGCAGACCAATTGAATAACTACTTTGGTCTGTCTTCACTAAGGAAGACTTAATTAATCTGCCGGAAATAGCAGGGGACCGGGGGTCAAATGAGATGGAGGAACTGAGTGAAATCCAGGTTAGCCGGGAAGTGGTGTTAGGTAAATTGAATGGATTAAAGGCCGATAAATCCCCAGGGCCAGATAGGCTGCATCCCAGAGTACTTAAGGAAGTAGCCCCAGAAATAGTGGATGCATTAGTGATAATTTTTCAAAACTCTTTAGATTCTTGAGTAGTTCCTGAGGATTGGAGGGTAGCTAATGTAACCCCACTTTTTAAAAAGGGAGGGAGAGAGAAAACGGGGAATTACAGACCAGTTAGTCTAACATCGGTAGTGGGGAAACTGCTAGAGTCAGTTATTAAAGATGGGATAGCAGCACATTTGGAAAATGGTGAAATCATTGGACAAAGTCAGCATGGATTTATGAAAGGTAAATCATGTCTGACGAATCTTATAGAATTTTTCGAGGATGTAACTAGTAGAGTGGATAAGGGAGAACCAGTGGATGTGTTATATCTGGACTTTCAGAAGGCTTTCGACAAGGTCCCACATAAGAGATTAATATACAAACTTAAAGCACACGGTATTGGGGGTTCAGTATTGATGTGGATAGAGAACTGGCTGGCAGACAGGAAGCAAAGAGTAGGAGTAAACGGGTCCTTTTCAGAATGGCAGGCAGTGACTAGTGGGGTACCGCAAGGCTCAGTGCTGGGACCCCAGCTATTTACAATATATATTAATGATTTGGACGAGGGAATTGAATGCAACATCTCCAAGTTTGCGGAAGACACGAAGCTGGGGGGCAGTGTTAGCTGTGAGGAGGGTGCTAGGAGGCTGCAAGATGACTTGGATAGGCTGGGTGAATGGGCAAATGCATGGCAGATGCAGTATAATGTGGATAAATGTGAGGTTATCCACTTTGGTGGCAAAAACAGGAAAGTAGACTATTACCTGAATGGTGGCCAATTAGGAAAAGGGGAGATGCAATGAGACCTGGGTGTCATGGTACACCAGTCATTGAAAGTAGGCATGCAGGTGCAGCAGGCAGTGAAGAAAGCGAATGGTATGTTAGCATTCATAGCAAAAGGATTTGAGTATAGGAGCAGGGAGGTTCTACTGCAGTTGTACAGGGTCTTGGTGAGACCACACCTGGAGTATTGCGTACAGTTTTGGTCTCCGAATCTGAGGAAGGACATTCTTGCCATAGAGGGAGTACAGAGAAGGTTCACCAGACTGATTCCTGGGATGTCAGGACTTTCATATGAAGAAAGACTGGATAGACTCAGCTTGTACTCGCTAGAATTTAGAAGATTGAGGGGGGATCTTATAGAAACTTACAAAATTCTTAAGGGGTTGGACAGGGAGATGCAGGAAGATTGTTCCCGATGTTGGGGAAGTCCAGAACAAGGGGTCACAGTTCAAGGATAAAGGGGAAATCTTTTAGGACTGAGATGAGAAAAACATTTTTTACACAGAGAGTGGTGAATCTCTGGAATTCTCTGCCACAGAATGTAGTTGAGGCCAGTTCATTGGCTATATTTAAGAGGGAGTTAGATGTGGCCCTTGTGGCTAAAGGGATCAGGGGGTATGGAGAGAAGGCAGGTACAGGATACTGAGTTGGATGATCAGCCATGATCATATTGAATGGCGGTGCAGGCTCGAAGGGCCGAATGGCCGACTCCTGCACCTATTTTCTATGTTTCTATGTTTCTATGTAACGTACTCCCTGATATATCAAACTGAGTAAGACAAACAGCAACTTTTATTTATTCACGAAGAACTGCTGATGCAGGTGCTTCATCCGGAGGCAAGTAGGCTTTGAGGAGTTAGGACTGAGGGACAGGGTAGCCGATAGCCTTGCGCAGACGGAAGCAACAGCTAAACTCAAGGATGCGCTGGGGTTCAGAACTGGTGAAACTGGCACATCTCTGGGTCACAGGGCTGGGGGAGATCACATTGACAGGAGAGGGAAGAAGCACAGAGATCAGCAAGCAATGATGAAACTTTTACAATGAAGGTGATCAAAGAATCGAGAGCTAGTGTAAATCACAAGCACAGTGGTGGTGAGTGAGTTGAACATGATATAAGTTGACCGTCTAAATTGGATAATGTCAAGTTTAATGAGGGAGTTCAGCATGACATGTTCAGTGGTAAAATGAATGAGCATCTGAGCAGCTGAAACAGGTGGAGTGGGACTATGTTGATGAGATGAAAGCAGGGTGTTTGAGACACATCTTAGGCAACTATGACACCAAGACTAGAAACCATCTGATTCATCGGTTGCTAGAATGGAGTCAGGGATCTTGGCCACACAATGAAGCAAGTCATTGGCTTCAGTTGTTACAGTATTGGTGGAAACTCTACTCATCCAGTTCTGAGTGTGAGTTTCTCACAAGTCAAGAGTGTTTAATTGTCAAATTACCAACAGAACAACAAAACTCGAACGTGTTGCAGTTTAACACACCCATTAATGCAATAATACAGTTAATGCATCATCAAATAATACAATTAATTAATAACTGTAAAAATCAGTAGCCATAATATTGCAAAATTCTTACCAAAGCAGCCAATATCATCAAAGACCCACATCACCCTGGCAATGGTATCATTTCAGGAAGAGGGTACAGGAGTCTGTAAACGTGACTTCCAAGTTCAGAACAGCTTCTCCCCAGCAACTATCAGACTCGTGAACACGGCACAACATTACACCACGGCAACTATGGACATCAAAAGACCGTGTTTTTGGTTGAACTACGGACTTCGGTTATGCATTATTATGGTCACTTTATTGTGTTGTCGATTATGATATTATCTGTGAGTTATTGCAGTAACGACCCATTAAATGCTGCAGCAAATGTGAATGTCATTGTTCCCCTGCCGATACCTGTGACAATTATACACTTTTGACTCTAAAATGATGTGGGGCAAAGATTGTAAAAAGTGGTTCAATTCAATGAAGCTTTTCGTTGAGTGCAGAAATCTCCTGGATGGGCCGAATGGCTCTACACGTATTCTTACTCCAGACAAATCTCTGATAATATGAATCCTAAGAGGGACATGGGTTGAATTCTACAATTCCCCGTTGCAAAGACGTTTCCTTTCCCCCGCCCCCAATAATCCGCCATCCGATCGTTTTTTTTTCTCTCCTTTCCTGCGGCTTTCCAACATTCCCGTGGTTTTACTTTCATCCCATTCCCTCCGTGTGCGTCTTGCCTCTGGTTTGTTTCAGTCCACTTTGGAGCCTTCCCTCTCCAGCCTGTTTGTGCAGCAGCTGGGATTGTATATGGGGGCAGAGCGGGCGTTAGGACCGCGCGGCATTGTGAAGTTTGGGGGAGTTTGTCTTGTCCCCGCTGCCCCGGGACACTGAGTGTGTCTGTCTGTGTGTCTGTCTGTGTGTCTGTGTGTCTGTCTGTCTGTCTGCCCCTCATGGCTCTGGCTCTCTGGCTGCTGGCCCTCCTCTGCTCGCTCCAGCCTCTGGCCGCAGAGCCCGCCGCCTCCACCCTCGCCTTCGTCTTCGATGTGACCGGCTCCATGTACGATGACCTGCGGCAGGTCACTGAGGGCGCCGCCGCCATCCTCCGCAGCACCTTGGCCAGGACTGCAGCCCCTGTGGGCAACTTCGTGCTGGTGCCCTTCCACGACCCAGGTGAGGGAGGGTGATGGAGGGAAGGAAGGGGAGAATGGAGAGAGAGGGGGGAAGGATGGAGCAAGGGAAGTGCAGATGCTGGTTGATGGAGGTTGGTGGATAGGAGGGAAGGATGGAGAGAGTGATGGAGATGGGGATGAAGAGGAGGGCGAATGGAGGTTGGTGGAGAGGAGGGAAGGATGGAGGGAGGGAGGGAGGGTGGCGGAGAGAGGGATGGAGGCGAGAGAGCTTGTGGAAGGGATGGATGTGGACCAAGGGGAGGCCGATGAGGGGAATGGGGATGATGGAGTGATAGGGGAGGGAAGGATTGAGGATGGTGGAGGAGAGACGGCGGAGAGGGGAAGGGTGACGGAGAGAAAGGAGAGAGGGAAAGGTGGGTGATGGGAGGAGGGAGGAGGGAAAGTTGGGCCATGAAGTGGGAAGAGGGAGATAGGGAGTGTCTGTGTGGGGAAAGTGGGTGCATGAGGGAGAGAGAGGGTCTGGGAGAGAGATGGATATGAGAGCGTGGATGAATGAGTGATTGTGAAGAGGATGGCAGAGAACATGGGGGGCAAGGCTGTGCGGGGGAGGGTGATGTTCCGCTGGTGTGCTGTGTTCTAGGATGAGGTTGGCGCACTAGCTCCTTGTCCCATCAGCTCCCACCGATCCTCCTGTATCGAGGCAGAGTGCAAGCAATCACTGGTTTCATTGCAGACAGATTTAATACTAGACCAGTTTCCCAACAGCAAAAAGTTTACAACTTTATTGCAATAGCAAAAAAAAAATCAGTTGGATCACAAATTCTTGCTGGGTAGTCACTCAGTGGATTGTTTAATTCTTCCTGTTGGTGGGTTAAGGCTCCTGTAAAAGTGGTATTCTCATGGTATTGTTAAGCCGATTACTTCTTGCTATCATGAATTTTCTTTCAGCTGAAGTCATGACAGGATTGAACTGAGGTGGGGCTGGGGGACAAACTTGCTTCAGCAGTCTGGTCTCCTGATAATGAGCAGGAACAGTGTCTGTTATTTTTATTTTGTAGCTCTGGGCTGGTGCTTATCTGAGATTTCCAGTCAGCACCAGCGTTAGAAGCTGAGAGAGCCCTAAATCCAAATTCACTTCTTTATTTTTTTCTCTCTGATCTCCATCTGAAAATCTATGCCGTGAATGATATTTCTCCCTGTCTCCCGTCCCATCCCCATCCACGTTGATTCCCATCCTGCCCTCAGTGTTCACTGATACCGTTAATGGTTATTGCCACTCCACTCTGCAGTTGTCTGGCAGCTTCCCTCAAGGGAGCAACCTTTGAGCCTCTGTTCACAGCCATATCTCGAGCCCTTTCCTCCCCAAAGTTGATCAGCCTATTATGGTCTCCATCTCCTCCCTTCCCCCCTTCCTGTCCTCTCACACCGTTCCTTGTTTGAGTCCCTTCACTGAGGGTGTTCCACAGACGAGATAATTGTGATCAGTGCAGCTGAAGGTATCTTGTGCGATTGTGAACAGAGTGATCTAGCCCTCCTCATCCTTCCAAAGTCTCTGCAGCCTATGACATTGCCTACAATCATCTACAACCACACTACCATCACCACCCAAATACATGTACGTTTGTAGGCTAATTGGCTTCTGTAAATTGTCCTCATGAGTAGGATAGAACTAGTGTACGGGTGATCATTTGTCGGTGCGGGCTTGGTGGGTCGAAGGTCCTGTTTCCACGCTGTATCTCTAAACTAAGCTAAACCACCCAGCTGGATGTGACCACAGGGTTCCATTGTTCCATTGATCACATTCCATGGCTCGAAGGGCCGAATGTACTACTCCTGCACCTATTGTCTATTGTCCATATCTGGTGATAGTTTGAATTTCATTGGCAATGGCAACTTTTCCCTCACCACTGGCTCCACCCTTAACATCCCTCAAACTCACTCCCCTCCCCTCCCCCCACCCCCCCTCCTAATTTTCACCTCGTCACTGCTTTTGGCAGCGTAATCCAAAAATGTCAGTGCATTGATCTGTACCCAACCACTATTTCATTTGATCTCCCCAATAACCACCTATTGTCGAACTATGGGTGACACCATGACCAAAGATTTTCCCCAGCTAAATTACCAGTCTGAAGAAGGGTCTCGAACCAAAATGTTGTCAATCCATTTACCTCCACAGATGCTGCCTGACCCGCTGAGTCCCTCCAGCACTTTGTTTGGACTAATTGGATATTTCCCAAACATGGCACAGAGCACACTATCTCATTGATAAATTTACAGAATGGTGTGTTATAATTGATTATAGTTGGGGGGAAATGTGTTTATAGCACAGATACCATTGCCGAAATAAAGGTAAATATGTACAATTTGGTAAAACACAAAATTATCCTCAGTTGATTGGTGTGTGGTAGCTTTCATGTGCATTAATTGTCCTTCCCAGTCAGAAATCTGAAGGAAAGTCTACAAAAGTATTGGTTGATCCATTGTTGACTTAATAATTGTACGGTGACTTATCTATAACTTAAAGGACATGGTATTGGGATCTCTTGTGTTATTGGCAGTTTGCTTTAGTGTAACTTGGTTCCACAAACTGTCCACTTGAATCTGGAGTTTGTTTAAGGATGCTCTGTGGAACACAAGCAGTGCAGTGGAAGGAACGTGTAACCATTTTTTGATGAAAGAATGGGTCGTCTGGGCTTGTATTCACTGGAATTTAGGATGAGAGAGGATTTTGGATCTTGGGGGAGTCCAGAAACAGTGTGTCACAGTTTAAGAATAAGGGGTGGGCCATTTAGGACTGAGATGAGGAAAAACTTTTTCACCCAGAGAATTGTGAATCTGTGGCATTCTCTGCCACAGAAGGCAATGAAGGCCAATTCACCGGCTGCTGTCAAGAGAGAGTTAGATTTAGCTCTTAGGGCTAATGGAATCAAGGGAGGTGGGGAAAAATCAGCCATGATTATATTGAATGGCGGTGCTGGCTCGAAGGGCTGAATGGCCTAATCCTGCACCTATTTTCTATGTTTCTATGTCTATGTTTCTAATGCTGACAGCAACGTCTATCTTTCTATGTTGACAGCAATTGAACCAAGGTCCCACGGTTAGCAGTGAGTTAGCTGACCACCTAATTTGATTGTTAATGATCGTGGCTGTAGAAATATTTATTTGTTTTTTGAGTTTAGTTTATTGTCACGTGTTCCGAGGTAGTGAAAAGCTTTTGTTGCGTGCTTACCAGTCAGAGGAAAGACAATACATCATTACAATCGGTTCTATTGAGAAGAGCATCTCCAGTGTCGCAGTAACCACTCAGTCCAGAGGAACAGTCATGAGAGTGCAATCACACCAAAGATAGATCTCGACTTTCTCAATTTTCTCTTGTATGTGGATTGCTTTTATGAAAAGGAATCACCAAACTGGACCTTAACGCAACATTGTCAGGAATAACAAACATTCTGCAGGAGTAACTCAGCGGGTCGAGGAGATTCAGTGGGTGGACAGGAACAGTGGTCATTATGGGTTGAGACCCTTCATCAGGAGAGAGGATTGCTTGTTGCTCCAGACTGCAGTCTGCAGTGTCTTGTGTCTCGACTAAAAGGAATAAAGCTGTTTTTGTCATTTGCTCATTTTTGGATGAGCTATAGAGCTACTCTCTCATTCCCAAGAGCCAGAATGATCCATGGCATCATTCCTTCCTGGAGTCTGACTCCCACTATTCAGCAGTCCGTGCCAAAAAAGTCACGGTGCACGCTACATCACTCGTAGCGGAAACTTCTTTCACTATAGTTTCTTTCTGTATAAACCCGAGAGGATGCGTTCCTTCTGTTGTACATGCACTATTGGGCAGCATCACAGCTTGGTTTGGAACCGCTCTGCCCAAGATTGCAGGAATTGCAGAGAGTCGTAGATGTTGCCCAATCCATCACATAGACCAGGAAAACAGCCAACATCATCTATTCCACCCCGGGCATTCCTCTTTTCCCCTCTCCTGTTGGGCAGAAGATCTAGAAACTTTAAAGCATGTACCACCACATTCAGGAACAGCTTCTTCCCAGCTGTTAGCAGACTACCGAACGGTCCTTCTATAGGGTGTAGTCCTGATCTTCCAACCTACCTCATCACGTACATTGGAATTTTTCTCTGTAACTGTAGCACTAAACTCTGCACTCTGATATTTTTTTCTCTTTGCACTACTTGTTGTGCTTGTGTATGGCACGAATGTACTCGTGTATAGTAGGATTCTACTGGATAACAAGCAAACAAAAGCTTGCCACTGCATCTCTGTGCATGTGACAAGAGTAAAGCAATAGCAATGAAGAGTAAACCTATAAAAGACATTTGGGCCAGTACATGGACAGGAAAGGATTAGAGAGATATGGGTCAAACACAGGCAGGTGGATTACTGTAGATGATGCACCTTGGTCAGCATGGGCAAGTTGGGTCCAAGGGCCTGTTCTGTGCTGTATGACTATGAGATTGTTAAGGGTTTGGACACACTAGAGGCAGGAAACATGTTCCCGATGTTGGGGGAGTCCAGAACCAGGGGCCACAGTTTAAGAATAAGGAGTAAGCCATTTAGAACGGAGACGAGGAAACACTTTTTCTCTGTGGAAATCTCTGCCTCAGAGGGCGGTGGAGGCAGGTTCTCTGGATGCTTTCAAGAGAGAGCTAGATAGGGCTCTTAAAATAGCGGAGTCAGGGGATATGGGGAGAAGGCAGGAACGGGGTAGTGATTGGGATGATCAGCCATGATCACGTTGAATGGCGGTGCTGGGTCGAAGGACCAAATGGCCTACTCCTGCACCTATTGTCTATTGTCTATATGACGCTGCGACCGATACCAAGTTGGCTGCCAATGTTTAGGCAAGGCAATTCCATTCTGCCATCGGTGAACGGAAGAATTTGTTTAATTGGTGCACACCGTCTTCCGATCGGAAACTCTGCGAGAAGTAATTCCTGACAGAGAGCACCCTGCTGGTGTGCGGTGTGTCCGAGAGCACCTCAGCGCTGGAAGGAGTCTGAAGCCTTCCAAGTCTTCTGTACTGTAGGGTCCTTGAAGAGGGAGCGATGGAAAAGAAAACATGGCTGGATTGTTATTATTTGAAAAGGCCTGGGGAATTGTGGAAAATGCGGAGAACAGAACAGCAAAGATTGAGAGATGATGGAGTGAATGTGAGGGCTGTGCTGAGATGGGATCAGATTACAGAAAAGCAGGATTCTTCTAATTCAATTAGATCAACTTCATTTAAAGTGAAATGTGTAGCAGATGTTGGAATCTGGTTTTGTTTTGAGTTCCAAATGAACAGGCTCTCATTCACTGCTCCAGCATGGGGGTGGGGGTGGGGGTTGGGGGGGGGGTGGAGTGGTGGGGAAGATGAGAGAGTTGTGGGCAAGTTTGCGTATCTGGGTTCTTGGGCAAGAGCACTCTCACGGGATGGCTGTGAACTTTGAGTGAGGACACTGGGCGATTTAAGGTTAACAGTAGGGAGTTGTTTGAAAATGCTTGCGTTCCTACGATCGGAAAAGCAGGTGCTGGTGGATTTATCAGTGTCTTTTACTCTCTCCCGCCCCCCCCCCCCCCCCCCCACCCTCACTTTGTTTCATTTTTTACGGGTTGTTAAAAGCCTGAGAGCAAACACGCTGAGCATTGCTGAGCTGCTGGCTGATAATTGTCATCACAAGTCCACAGTAACTTCACTGTTTGCAATTAAAATCTAAAATTGGAGTAATCTTCAATTGCTACTTAATAAAATTTCTTGGTAGGGATCTGGAAGCAATAAAATAGCCTGCGAAGGCAGAAACTCCTGGGAGTTAGCAGCGATGTTACAAAAACCAGCGTCGGTGGCAACATTTCCCCCTTATTTTAATCATAGAATGAAGGACGGGGAATCTAACTGAGCTCTTCAGCACAGCACAGAGGGAGTGTTACACATTGGAGGTGCTGTCACCTCAGTACTGATGTCAAGTCAAGTCAAGTGAGTTTATTGTCATGTGTCCCTGATAGGACAATGAAATTCTTGCTTTGCTTCAGCACAACAGAACATAGTAGGCATTTACTACAAAACAGATCAGTGTGTCCATATACCATAATATTAATATATACACACATGAATAAATAAACTGATAAAGTGCAGATAACAGATAATGGGAATGAAGTACCAACATACAGTTATAGGGAGAATGTGTGAAGTGTTTTGGACCGTGGATATATCGTGCTCTTCAGCCCAACTGCTTGTTGACAGCATGTGCCAACATTTGGAGTACTGCCAGTTTTAGAGATGCCGATCTTTGAGAGAACCACCAGTTCCTTCATTAAATCTTAACTTCAGGCACTCCAGACAATGGGAAATCTTGGACAGATCTTTATTCCTTGGAGCGCAGGAGGCTGAGGGGTGATCCTACAGAGATGTATAAAATCATGAGGGGATTAGAAAGGATCTTTTACCTAAAGGAGGGGAATTGAGATCCAGAAAACATAGGCTTAAAGTGAGAGGGGAAAATGTAAATAGGAACCTGATGAGCAAATCTTTCACACGGAGTATGGTGGGTATATATATCAGGCTGCTGGAGGAGGTAGTTGGGGTAAGTACGATAACACAAGTTCACACAAGTTATAGGAGTAGAATTAGACCATTCGGCCCATCAAGACTACTCTGCCTTTCAATCATGGCTGATCTCTGCCTCCTAATCCCATTTTCCTGCCTTCTCCCCATAATCCTTGACACTCGTTCCAATCAATAATTTGTCCAGCTTTGCCTTAAAAATATCCACTGACTTGGCCTCCACAGCCCTCTGTGGCAATGAGTTCCACAAATGTATTACCCTCTGACTAAAGACGTTCCTCCTCACCTCCTTTCTAAAAAGGACAACATTTAAAGGACATTTGGACAGGTACAAAGGTAGGAAATGTTTAGAGGGATATGGGCCAAATGCAGGCATGTGCGACGAGCTTAGAAGGGGCATCTTGGCCGACATGGATGCATTGGCTGATGGGCCTGTTTCTATGCTGTATGTCTCCATGACCTAAAGTAAGCTTGGGGGGAGGGTGCATGATCAGGGTGCAAGAATGTCTTGCATCCATGTTGTGTGAAACATCTCCAAATACCAAGCCTCTTTGATGTGGACTTGGTGCTTGGCCGGGTAAAGTAGCATTCAATGCAACATGCACCACCAAAAACAAGATGAAATCTGATTTTAGTGACGAGTATGGAGAAGTAATTGGCCCTGATTTAGGAGGGACCTGAGAAGCAACGTTTTCACCCAGGGGGTATTCTGTATTTTGAATGAGTTGCCAGAGAAATGACAGAAGCAGATATAATTAGGACTTTTCAAAGACATTTGGAGAGATCGGGCGGCACAGTGGCACAGCGGTAGAGTTGCTGCCTTACAGCACCAGAGACCTGGGTTCGATCCTGACTATGGGTGCTGTTTCCAATGTGTACAAGTGCAAGATGCTGGGATAAGTTGTCAAGTGACAAGAGGATCAAGAGTGTTTACATGTGTTATGTACCGACAACAGAATAACAATATTCTTACTTGCTGCAGCTTAACAGGCCCGTTAATTCATTAAAACACAGACAAATATATAATAGTCAATAATGCAATAACTTGATAACAGTAATAGTGGTGCATTAAAGGAAGCCCATGGTGCAACAAGAAACACAGTCCATTGTAGTTCAAAGTTGTGCTTATTGTTGTGAAGTGTTCTAGAGCCTGATGGTTGCCAGGAAGATGCTATTCTTGAACCTGGAGGTCACAGTTTTCTGGCTCCTGTACCTTCTTCCCGATGGTATGATGAGAATGTTGGGAGAATAAAATGGGTGCTCACTGGTTGGTATGGAACCACTTGGTGGAAGAGCCTGATCCTCTGCTGCAATAAAAAAAACAATAATTCACTGAACCAAACAATGAAAAATATTGGGCTCAAAGCTACATATTAAGTTCAGGTCAATTTCCAAAGGAAAAATGTCATCTGTGGAAAAGAAACATTGGTCACAACTCCATATCAATTCCCCAGTGCTGTACAGCACCATGTCAGTGTATCGCCTCTCCGAAGTGTTGCCCCTCTGACAATGCAGCGTTCTCTCACTGCCACGTTGAATGGGGCTTAAACCCACAAGCTTTGATTTGAGCTGAGAGGTCTCTTCGGTGAGTGAAGCAGCAGATTCTGTAGCTCCAATCTTTCCTCGCCGCAGAGTTCATGTAACATGACTTAAAGGGGCTGGCCCTCAACTCCGTGTGTGTCTTCATCCCTCCAGAGGGGGTGATTTATCCTTGGTTAATATTGCCCCAAGATTAACGAGTGAAATCTCAAGAATATGGATCTGACACAATCTATGTTATTCAATCCTGACGGATTGCGTTCCTCAGCTGATAATTATTTCAACTGAACTGGATTCCCTTAGTTCTTTGAAGTATTTGATACATATCTCATTCCTCTATTTCAAGTGTCAAGACTGCTTAATTGTTATATAAGTGCTGGCAACAGAACAATGACATTCTTACTTAACATGCTCATTAACATAATAACACACAGACAAATATATAATAATAATAAATACAATAAATTCATAATAGCAATATTGGAAAACCATAATAGTGCTAAACAAAAGTTCATAGTGCAACTAAAGACACAGTCCATAGAACATCATAGAAACATAGAAACATAGAAAATAGGTGCAGGAGTAGGCCATTCGGCCCTTCGAGCCTGCACCGCCATTCAATATGATCATGGCTGATCATCCAACTCAGCATCCTGTACCTGCCTTCTCTCCATACCCCCTGATCCCCTTAGCTACAAGGCTGCTGAGGTTAGTGTTTTGCAGTGTTCAAGAGCCTGATGGTTGTTGAGAAGCTGTTCATTAACCTAGAAGTCAAGGTTCTCAGGTTCCTGTACCTTCTTCCCGATGATAGTAGCGAGAGGAGAGCATGGGAAGGGTGGTACGGGTCTTTGATGATATTGGCTGCCTTTTTGAGGCAGCGCCTCCAGTAGATCAGTCTTTGGTGGTGGGGAGATTAGTCTTTGATGGTGGGAGGTCAGTCTTTGTTGGTGGGGAGATTAGTTTTTGATGGTGGGGAGATTAGTCTTTGATGGTGGGGAGGTCAGTCTTTGATGGTGGGGAGATTAGTCTTTGGTGGTGGGGAGATTAGTCTTTGGTGGTGGGGAGATTAGTCTTTGATGGTGGGAGGTCAGTCTTTGTTGGTGGGGAGGTCAGTTTTTGATAGTGGGGAGATCAGTCTTTGTTGGTGGGGAGGTCAGTCTTTGTTGGTGGGGAGGTCAGTATCTTTTTTCCATCAGCAGGTATCTGCCAAGTTACTTTTGAAAAGGAGAGTTAACTTGTTGTGAGGCCCATTTGATCAAGTCTTTGTGGTAAATAAATGTACAACATCAGGACAATAATAATGTTTGACAAACACACAAATAAAGAGCAAATTGGCTGAAAACTAAGGGATTGAGTTTCAATGAACCTACAGAATTAGCAGTTGATTAAAGCCACTCCTTCATCTGCTTTACATAATTGGCATATAGCAATGCATTTTTTAGATATTTTCAGAGTTTGCACATAATTGTCCTCTGAATGCATTATTTAGAAGTTATGTCCAGTGTGTAAATGACTTTTGATCAATGTAATAAATACAAGGATCCATATCAAGTGTGTAGGAAGGAACTGCAGATGCTGGTTTAAACCGAAGATAGACACAAAATGCTGGAGTAACTCAGTGGGACAGGCAGCATCTCTGGAGAGAAGGAATGGGTGACGTTTCAGGTCGTCTGAAGAAGGGTCTCGACCCGAAACATCACCCATTCCTTCTCTCCAGAGATGCTGCCTGTCCCGCTGAGTTACTCCAGCATTTTACGTCTATCTTAAGTTCCATATCAAGTTCTCTACCCCACAAGTGGAACAATTGAAACTGCGGTCCCATTCCATCTGATGGTAAATGGAGATTTAACAACCGTCACATTTTCACACTTGTACTTCCTCACTTAGTTATTATGTTTTTTGAATTCTCCAATATTTCAAGCTCTGGGCTGCAATGCACTTTGGAGCATGAAAGTGCAAGGTGCTGTGCCAACGAGAGTCATCCTTTTAATCTTCTCTTTCAATCTAATCATTCTGACCATCTGCTCATTTTCCCTTTTCTTGCTTTTGACTTTAATTCACCCTCCTTTCCAGCTGGTCGTGGACAGCTACTCAAAGATATTTGGACAGCTACGTGGACAGGAAAGGTTATTCTTAAGGTTGGCAAACTGGGCTATTCCCATCTGCTTCTATAACTTCTTCTGGCAGCTCATCCCAGGTATGGACGACCCTGAATACTTTGCCCCAGAGGTCCTTCCCAACTCTCACCTCTCTCACCTCCAGCCCTCCAATTTTAGAATCCTCTACCATGGGGAAAAAGACTGCGGGCGTTCACTTTATCCATGCCCCTCATAATCTTGTGCACATCAATAAAGTCACCCCTCAGCCTCCTCACGCCTCAAAGAAACGTTCCAGCCCATCCAACATCTCATTATAACTCAGATTTGAGTTTGGAGAACCACATTGCTTGCTACCCAAGCTTTCACATTGTTCTCATACTGAGGCTGGAAGATCAGCACTAATATTCTGAACCAGGAAGTCAGACTAGCATTTATGTAGGAGCAACAGTGTATAGATTACAGAAAAAGTCAATAAGTGGGGTTTACCAGGGATGACTTGTCAGAGATGCAATAGCTCAATAAAATGTATCCAGATATTAAACAGGCTGCGATACCAGTGGTGATAATGTACTCACCACTGAGTTGATTTATTAATTTTAAAATATTTTGCTTGCTCTCTGCATCCTACGTTAAAATAGTGTTGGCTGAGGCTCAGTCCAAGTCCAACCAGACATTTGAAGATTACAATCTGGGCTGTCAAAGACTGAAGCAAAAAAAACAAAGTGCTGAAGGAACTGTGTGGTGTGAAGAGACTTTTATAGAGATGCAAATGTTCCTTCCCTTCATCAAAGTAAATTGATTAACAATGTTTAAACATTGGTTCGACACAAAACGCAGGAGTAACTCAGCGGGTCAGGCAGCATCTCTGGAGAAAAGGAATAGGTAACGTTTTGCGTCGAGACCCTTTTTCAGACTGAGAGTCAGGGCAGAGGGAAACTATAGGTATGAAAAGGTACAAAGAACAAACGTTGCTGACTTTCATATGTACCGTTTCATACCTCTAGTTTCACTCTCCCCTGACTCTCAGTCTGAAAAAGGGTTTCGACCTAAAAAGTCACCTATTCCTTTTCTGCAGAGATGCTGCCTGACTCGCTGAGTAACTCCAGCTTTTTGTGTCTATCTTCAGTGTAAACCAGCAGTTCCTTCCTACACATTTAAACATTAGGTGGTAGGACCTCGTAATTATATATGCTGCGTAGGTATGGCCATCAATTATTACTAGCCTTGCTTTGTTTGAACTCGATGAAGAACCTTCTGTGCACTGCATTCCATCCAGCCTCTTCCCAGGTGGTTTCTCGAGGTGAGCACAGAACAATGGTGGTGACCTTTGAAACGTTGATGGCGTGGAGAAGCAAATCGGCTCAAGGGCTCCTAGTTTCACTTTGTCACCATTTATCCTGTGGAAATGTGCTCCTGCACGGTTGTTAAGAAAGAATGTGGTGCTTGGCATAGAGTCATAGCGTCACAAAGTCCAACAGCAGACCCTTCGGTCAAATCATCCGTGCCAAGACGCCCGAAGCTTGTAATGAAAATGAACTGCAGATGCTGGTTTATACCAAAGGTAGTCACAAAATGCTGGAGTAACTCAGTGGGTTGGGCAACATCTCTGGAGAAAATGGATAGATAAATATGGAGAAAATAACCATTTTCTCCAGAGATGCTGCCTGACCAACTGAATTACTCCATCATTTTGTGTTTGTCTTTGCCCTAAGCTAATCCCATTTGCCTCCGTTTGGCCCATATCCCTCATTTCTATCTATGTACTTTTCCAAGTGTCTTTTAAATTCTGTTATAGTACCTATCTCAACCACCTCCATTGGGAGAGCATTCCATATACCCACCACCCTCTGAGTGAAAAATATGTTCCTCAGTATCCTATTAAATCTTGTTCCTCTCACATAAAATCAATGCCCTCTAGTTCTGGATTGCCCCACCTTGGGTAAAAGACTCTATGCCTCCACCCTATCCCCCTCACCTCTATAAGATCACCCCTCAGCCTGCTGCTCTCCAAGGAATAAACCCCCTAACCTGCATCCTCTTCCTCGGGTCCTGGCAACATCCTCGTAAATCTTCTCACGACACTCCTTCCAGCTTAATGACATCCTTCCTATGGCACGGTGACCTAAACTGAATATGGTATTCAAAATAATGTGCAGGAAGGAACTGCAGATGCTGGTTTAAACTGAAGATAGACACAAAATGCTGGCGTCACTCAGCGGGACAGGCAGCATCTCTGGAGAGAAGGAATGGGTGAGAGAAGGAACGGGTGGCATTTCGGGTCGAGACCCTTCTTCAGACCTATCTTCAAAATGATTATTATTTCTTCAAACTAATCTTGTTTGTCAAGAAAGAAGTTCTGTAATTTAGGAAAAAAGTGCCCCAGTCGAAATAAACATAGTGTGATAACTGAGGGCGGGGGGGGGGGGGGGGTCACTGTTGCTGATGGGCTTGTGTCTTGGAGCACACAGCTGTGTTACACTGTTCTGTTCTCCTCAACACCCCAAGGCTTTCAGGTTAGTCATTCCCAAGACAGAATACCTTTGATGTATTATCTGTCTCTCCATTTGATGTGATTTTTTTCTCTCTCTTTCCTTAATTGAATGGAAGCACCTGGTGCCCATTTGCAGGTACTTGTTGAGAATGTTACTGTTACTGTGGCAAATCATTGGTGTTCATGATTCTCTTGTCAGTGGTCCCTGTGGGAAAAATGACAAATATGTTCCCGAATAACCAATGTAACTGTCCTTTTGTGGCTGAGCCTTTTCCTGTAAATATATATATTTGTACAATATATACATTAAAACAGATATTCCACTCTCTGATTAATTGGAAATCCAGATGGTCAGTAACCACCTGACCAGGTGATGTGTCCAGAACTCCCTTCATATTCACTGCCCTCCATTAAGCTCTTGCAAGTTGGGTTTCCAAAACTCTCATTAAAAACACCAGTGCTGCCTTCATACACACAAGGCCCCCTTACAAGAGTGTTTGATTGTCATATGTACAAGCAACAGCACAATGACATTCTTAGGATAGAACTGGAGATGCTGGTTTAAATCGAAGATCGACAAAAATGCTGGAGTAACTCAGTGGGACAGGCAGCATCTCTGGAGAGAAGGAATGGGTGACGTCTCGGGTCGAGATCATAGTTCAGACTCACCCATTCCTCCTCTCCAGAGATAACAATAGACAATAGACGCAGGAGTAGGCCATTTGGCCCTTCGAGCCAGCACCGCCATTCAATGTGATCATGGCTGATCATCCCCAATCAGTACCCCGTTCCTGCCTTCTCCCCATATCCCCTGACTCCGCCATTTTTAAGAGCCCTATCTAGCTCTCTCTTGAAAGCATCCAGAGAACCTGCCTCCACCGCCCTCTGAGGCAGAGAATTCCACAGACTCACCACTCTCTGTGAGATGCTGCCTGTCCTCCAGCATTTTGTGTCTACAATGAAATCCTTTACTTGCTGCAGCCTAACATGCCTTCTGGCTGACAACTGCAGTGACCGTGGTTCAATCCTGACCTCCACCGCTGTCTGCGTGAAGTTTCCCCCGGATGCTCCAATTTCATGCCACGTTCCAAAGGTGTGCTGGTTGGCCAAATATAAATGTTCCTACAGCGTAGATGAGTGCAAGAATCTGGGGGGGAGGTGTCAAGAGACAAGCGAGTCAGGAGTGTTTAATTGTATGTACCTGCAACGGAATAACAGAGTTCTTGCTGGCTGCAGCTTAACAAGCCCATAAGTGCAATAACACACAGATAAAGATACAATAATCAATAATAACCATAATACTAGGTATCCAACAAAGTGCAGAACCAAAGTCTGTAGTGCGACCACCATCACAGTCCATAGAAGATCAAAATAATTTGACTGGTTCTAAATGTGCCTGGGGAAAGCTGCACAGTAGGAAGTGGAATAAGGGTATGGAGATAACCGCCATTCTTCACAGAATGACTCAGTCTTTAGTAAAGATAATGAGGGGAGGAAGTCAGCATGGGAACATTTTACAAGGAGGCACATCAAATGGAATTCATGAGGCTGCCTGTAAACGTCTATCAGGGCTTTGTCGTGAATAATGGGCCCAGTTTGTATAAAGTAGTGGTGAGAACATGATCTCAGCACAGGAAATACAAAGTATAAATTTCCATCTATTTTTGTTGATGGATTTGTTGGGTGTCTCTGACAGGTCCAATCATCTCACTGATTGGTGAAGGAGACACCGAGCGCATGGAGGGAGTCTGAATCAAGTCAGGTCCACATCTGAACATAGAACAGAGCAGGAACGAGCTCTTCAGCCCAAATTGTCTGTGTGCAATATGGTGCCAAGTTAAACTAATCTCCCCACTCTTTATGTGTTCCACATCCCTTCATTCCCTGCATACCCGCGTGCCTACCTAGAAGCCTCTTAAATGGCACTATTGTTTCTGACCTGTTAAAGTAAGAACTGCCTTGCCATTCAGTCCACTGCGGCTTTGTGTAACTTTCTCTGTTGCTTCTCCAGATGTTTCTGACATTAATTATCTGAGTTGTTCTTTGCTCTCTTGCAGAGATTTAAAGCCTCTTAAATGCCACTCTCGTGCCTGCCTGCATCACCACCCCAGCAATGCGTTCCAGACACGAGTTCCAGATTCTCAGTGTTAAAAAAACTGCCTCGCACATCTCCTTTAATCTTTGCCCCTCTCACCCTAAAGCTATGCCCTCTCGGCTTTGACATCTCCACCTTGGGGAAAAAAAGATTATGACTGTCTACCCTATCTGTGCCTCTCATATACTTCTATCAGGTCTCCTCTCCACCTCTGGCATTCTAGACAAAACAATACAAGTTTGTCTAACCTTTCCTTGTAGCCAGCACCCTGTAATCCAGACAGCAATCAGGTAACCTCATCTACATCCTCTCCAAAGAACCAATTAAATTATGTATTTTGGTTGGCGGGCAAAGTTTATGAAACATTCTTTACCGGGTGTCAGAAATGTGCAGTTGTAGCTGCCAACATTTACATTGTCTTCTGCTTATCTCATTGACCACACAAACCACCAATATTTTGCTGACTTTGATGCAATGAGTTGTTCTTTGCTTTCTTGCAGAGATTGGCCCGGTTACCATCACCTCAGATCCAAAGATATTCCAGAAGGAGCTGCAAGATCTATACGTGCAGGTGAGTGCAGATCATGCTTTGACCTTTGGACATACAAGAGACTGCAGATGCTGGAATCTTGAGCAAAACATTAAGTGCTGGAGTAACTCGGCGGGACAGGCAGCGTCGAGTGGCGGGAATGGACAGATGGGTTGGGCCTCTTCTTCAGAAGCACAGATGCTGCCTGACCTGCTGACTTCCTCCAGCACTTTGTGCTTTTTTTATGCTTTGACCGTAACCTCTTGAACCCTAACCGTACTTGAGTTCAAATGTTCTCAAGGCTAGATTGACTCGGTTCTGAGATTAATTAATTTGGATTGGAACACAGATTTTGCAGCACAACACAATAATTAGGATGACATTGTGAAAACTGAATATTAGCATAATATTCTCAATGAAGACGAGGTGTCTTGCATCTCACACAATTTGAGAATCCTTTGAAATATTTACAAGCTGTGAAGTATTTTGAAATGAAATCAATGTGGTCGAGTAAGGAATGAAACATCTTGCTTTTGAGTCAAGCGTCAAGAGAGAGTCAAAAGTGTTTAATTGTTAAGTGTTGATAATAGTATATGAAATATTGACATGCTGTAGCCTAACAATCCCATTCATTCAATAGTACATGGATAAATATATAATAATCAATAACTCAATAATTAATAAGTAATACTATGCAATCATAATAGTGTAAAAACGAAGTCCGTAGGGCAACCAAAGACGCAGTTCATAGGAGATAGTAGTTGCTGAGTTCGTAGTTCTGCAGTATCCAAGAGCTTGATGGTTATTGGGAAGAAGCCATTCTTGAACCTAGAGGTCACGGTTTTCAGGCTCCTGTGCCTTCTTCTCGCTCTGGTAGTAACAAGATGAGAGCTTGGCCAGGGTGGTGTTGGTTTTTGATGATGCTGGCTGCCTTGTTGAGGCGGCGTCCCCTGTAGATCCTTTCGATGGTGGGCAGGTCAGTACCTGTGATAGGCTGGGCAGTGTCATCCTCTCTCTGTAGTCTCCTTCTTTCCTGGGCGTTTGAGTTACAGAACCAGGACGTGATGAACTAGGTCAATGTGCTCACTATTGTTCACCTGCTGAAGTTCAAGAGTGTATTCGATAGAATGTGTCAAATTCCAGTGTATTCACCCTCTTACCATCTACAACCAGTGCATCATAATTCAGTTTAAAGTTCCAGATGGATAAAACTTGCCAAAAAAAACTCTACTAATCATAAACCGTGCATATGTGAATTGCAGATTCAAAACAACTGTAAAAATACATTAAAAAAATACGGAAATTCTGGGATGAGGCCCAAGGATCCTTGAGTTTTGGACACCTACTCCTCAAAAGCATTTCTGCCTTCATTAATTGGATTTTTCCTCGGGTGTCTGGAATGAATGTACCTTTCCAAGTCTGACACTCGGACTATTCATATTCCTAAAACATCTGGGATTCTTGCTTTCGCACATTAGAAGTTTATAAAAGGGAGAAATCCTGACATTCGGCAGCGGCGTCAGTGAGTTTGCAGCTGTTTCCCTTCGTCAGGTCGGCGATCTCACTTTGTCAAAGTGAGAGGTGTTACCTCTGTAGGACATTGGACGCAGTGTTGTCATCAATCAGTCCCAGGCCGGGTGATGCCTGATTAATTTGGGACTGGTTCCCTGCACATGATCACATGTCTGACTCCCAGCTGCACAATGCGGGTCACAACTGTTGTACCATGACAGCCAGCTTCACTGAGATGGAGGACATCTTGGTGGTCTGGCCCCATGCCCTTCAGTAATGTTGAGGCTGCCCAGATTCATTGTCTGTAACCACCCTTTGTATGTAGTGATGACCCTGCTGCTATCAACCTGTGTTGGTGCTGGACTAAGCTTCCAGGGTGCAAAGGCAGACTCTAAGCAAAACATATCGTTCTGAAGGAACTCAGCAGGTCGGGCAGCATCTGCAAAGGGAATGGACAGATGATATTTTAGCTCGGGACCCCTCTTCAGACAGATTTAACGATGCTGGCCTCTTTGATGAGTGAGGTCACACCGTTGGGTCTCATCCTCTGGCCATTGAGAAGGACATTCTTGCTATTGAGGGAGTGCAGCATAGGTTTACAAGGTTAATTCCCGGGATGGGGGGACAGTCATATGCTGAGAGAATGGAGCAGCTGGGCTTGTACACTCTGGAGTTTTGAAGGATGAGAGGGGATCATATTGGAACATATAAGATTGTTAAGGGTTTGGACACGCTGGTGGCAGGAAACATGTTCCCGATGTTGGGGGAGTCCAGAACCAGGGGTCACAGTTTAAGAATAAGGGGTAAGCCATTTAGAACGGAGACAAGGAAACACTTTTTCTCACAGAGAGTTGTGAGTGTGGAATTCTCTGCCTCAGAGGGCGGTGGAGGCCAGTTCTCTGGATACTTTCAAGAGAGAGCTAGATAGGGCTCTTAAAGATAGCGGAGTCAGAGGATATGGGGAGAAGGCAGGAACGGGGTACTGATTGGGGATGATCAGCCATGATCAAATTGAATGGTGCTGGCTCGAAGGGCCGAATGGCCTACTCCTGCACCTATTGTCTATTGTCTATCCTTTCTTTCCGGTTGCTGTGCATTCCCCAAATCTGGAATTTCTATGGAGACACAAGAGGCTGCAGATGCTGGAATTCTGAGCAAACAAAGTGCTGGAAGAAGGCAATGGACAGGCAATGTTTTGGGTCGGGACCTTTCTTCAGACTGGATGGAGTAGGGGGAAGAAAGCTGGAAAATTAAGGTGTGGGGGAGGGGGGTGAGGGGTGGGGGGGGGGGGTGGTGAGGTGGGGGGGGGGGGTTGGAAACAAATCCTGGCAAGTGGTTGATACAGGTGATGGGGGTGATTGGCAGATGGGTGAAGTAGTTGACACTGATTAGAGGTGAAACGGAGACAAAAGCCTGTCAAATAAGGAGAGAAGAGGAGGAGTGAGATCTAAAGCCCGAGGGAGGGTTCTGGGTGGAACTGGAGTCTTGTTGAAGTTAAAAGTAATCAATGGCTGATCTTGAATGGAGAGTCTTTATGCAGACATCCGCTGCCAATCAAGCACGTCGCTCACAGACCACTGCGGCCACTGATGATCAGTGGTTACACAAGGCCTGTTAGCAACTAGTGTCTCAGCGTGTGAGGGCTGCTTCTGTCCATTGGGAAGTATCTTAACTCCAAAAGTAATCATAAATTATTGCTAGCTGCCATAGCCTGGGGCAGGGGTGGGGAACCTGCGGCCTTAAGGCTGCATGCGGCCTGCTAGGCCATTAAGTGCAGCCTTTTGAATTAATCCAATATTTGTAGAACAAATCCTTTTATTTTTATTATATGTTTTTGTTCGTCTTTTATTATTTTAATTTTAATCTTAAAATGAACGTATTCAAAATACCAAAGAGTAAAAGAGAAGATTGAACTGAATAATCCTCCCCGACTGACGTCCACAATTAAAACATTAGTAAGTCGTGAGGGCTATTTTAACAAAATAATGTACATTTTGAAGTATATCTGATTGAAGTTTCTTGGATGCGGCCTTATTAGATTACAGCTAACTTGATGCGGCATTCCAACATGAAAAGGTTCCCCACCCCTGGCCTGGGGACTGTGGGGAGTTAAGTTGGGTAACCTCTCCCGGATGATTGATCGCAGGATGCTAAGGCTTTGCCGGTGTCCTGGAAGAACCAGAGACCCTCTCTGTATTCCGATGGGAATCCTCTTTTTCCGTACCCTTGATGCCCAACATGATTCCTGTGGAACGCTCAGATTTCCTCCTGTGTGCTAAGACATTTAAAGAGCCCAAATCCTTAATTTTTTTAAGTCGTACAGCATGGAAACAGTCCCTTCGGCCCAACTTGTCCATGCCAACCTGGATGCCCCCATTTAAGCATTTATTACCCAAATCATCTGACCTATCCACACACCTATCCAAATGTCTTTTAAATGTTGCAGGAATGATCTTTATTCCTTGAACCATAAGATATGAGGCATGATCTTGCAGATATGTATAAAATCATGAGGGGAATAGATAGGGTGAATGCAGAGTCTTTTTTTCCAGGGTCAGGGAATCCAGAGCTAGAGGGCATAGGTTTAAGGTGAGAGGGAAAATACTTAATAGGCACTCAAGGGGCAAGCTTTCCACACAAAGAGTGGTGGGTATATGAAACGAGTTGGGGGGGGGGGTGCAGGTATATGGAACGAGGTGGGGGGGGGGGGGGTATATGAAACGAAGTGGGGGATATATGGAATGAGTTGGGGGGGGTATTTGGAACGAGGTGGGGGGGGTATATGGAACGAGGTACCTGAGGAAATAGTTGAGGCAGGTACAATTTAAACATTTAAAAGACATTTGATCAGGTGAATGGACAGGAAAGGGTTTGAGATATGGGCCAAATGTGGGCAAATGGGGCTAGTTTAGATGCGGCATCTTGGCCGGCATGGACGAGATGAGCATCTTGGTCGGTATGGACGAGTTGGGCTAAAGGGCCTTGTTCCTGAGCCTTATTACTGTGTGACTTTGATTCGAACCCTGCTCCGTGCTGTGTTCAGTGATCCTGTTGCTAGGGGAGTAACGGGATGTTCGGGGAACGTGTACTGCAGCCTCCCGCTGCCCCGGTGTATGTGACTGTGGGATGGGATAGAGCTCCCTGTAATGCCATGCACATCCTTCGCTACAGGGGCTCACTCACTCATGTGCTGACTAGCAAACTGCAAGAACAATGAAGTCCAACTGTTAAGCAATTACCATTACATTGAATCCTATTCTGTTTCAAAAGGATGAGTCGTACATTTGTTTTAGAAGCTGGGGCAATAACATTACAGGTTGGCTCCCACTGGCTTTTTCCTGTACAGGGAACATTTAAAGTAATTTTGTTATTATACATAGACTCCCAACCCCCTTGTCTGCAATAAATTCTCAACATATGGTTGAATCATTACCAAGAGTAGTTGCAGGATTCCACTTTTATTATAATGGGACCACAGGACAGGCAGATTATGTTGGTTGTCCAGTCAGCGGCCAGGAGCTTTGTATCTGGCAAAGGTTCAGAGGAAAGGAGGGGGAGAATATCCCCGAAAGAAGTGTGTGGGTGAAGAGTCTGCTACATCCCAGCTGTAATCTAGAGAAGGGAGAGTATGTTTAGCGTTATTAGTAATATGTTTTATTGAGTACAAGTAATAGTCAGGAGCCAGAATCGACTGTAACCACCTGTTGGACCTTGCTCCTTCAACTTCCAAGGTAGACACAAAATGCTGGAGTAACTCAGCGAGACAGTCAGCGTCACTGGAGAGAAGGAATGGGTGATGTTTCGGGTCGAGACCCTTCTTCAGACTGAACTTCCATGTGGTCTTTGGTCCCAGACACTGTCGAAGTGCTCAAGTAGACTTCAAGGGCACATCGGACAGTCACTTACTCCACCCATCCGCCATTCACTCTCCCCTCATCTGTATTCCTTTCAAGTGCTTCTTCATAGTTAGATTCAACCACTCAATGAGTTCCATCATCCGATTCACCTTATTATCAAGTCAAGTGTGCACTACTTATCAAGAGTTTAATTGTCACATGTACCGGCCATGGAACAATGACATTCTTACTTGCTGCAGCTTTATGGGCCATAATTAATAACCATAATACTAGGTAACAAAAAGTGCAAGACTGAAGTCCATGGTGCAACCAAAGACGTACTCTGCAGATGATCATAGTTACTGAGGTTAGTGTTGTGCAGTATTCAAGATCCTGAATGGTTGTTGAGAAGAAGCTGTTCTTGAACTGGACGTCATGGTTTTCAGTCTCCCGTCCCTTCTTCCTGATGGTAGCAGCAGGTTCATCCTGGATTACTTTTGGATTCGGTGTAGATGGTCCTGTATTTATGACTCTGTGTTTTGAATTAACCAAGACTCTGGTTTTTGAAAATGAAGGCAATGTTGTAGATTTGACACACGTACTGTTTCATGTGGCTATGGACTTTGAGTGTGAGAGTTGGGAGATCATATGATGCAGATGTTCAAGTCATTTATGGGAACACATTAGGAGCACCTTGTGCAGTTCTGTTTGCCCAGCACTCGAAGGGTAGACTGTATCTGGCATAAGCTGCCAGAGGAACCTATAGAAGCGGATATAATTATGACTTTTAAAAGACATTTGGCCAGGTATATGATTTGGAAGGATTTAGAGGGCTGTGGCCAAATGAAGGCAAATGGGACCAGCCCAATATGTCAGCTTGGTTGGCATGGACAAGAGAGACCAGTGCTGAACAGCTCTATGGTACTGGGTGCATCAAAGAGTGCAGATGAAATCATTGACAAATCTAGTGGGAGTGGAGGGAGAATGAAGGTTTGATCAAAGAGGGAGATTCAAAGACTTGAATGAGTGTGGAGGTTAAACAAAGAAAGATGAGCCTTTGAAGGTGGAGAAGACAAAGATCATGCAATAACCCCAGGGTCTGCGGAAAGAGTGGATCTGCTACATATAATATTCATGTCACAGTCTCTTTACTCAAACATAAGGAATCTATTAGGATCGTTATTACCATTCAAAAGTTTTTAAAAAGCACATTAAACTGAACGTTAAATAAAAATAAAGCATATTTTATCAATTTAAACTTCGGCAGCATCATAGGCACATTGTGACATGGTCGAGGCTGCAATGCAATGTTGTGAAGATTTACGATGGGTTATATGCAGAGTTTCCCCTCGCGCCTACTCTCTCCTTGCCCTGATTGAATTTCTGGGAGCAGCGTAAATCTTTAGCATGAGGTCACCAGCATCAGCAAGGCCGCAGAATGACCCGCTCAAACACAGGATTATTCTTCACAGCTGAAATAAATCCTACCGACCTCACATCTTGCGGGAGCATTGCTAATGTATATTCCACACTTGCGCACAGATCCACAAGGTGCCAGGTTCAAACTCCAGCCTCTGCTGATCCATTCAGGCTACTGTTATTAGTCGAACAAGCGTGTTTAATTGTACATGTACCAACAATGCAACAATGAATATTTTACTTGCTGCAGCCTAACCGGCCCATTAATGCAAAAACACAAAGATAAATATATAGTAATCAATAAATTAACGACCATAACATGGGCAACCATAATAGTTCAAACCCAAAGTCTGTAGTGCAACCAAAAACACAGTCCATAGACGATCATAGTTATTTAAATTTCAAAAATAAATCTTATTCATTATGCAATATATATACTAAACAAAATTTGTGAAAAACTCTTAATACATTCTTGATGTACTTTTAATATTGCTAGTATTATACTCAGTAGCGTGCGTTTCTCTTTCCCCTTACAAATAACACCCCCTACCATTCATGTGGCGCCCTGGGATGATATCCCTTCCCTAATATGAGGGGCATCCCCACCAGGCCGCCCCTCAATGTGCAGTAGCAGAAGGACTCTAGACTGTGGTCCTCCCTCACAGAGCCTTGGCGTTGGCTGCACCCAGCGTCAGTGTGTCCCTCTGCAGGTACTCCTGCAGTCTGGAATGGGTCAGTCGGCAACATTCCCTGACACACACTTCACTGCAGGAAGACCAACGAGAATGTCTTTCACTGAGTTGATGGTCTTCGAGTCTCCGAGTGTCCCCCATCAGAAAGTCCTCTGTTACGCAGCTGCTCAGGATGAACCATGATGAGGACCCTTGCATCTTTCACCCACTCTCTTAGCAAATCAGATTTGCTGAGGTAGTGTAGAAAGGAACTGCAGATGCTGGTTTGTACTGAAGATAGACACAAAGTGCTGGAGTAACTCTGCGGGTCAGGTAGCATCGCTGGAGAATAAGGATGGGTAACATTTCGGGTCGGGTCTGAAGAAGGGTCCTGACCAGAAACGTCACCCATCCTTTTTCTCCAGAAAGTTGCTCCAGCACTTTGTGTCTATCTTTGCTGAGGTAGTCGGTGTTGTGGAATGTTTAAGATTGTTCTTCCTAGATGCTACGATCCTTTAGTAAAGGCATGTTATACCTGGCATCAGGTGAATCAGATTTCCCCTACTCTCAGATGCCCCGGAGGTAATTAAGGCCTTGTTTCACTGCGGGGACCTGATTTGCGAGTTTAGAAGAGTTTGCGCTCGACTCAAACTCGCAGCATGGTCGACACGTGGTCCTAGGAGGTCTATGCAACTCTCCTTCATGCTCGAAAGAAGTTACTTTATACTCGAGGCCTCAGTTTGGTCGAGGAGTATTTTTTAGCATGCTGAAAATTGGCGCGAGTAAAAATTGGTCGGCATGGAAAAAATCGATATTTTTTTTACTCGTAGGTTTAGTCGAAGTAGGTCATAGTAGGTCGGCATGTTATTCGTAGGTAATCGAAGGTAGTTGAAGGTAATGGAAGGTAGTCGAAGGTAGTCGAAGGTGGTCGTCTTCACTCTCCACTATTCAGTGTCCAATTTTCCCGTAGCTAGTCGAAGCTAGTCTTCAACATAGTCGAAGGAGATCGAAGGAGGTCTTCTACATAGTCGGAGGTTGTAGGAGGTGTTCTACTTCAGCGATACATCAAGACCATGACACTTTTTTAAACTCTCCTTAACTCTTCTAAACTCGCAAATTAGGTCCCCGCAGTGGGACAGGCCCTTTAGGTTTGCCTACCCAAAGAGACCCAATTGGTTAAATGTTTAGTTGATTGTCACGTGTACCGAGGTACAGTGAAAAGCTTTTTGTTGCGTGCTAACCAGTCAGCAGAAAGACAATACATGATTACAATCAATTCATTTACAGTGTATCGATGCATGTTAAGGGAATAATGTTTAGTGCAAGGTAAAGCTAGCAAAGTCCGGTCAAGGATAGTCCAAAGAACATCAAAGAGGTCGATAGTAGTTCAGCACTGGTTGTGGAAGGATGATTCAGTTGCCTGATAACAGCTGGGAAGAAACTGACTCTGAATCTGATGGTGTGCATTGCCATTTGCCAGTAAGTGTGATTGAGGTTATTGTTCTTGCCTGCAGGGTGGGGGCGACTGCCCTGAGATGAGTATCAGCGCCATAAAGAGAGCCCTGGAGGTGTCGCTCCCCAGTTCCTTCATCTACGTCTTCACTGATGCCAGAGCAAAGGATTACCAGCTGACCAAAGATGTGCTCCAACTCATTCAGCAGAAGCAGTCGCAGGTAAGCAGGCTGGGGGGAGTGCACTGAGGATGGGTCCCGACCTGAAACGTCACCCATATTTTTTCTACAGAGAGGTTGCCTGACCCGCGGAGTTACTCCAGCACTTTGGTCTATGACCTGAAGCTGGGCCAGGGGTGGGGCACTGAACTGACATGGAATTTGCTTCAAATACAATGGACACCGGCAAGAAATTCTCCTCATTGACTCTTGTGTCTTGGTGGAAGTTAAGACCTCTGTGGTCATCTTTGTTGTGATGAAGGCACGATACATATTTATGCTCAATGCACTCGTGTTTGAATAGCTGTAGGATTCTATAGCTTCTTCTGGCATTCTAGATATGGACTACTCCCTGTGTGGAAAAAGTCGCCCCTGAGGTCCCTCTTAAATATCTTCCCTCTCACCTTATACCTGTGCCCTCTAGTTTTAGAATCCTTAAGCCCGGGGGAAAAAACTGAGCATTCACTTTGCCCATGCCTTCATGATCTTGTACATCGCAAATAAGATCACCCCCTCAGTCTCCCACGCTCCAAAGAGAAAAGTCACAGATCATCCAATCTCTCCCTAGCACTCAAACCCCCAGGCCCAGGTAACACCCATCCTGGGGTATCTCTTCTGCACCCTTTCCAACTTAATGACATCCTTCCTATAGCTGAGTGACCAGAACTGTACACAGTAATCCAAGTGTGGTCTCATCATCAACAGTAGCATCAGGAGGTACCAACTTTAATACCCATTTCCCTTCCCAAGTCAGGTTTATTTGTCACATACACATGCAAGATGTGCAGTGAAATGAAAGTGGCAATGCCTGCGGATTGTGCAAAAAAACCTACAGAACAGAATAGAACAGAATCAGTATTTACATGTTAGAACCCCCCCCCCCTCCAAAAAAACAGCAATTTATAAAAGACACAACACAACAGTAAATTAGTACAGTAAATTAGTCCCTGGTGAGATTAGAGTTTACAGTGCTAATGGCCTGTGGGAAGAAACTCCGTCTCATCCTCTCTGTTTTCACAGCATGACAGCGGAGGCGTTTGCCTGACCGTAGCAGCTGGAACAGTCCGTTGCTGGGGTGGTAGGGGTCCTTCATTATGTTGCTGGCTCTGGATCTGCACCTCCTGGTGTATAGGTCCTGCAGGGGGGTGAGTGTAGTTCCCATAGTGCGTTTGGCCGAGTGAAGGCAAGCATGACAGTAAGGCCAGCATCACACTATGATTCTAACTCACCCTTATAATAGTCCTTGTATGGGGAGAAGATTCCTTTGTGTTTCCTGATTTCCATGGATGTTGCAATTTTGCTTGGAAAATCATAAATAAAAATTTGTTTAAGAAGGAACTGCAGATGCTGGAAAATCGAAGGTAGACAAAAATGCTGGAGAAACTCAGCAGGTGAGGCAGCATCAATGGAGCGGAGGAAATAGGTAACGTTTCGGGTCAAGACCCTTCTTCAGACTCCTAAATATAAATTTGTGTATTTAGCTTTGATTGAATATGCTTGTCGATGAGACAGCTCACAAATTTGAAATGTCCTCGTTTTAATGCCAAATCCTCCTACCGAGCAATACACAATCTCGCCTAACTTGACTCCAAGTTACAAATGTATTGCTCTCCATAATGTCTGTGAGTTTAGAAATTAACTGATCATGTAAGTAAACTCCACACAGCCAAGCATCCAAGGTTGGGATCGAACCCATGTCTCTGAGGCAGCAGCTCTGCCATATGTGCCATTGTGCCGCCCTAATTGAGGTAGCATGTGAGGATGGAGAAGGGCCTGAGTGGATGATCGTGACTGCTGCTCTTTACCTGTGCAGGTGGTGTTTGTGCTGACTGGAGACTGCGGAGACCGGGGCCACCCGGGATATCGGGCCTTTGAAGAGGTGGCCTCAACCAGTTCAGGTCAGATATTCCACCTGGACAAGCAGCAAGTCAACGAGGTGAGTGGATGCAACCTTTTGAATGAACATTCCTCTCCCAGACGTATGGCTGCAGGGGTCAAGATAAATTCCTTAAACACTTGGAATGTGCAGTATTGCTCAATGACGGCGTGTGTGCTTGGCTTATCACTGAGTAGAGATACGCAGCAGGTATTTCCCCTCCCTGGAATGAGTAAACAGTCATAACACCTCCATCACTGCTTCCGAGCCGAGCAGGTCAAGGAGAGTGAACTGACTGTGGACTTAATCGTCGGTGTGGCTGCACTGCTCTGTATGTTAACCCTGAGTCCGCAGGGAAGCTGACTGAATGTTTCTGATGAAGCCAGCGTTATCAGCAAGCAACTTGTCTAAGCCTGCCTTTCTTATGGCCGTTTACAGCAGCAGAGGCTGACTCTGTGACGGGAAAGACCCATGACCATTGTATTACAGTCCCAAAGGTGCTGGCAGTGTGTTGCTTCCCTCTGGCATCTCATTCAATGGCGAGTCAGCAAGTGGCCTGTAGAGGGGTCCAGACCCTAAACGTTGCCTGTCCATCCCCTCCACAGATGCTGCCTGACCCGCCAAGATCCTCCAGCTCTTTAATGGTGCTTTATTTGTCACGTGTGCAGCTGCACAATGACGTTCTTTTTGCATATTTACACATGCAGGCACTTTGTGTTTTGAGTCAAAAAGCAGTTTGATGGTGGGGCAAGGTGGAGCACCAGGTCTGATGCAGTTCAGTCGCAGTTTACCCGCGCGTGTGCATTGTAGCCTGCAATTTGACATGTTACTCTTATTGTTTCCCGCTCTTCCGGAATACTCACTGCCTCCAACCTGTGACTCACTGAGCAGTGCTCACTGCCGGTCCAAAGGATCTGGGTTCAAGTTCTGCTTCAGCTGCTTGAGTGTAAAAATCCTAGCTTGGTAACTCTGCAGTTTAAATCAGTGAAAGAGCTCTTTGGCAATATTTCGAAGATAATTAGGTGAGCTCTTTCTAGTATCCTGGTCAATAGTTCATCCTCAATCAGATTATCTCGATCACAAAGTCACACAGCACGGAAGCAAGCCCTTCGTAACAACTTGTTCATGTCAACCATGATGCTCCATCTAAGCGAACCCTATTTCCCCTTATTTCACCCACATCCCTCTAAACCTTTCCTTTCCATGTATCTGTCCAAACATCTTTTAAACATTGTAGTAGCTGCCTCAGCCACCTCCTCCGGCAGTTCGTTCCATATACCCACCACCCTCTGTTCCTCGTTCCATATACCCACCACCCTATTAAATCTTTCGTCTTTCACCTTAAACCTAAGTCCTCTAGTTCTTGATTCCCCTCCACTGGGGAAAAAACTGGAGGGCATAGGTTCTAGTGGGCCCAGCGCATTCGTTGTGGGTGGTTATCATATTGCTGTTAGATGTTTCTGTCCTAAATTTGCTGTTACTTTTCTGACAACGCAGCTGTGACTACACTGAAGCATTCCTCACTATCCATGGTCTATATGCAGTCTGTGGAACACCTAATTTTCTTTCCACTGCCCTGACCAGTCCCTAGCAGCCGTGTCCTGCCTGCTCCAGACACTATTGTAAGAGAGATTACTCTGATAATGCAAGGCCAGGCTGTATCTCCATCCATGAGGGTCTGGCTCCAGTCTCGCCATTAGTGCCAATGCACAAGCCTTTATAGAGTCATAGAAGGTTGTGAAAGATGCAACACAAAATGAAAGACACAAAGTAGTGGAGTAACTCGGCAGGTCAGGCAGCATCTCTAGAGAACATGGATAGGTGAAGTTTTGGGTTGAGACCTTTCTTCAGACTGATTGTAGGGGTCGGTCCCTGCAATCAGTCTGAAGAAGGGTCTTGACCCGAAACGTCACCTCTCCAGGGATGTTGCCTGACCCGTTGATTACTCCAGCACTTTGTATCCTTTTGTGTATTAACCAGCATCTGCAGTTCTTTGCTTCGACACAAAAGGAAGTCTTTCTTTAAAGATAGTCACAAAATAGTAATTCAGCGGGACAGGTAGCAACTCTGGATAAAAGGAATAGGTGACGTTTCGGGTCGAGCTTTAGTTTATTCCACAAAAGGGAGAGGTTCTTGAGTCAGTATTTAAACTCTATGTACATTTATCTTTCTTTTTAAGTCAGCAAGTATCTCCAACTGGTTATATCACTGGGTTATTTGGAGACAGAGATTGGGATTAGCTCATACTGGGCTACTTTGCCTGTTTGTCAAATGAGAATATCCACAATGGAGGGGTATACAGACCACCAAACAGCAGTAGGGAGATTGGTGATCAAACATCAAGCAGGAAATTAGGGATGTGTGTAGCAAATGTACAGCGGTTATCATGCTTGACTTTAAGATACCTACAGATTGGGCCAACCAAATTGGTAGCAGCGCTGAGGAGGAGGATTTTCCTGGAATATATACGGGATGGGTTTTTAAACCAATATGTAGAGGAGCCGACTAGAGGGCAGGCCATCCTAGACTGGGTATTGTGTATTGAGGAAGGATTAGTTAGCGATCTTGTTGTGGAAGGCCCCTTGGCCAAAAGTGACCAACCTTATTATGTTGGAATTCTGCATTAGAATGGAGAGTGACACGGTTAATTCAGAGACTAGGGTCCTGAACTTGAATGAAGGAAACTTGGAAGGTCTGGGACAGGATTTGGCTAGAATAGGCTGGCAAATTATACTTAAAGGGTTGACAGTGGAGATGCAATGGCGAAGATTTAAAGACTGCATGGATGAAATCCAGAAATTGTTCATCCCTGTCTGGTGAAAAAATAAAACTGGGAAGGCGGCTCAACCGTGGCTGACGAGAGAAGTCAAGGATAGTGTTAAAGCCAAGGAAGAGGCATATAAATTGCCCAGAAGAAGTGGCAAACCAGAGGACTGGGAGAAATTTACAACTCAACGGAGGACAAAGGGGTTAATTAAGAGGTGGGGAGGGGGGGGAAGAACATGAAAGAAAGCTTACGGGGAATATAAAAACTGACTGTAAAAGTTTCTATAAGTATGTAAAAAGGAAAAGATTAGTGAAGACGAATGTAGGTCCCTTACAGTCAGAGACAGATGAATTTATAATGGGAAACAAAGAAACAGAAGCAGAACAGTTAAACGAGTACTTTGGTCTGTCTTCACTAAGGAAGACACAAACAATCTCCCGGAAATACTAGGAGACCGAGGAGGGAGGAACAGAAGGGAATCCACATTAGTCAGAAAATGGTGTTAGGTAAACTGTTGGGACTGAAGGCAGATAAAAGCCCAGGGCCTGATGTTCTGCATCCCAGAATACTCAAGGAGGTGGCCCTAGACATCGTGGATGCATTGGTGATCATTTTCCAATGTTCTCTCGACTCTGGATCAGTTCCTGTGGACTGGAGGGTAGCCAATGTAACTTCACTTTTTAAGAAAGGAGGGGGAGAGAAAACAGGGAATTATAGACCAGTTAGCCTTCCATCAGTAGTAGGGAGGATCCTGGAGTCGATTATTAAAGATGTTATAGCAGCGTATTTGGAAAGCAGTGACGGGATCGGTCAAAGTCAGCATGGATTTATGAATGGGAAATCATGCTTGTCTAATCTTTTGGAATTTTTTGAGGATGTAACAAGTAGAATGGGTAAGGGAGAGTCAGTGGATGTGGTATATCTGGACTTTCAAAAAGCCTTTGACAAGGTTCCACACAAGAGATAAGTTTTTATTTATTAGAAGTACATTACATTACAACCACATACATTAGTACTCATCACTTATGTCTTCTTACAATTAATGTACTCCGTTTATTTTTTACACTAGAAAAAGAAAAGATTGAAAGAAAGAAGAAAGTGAAGGAAAAAGTGAAAGTGTAGAAAATGTGACAACAAAAAAGGACGAAGACCCTATAAGAGCAAAATTAAAAAACAAAAGAAAAAGAGTTAAGAAATAGACCCTAGAAAAGAAAGAGAAAGAGAAATGAGGAAAAAGAGAGAAACAAATATTTTTATGAGCATTACGTAAATGGGACATACCAACTCTTCAACTAGCATCCCCCCTTACCTGACCTCAATTTTTTTTAAAGTACTCCCACACAAGAGATATGTGTGCAAAATTAGAGCACATGGTATTGGGGGTAAGATCTTGACATG
Source organism: Malacoraja senta (assembly GCA_038087875.1). Classification (NCBI taxonomy): domain Eukaryota; kingdom Metazoa; phylum Chordata; class Chondrichthyes; order Rajiformes; family Rajidae; genus Malacoraja; species Malacoraja senta. The sequence goes on from CM075987.1 coordinate 15,236,059, forward strand.
GATAGAGAACTGGTTGGCAGACAGGAAGCAAAGACTAGGAATTAACGGGTCCTTTTCAGACTGGCAGGCAGTGACTAGTGGGGTGCTGCAAGGCTCGGTGCTGGGACCCCACCTGTTTACAATATATATTAACGATTTAGACGAGGGAATTAAATGTAACTTCTCTAAATTTGCAAATGACACAAAGCTGGGTGGCAGTGTGAGCTGCGAGGAGGATGCTATGAGGCTGCAGGGTGACTTGGGTTGGTTGGGTGAGTTGGCAGAAGCATGGCTGATATAATGTGGATAAATGTGAGGTTATCCTTTGGTGGCAAGAACAGGAAGGCAGATTATTATCTGAATGGTGTCAGATTAGGGGAAGGGAAGGTGCACGAGACCTGGGTATGCTTGTACATCAGTCACTGAAAGTAAGCATGCAGGTACAGCAGGCAGTGAAGAAAGCCAATGGCATGTTGGCCTTCATTGAGAGAGGATTTGAGTTTAGGAGCAAGGAGGTCCTACTGCAGTTGTACAGGGCCCTAGTGAGACCGCGCCTGGAGTATTGTGTGCAATTTTGGTCTCCTAATTTGACGAAGGACATTATTTCTATTGAGGGAGTGCAGCGTAGGTTCACCAGGTTAATTCCCCGGATGGCGGGACTAAAGTATGATGAAAGAATGGGTCGACTGGGCTTGTATTCGCTGGAATTTAGAAGGATGAGAGGGGATAGAAACATAGAAACATAGAAAATAGGTGCAGGTGGAGGCCATTCGGCCCTTCGAGCCAGCACCGCCATTCATTGTGATCATGGCTGATCATCCCCAATCATAACCCGTTATATATATCTAAAATTCTTAGAGGATTGGACAGACCGGGAATAGAAAATTCCCGGCGTTGGGGGTCCAGAACCAGGAGTCACAGTTTAAGAATAAGGGGTAGGCCATTTAAGACTGAGATGAGGAAAAACGTTTTCACCCAGAGAGTTGTGAGTCTGTGGAATTCTCTGCCACAGAAGGCAGTGGAGGTTTTCAATAGAGAGTTAGATTTAGCTCTGAGGGAGAATGGAATCAATGGGTTATGGGGAAAACGCCAGAACGGGATACTGATTTTGGATGATCAGCCATGATCATGTTGAATGGCGGTGCTTGCTCAAAGGGCCGAATTGCCTACTCCTGCACCTATTTTCTGTTTCTATGTTTCTATGACTCTGCACCTTGTCTCGGGAAGGCTGGAGTTAGATCAGGGTGGTCAGTCATCCCTCATGATGGGCAGGGGATCCCTCATGCAATGGATCCATTTGTTGTTACTCTTCTGAGATCAGACACAGGAACCAGATAGGGTAGGACCAAGGAAGGAAAATACCTTAAAATAATCGAAAATGAAGAAATTTTGTAGAAAATGCCCCTATTAAAATTCAACTGTAGACTATGAAGGGAACATGATTAAATTGACGAATGTGTTGGAAGCGTTTGTGCTGTTCTCTGTTTAACAAGTAACCTTGACCACAGTCTGAGAAAGGGCCAGGTTTTCACTTTATGCATTTAACAGCAATAGGTTCAACATCTGGGAAAGATTATCCTTTTAACGAGGGCTTTTTTTTCCCTTCTTCTTCTTCACTTCTTCGCATCGGCAGACTTTCCAGGGATTTAAAATTCATTATGGCAATCTCTGCTGGGATCCAGTGCCATGTGGAAGCTATTTTACATTCCCAACTAATCAATCTACCTTCAGTGGCTTGTTTGGAAGCATCCATGTTAATATGTGAGGGTATAAATTAACAAACATTACTGATCGTTCCAATGGGAATTATTGAGGAGCGTGTTGAAGAAATGTTAGGGTTGTTGAAAGTCTAGCTGGTGGTGCCTTTCATAACTGTTCCAGTTTTCTTCTGCTTTTAGAATTCACAGCAGGCAATGAAAGCGCAACTGCAAGATACACAGAACCCCTACCCTACTGTATCTGAGATGCTTATCGAATATGTACATTGTATACATTTGCTTATGTACAATGATATCTGTACTGAAATGTATACAAAAATGAATTTCACTATACACATGTGACAAATGAAGCATCATACCATACCATACTATCTGAAGAAGGTCTTGACCCGAAACGTAACCCATTGCTTCTATCCAGAGATGCTGCCTGTCCTGCTGAGGTACTCCAGCATTTTGTGTCTATCTTCCTCACCATACCATACCGACCCAGCCTGATCCATCAGACTGTAATCTATCCTTATGGAATTCGGCCTGATCCTTTCCTTGCCCTCTCTCTCGTGTTGAACAACACTCATTATTTGCTTCATTTTTCTACATCTTAGTTCGGTGCGTTTCATCGCGACTCGTGACATGAGGCAGGTTTTTTTCAGTTGTTACTTGCCGGAAACAATAGGAAGTGCGCAAAGAATTCATGGATCTTCCTGCTCGCAAAGCATGCTCAGAGCGGACAATCTGGCATCCAGTTATATCCATATTTAAATTCTTATTAACTTATCCCTCGGATTTGATTACGTACAGGGTCTGGTTGCCAGCAAGTTAGCGACCAAAGTATTTGAGAGGTGCAAACTGATCTTTATTCACCCAAAAAATCTAATATGTCCCAATTTGCTCAACATAGCGATGGAAAGTGTTTGTTAATCACATAGTATGCCATGTGTGAGGTATTGTTGCTTTATAACTCAACTCCAGAATACCGAGGCTTGTTATGGCAACAATACAAACATATCCTTGTCTGTTTGACCACAGGGGACCATGAGCAACACTTCCTAATTTATTTGTCTGTATTGTGTATTTTTGGGATAATAGACGGTCCAATGTCCAAATTCTGCCTTGGGCTTGAAGTGAATATTTAACTTCCATCTGGAGATTCATGGAGTCATTGAGTTGTACAGCGGGGAAACAGGCCCTTTGGCCCACCTTGTCCATGCTGACCAAGTTGCAATATTAGGTTAGTCCCATTTTGCCCATATCCCTCAAAACCCTTCATTTCCTTTTCAGCCATGATCACATTGAATGACGGTGCTGGCTCAAAGGGCCGAATGGCCTACTCCTGCACCTATTGTCTATTGTCTATTGTCATATCTCGAACATATTTCATCAAAGTAGTTGTTCATTATTAAAATGAGTGTACAAAATCATGAGAGGAATAGATCGGCTAGATGCACAGAGTCTCTTGCCCAGAGTAGGGGAATCGAGAACCAGAGGACATAGGTTTAAGGTGAGGGGGAAAAGATTTAATAGGAACCTGAGGGGTAACTTTTGCACACAAAGGGTGGTAGATGTATGAAACAAGCTGCTTCGGAGGTAGTTGAGGCAGATACTATTGCAACATTTAAGAAACATTTATACAGGTACATGGATTGGACAGGCTTAGAGGGATATGGGCTAAATGCAGGCAGGTGGGACTAATGTAGATGGGACATGTTGTGGCAAGTTGGGCTGAAGGGCCTGTTTCAACGCTGTAAGACTCTACGACACAAATTCATTTTTTGAAGATTACCGGCAAGGCAACCATTTGTCGCCCAGCGCTACTTCCCCTTACTAATCATTGCAGAGGACATTTCAAAGTCAGCCAGAAGTACTGGGTCTAGAGTCCAGATGGATGGAGCAAGTGAGGTTCCCCATCAGCACTTTAATGAACCTAAAGGGCCTGTCTCACTTGGGCGACCTAATCCGCGAGTTCTGGCGAGTTTGCCCTCGACTCATACTCGCAGCATGGTCGGCACGAGGTCATATGAGGTCTTCGTAACTCTCCTTCATGCTCGAGAGTGGTCTCCGCGTACTCGAGGCCTCAGCTAGGTCGCGGCGTTTTTTTCCAATATGTTAAAAAATGCCAGCGAGTAAAAAAAGATCGCCATGGAAAAAATCAATACTTTTTTTACTCTTAGGTTTAGTCGTAGTAGGTCGTAGTAGGTCGGCATGTTAGTCGTAGGCAATCGAGGGTAGTCGAAGGTAGTCGTAGATAGTCTTCATCATAGTCGAAGGGAGGTCGAAGGTGATCGAAGGAGGTCGTCTTAACTCTCCGCTATTCGGTGTCCAATTTTCCCGAAGTTAGTCGTAGCTAGTCGTAGCTAGTCGAAGCTAATCTTCAACATAGTCGAAGCTAATCTTCTACATAGTCAAAGGAGGCCTTCAACATGTCATTTTTTTCAAACTCTTCTAAACTCACCAATTAGGTCGCCCAAGTGGGACAGCCCCTTAATGTCCTTTTTATTTTGAGGCCACCATTACTGAGGCTCTCACTTGTGCATTTGTTTCCATTCAAGTTCCAAATTGAGAGTCAAAAGTATTTCATTGTCACATGGACCGGCAACGGAACGATGCCATTCTTAGTTGCTGCAGCCTGTTAATGCAATAACACATAGATAAATATATTTTAATTAATAACGGTATAAATGAACAACTGTAATATTAGTAACCATATTAGTGCAAAACTGAAGAACACTGCATTTTTATGAAATTAATTAATATTCAATAACTGAAGTTTCATTCCACAGTTGCTTGGGCGGGATTTGACTTTGGATCTTTTTCCCTGTCTGAACTCTGGTATGATTTGTAGATTTTCAGTCCCTATGGTTCTGCCACAGAAGGCTGTGATGGCCAAGTCAATGGATATATTTAAGGCAGAGATAGATAGATTCTTGATTAGTACGGGTGCCAGGGGTTATGGGGAGAAGGCAGGACAATGGGGTTGAGGGACAGGTAGATTAGCCGCGATTGAATGGCGGAGTACACTTGATGGGCTGAATGGCCTTATTCTTCTCCTATCATTTATGATTGTATGAACTTACAACTGAACGGGCATCGTATAGTGTTATGGCCACAGTTGTTTGGATGTTCGCCCACACGGACCCCAATGCAACATCAAGAATGTTTAATTGTCATTTGTACCGGCAACAGAACAATGGCATTCTTACTTGTTGCAGCTTAATAGGCCCATAAATGCGATATCACACAGATAATAATAATAATACACTTTATTGTCATTGTAAATACATACAACAAAGTTTCAGACGCACTGCCCGAGTGGAGCTCCAACGTATCAGATAAACGGCAAGAAAACGTCAAGTCATAATGTGCAATGTGCAATATTTCACAGTATAGTGTTGTGGCAGTATAAAGATATTGGCTATGGGGGTGTGTGTTCAGTGCAGAGTTCAGAGTGGTGATGGCCTTGGGGTAGAAACTGCTCGTTAATCTTGTGGTGTGTGATTTGATGGACCTGTAACGCTTTCCTGAGGGCAGAAGGGCAAACAAGTGATGTGTGGGATGAGATGAGTCCTTTAGTGTCAAGTCAATTTAGTGTGTGTGATGCCTTCCGCAGGCAACGAGAACTATAGATCTCTTCCAGGACAGGCAGGTGTGTGTTGGTGATCTTTTGGGCTGTATTGATGACTCTCTGCAGAGCCTTCTTGTCAGCCGCAGAACTGTTGCCATCCCATACCAGGATGCCATGTGTCAGGACACTCTCTATGGCGCAACAGTAGAATGACACCAGCAGCTGTTGTGGCAAGTTGACTTTCCTGAGTCATCTTAGGAAGTAAAGCCGTTGTTGTGCCTTCTTTACCAGGGTTAGTTGGCCATTGTCTATTAGTTATAGATAAATGTATAATAATTAGTAATATAATCAAATATAGACTGCAATACCATGTAACCATAGAGTGCAAAACCAAAGCCCATTGTGGAACTAAAGACACAGTCCATTGTTACACTACATAGTTAGTGCAGTACGTGTTCTCAGTGTTCAAGAACCTAATGGTTGCTGGGAAGAAGCTGTTTGCGAACCTGGTGGTCACAGTTTTAGGATCCTGTGCCTTCATTGAGCTGCTTGTAGTGAGATGAGAGCGTGGTCAGGATGGTGAGGGTCCTTGATGATATTAGGTGCCATTTTGAGGCAGATTTTCTAGTAGATCCTTTCACATAGAAAACATAGAAACATAGAAAATAGGTGCAGGAGTAGGTCATTTGGCCCCTCGAGCCTGCACCGCCATTCAATATGATCATGGCTGATAATCCAAAATTAGTACCCCGTTCATGCTTCCTCCCCATATCCCTTGATTCGATTAGCCCCAAGAGCTATATCTAACTCTCTCTTGAAAACATCCAGTGAATTGATCTCCACTGCCTTCTGTGGCAGAGAATTCCGCAGATCCACAACTCTCTGGGTGAAAACGTTTTTCCTCTTCTCGGTCCTAAATACCCCTTATTCTTAAATTGTGGCCCCTGGTTCTGGACGCCCCCAACATCGGGAACATTTTTCCTGCATCTAACCTGTCCATTCCCCTAAGAATTTGATTTGTTCCTATAAGATCCTCTCTCATCCTTCTAAATTCCAGTGAATATAAGCCCAGTCGATCCATTCTTTCATTATCTGTCAGTCCCACCATCCCGGGAATTAACCTGGTGAACCTACGCTGCACTCCCTTAATAGCAAGAATGTCCTTCCTCAAATTAGGAGACCAAATCGATGGTGGGCAGGTTATGACCTTATGCCTGAGAGACCAGACTCGCTTCTAAATACTAAATGCAACACCACGTGACTATTCTCAATCACTTCATCACATGTTGAGTCGGGAAATGTTCTTATTTATTTCCAACAAAGGTTTTAGCAGTGCTTTCTGCTACAACAGGGTGTCATTGAAATGAAAATCGAAAAGAACTGCAGATGATAGAATTTGCCTTACTTTGAAATTAAAAACAGAAACTGCTGGAAACTCTCAGCAGATCAGGCCGCATCAGTGGAGAGAGAAATAGATTTGAAGTTTTGGGTCTGATCTTCTCATCAGAGTGTAAACGATTCTGTCATGTCTAGGAAATGTAGCCTTGTCCATCATCCCTCACTTAGCTCTTTTCATTTAAACATGTTGTGTACGGGGTCAGGATCCAGATGTTCTGTGAATGTGGTGATGCTGTGGGATGCTCATCATATTTTCCAGCAAGGTCTTCATTTTGGCTTCTCATTACCTTGCTTGGAACCAGTGCTCTTCTTGTAGACAAAGAAGTGACGGTACGCATATCAATCGAAAATTGAGCCACATTTACCAACATTGTTTTGATCAATACACACCCCTCTTCTGCTTTGATCTTGTGACCAAGCCATTTCTAATTTAATAACTAAAGAGTGTGAAATCAACACATTATATATCACACAGTTTATCAAAATAACATGTAGTAAATGATTTAGGAGGAATTTCCTTAGCCAGAGGGTGGTGAATCTCTGGAATGCATTGCCACAAATGACTGCGAAGGCCAAAATGTTGGGTATTTTTGAAACAGAGATAGATAGATTCTTGTTTAGAAAAGGTGTCAAAGCTTACAGGGAGAAGACAGGAGAATGAATTTGAGAGGGAAAGCTGGGTCAGCCACGATTGAATGGGCTGAATGAACAAATTCTGCTCCTATGTCTTGTGGTCTTATAATGACGTTGATTCTTGCAGCCTCTGATATAACAGTTCACACAAGACTTTAGGTTGTCGAGCATCAAACAATTACATCCCAGCAGCGTTGTTCAACTAGAAGCTGCTACAATTGTTTAATGTGTAGGAAAGAACTGCAGATGCTGGTTTAAATTGAAGGTAGACACAAAATGCTGGAGTAACTCAGCGAGACAGGCAGCATCTCTGGAGAGAAGGAGAAGGTGACATTTCAGGTCCTGACTTCGGGTCTGAAGAAGGGTCTCGACCCGAAACGTCACCCATCCTTCTCTCCAGAGATGCTGCCTGTCCCGCTGAGTTACTCCAGCATTTTGTGTCTACCTTCAATGGTTTAAAGGCCTGACTGCCTATCTTAATGAATACATTTTTTTTTTTTAAATTCTAGTTAATCTTTATGTGATAAAACTGATAATTTAAAAGTGAAGAGCAAAAAAACTAAAAATCCTAAAAATGTGTAAATCTAGATTTTAGGTTTTGGAGGTCATGAAGAAGCACAGTTTGGAACCGTGCTGGATACTCAGAAGAATGACTCCCAAAGCTTCAGAATCCAATCTGTTTCCTTTTTCTCAAATCATTGGTATATGGTCACACTGATCTGTTCTGTATTTATTTATGCCTACAATATTCTGTTGTGCTGAAGCAAAGCAAGAATTTCATTGTCCTATCTGGGACACAGAACAATAAACTCTCTTGAATCTCTTCAATCTTGAACTGATCATCCTGTTGATGATTTCTCTTGGGCCAACACTCTTGGGCTTTACACTCAACTAATACACGAAGTGCTGGAGAAACTCAGCGGGTCAGGCAGCATCTATAGAGGGAAATGGACAGACGACGTTTCGGGTTGGGAACCTCCTTCAAAAGAAGGGTCTCGACCCGAAACGTCACCTATCCATGTTCTCCAGAGATGCTGCCTGACCCTCTTGAGAGTCCAGTCCAGCACTTTGTGTCCTTTTGTGTATTCACCAACATCTGCAGTTCCTTGTTTCTACACTGCTGTCCAATGTAGAATGCATTGAGTTCATCGGAGATGGATCCATTGTTGCCAGTGATACTGCCATAAGCTAGGGTACTGTCCGATTCACCTCTACTCCATGGCTCTGATGCTCTACAGTGCTGAGAACTAAATGCTGCACTTTGTATCTTGCCCTCCCCTCCCCTCTGCCTATTGTACTTGAGTTTGACTTGATTGTATTTATGTACGGTATTATCTGATCTGTTTGGTAGAATGCTAAGTAAAGTTTCTCACTGTGCCTCGGTACACGTGACAATAATTTACCTCAACCGAAACCTGCAACATTTGACAACCTGACTGCCCGACTGACCGGACCTCAATCACGTGGCCTTTTCTCACACCAAGCTGTTGAGCGTTGAGGGACAGCTACGTCTGGAGCCGTCACCACCAGCTGGTCTTCTTATGGCCGTACGCTGATTTCTCGGCTGCCGTTGATCAGCAGTGTTGAGAGTGCGTTTCTGGCAGCACTGTACGAAATTATTGTCCCTGCTGCCTCTCCCAGCTCAGATCAGGAGGGATAGGCTCATGCTTGGGCCTGGCAGAAGCATCAGAGTGTGAGGTCGGTGCGCAGCAGGTTGAGATGCAGGTTACATGGACTGAATCCATTCAGCAGCATCTGGGAGAGGGAATTGGATAAAACTTTAATGGGGTAAAGTTTCCAAGGCTTCAGGATAAGATTAGAGGAATAGGTGAATCTGACAGCTTCCAGCGGCATACAGATTCAGGGACAGTTTCTTCCCAGCTGTTATCTGCCAACTGAACCATCCTACTGCAACTAGAGAGCAGTCCTGAACTACTATCTACCTCTTTGGTGACCCTCAGACCATCTTTGATCGGACTTTACTGGCTTTATCTTGCACTAAACGTCATTACTTTATCATGTATGGGTACACTGCGAATGGGTCGATTGTAATCATGTATTGTCTTTCCGCTAACTGGTTAGCACGCAACAATAGCTTTTCGCTGTACCTCAGTACACGTGACAATAAACTGAACTGAAATCTTCAAATGGCCCCTTCACACAATGGGCTGAAGGGCCTTCTGTTGCTGTGAGTGGCTCCGGTACAGAGAAGATGGATCTTTCTGGGTGTGTATGGCACGCTGTTATTACAGACGATGGCATTAATCACTTCACATTGGTTGAGAAGGAAGATAAATGCTCTATTTTGATCTCCCTTTGCACGCGCTGCTGCAGAGCAAGAATCAATTCTGTGCAGCATTTTCAGAGACAAAAGGAAGTGTCTGATCTGTGTTCCCCGTTAATATCTGCCGGGACAGATCACTGTAGGGGAGTGCCAGCATGGGATGCTGGTAGCAGCATTCTCTTAACTACCAGGGCCTTTCATCATTGGAACAAGACCTCTCTAACAGTTTCTTCCCTGCTGTTATCAGACTTCTGAACGGCCCTCCCATAAGCTAGAGCGTAGTTCTGATCTTCCAATCCACCTCTTTGCGGATGTTGGACTTTCTCTCTGTAGCTGTAATGCTACCATGCTGTAACACAATATTCTTTGCTCTGGCACTTTTCTTTTTGCACTGTCTGTTGTACCTGCGCATGGCTTGATTGTACTCATGGAAAGTATGATTTGATCTGACTGGATAGCACGCACACAAAAGCATTTTGCTGCGTCTCGGTACAGCTGAAAATAATAAACTGACTCGGTCACCAATATTCCTGTCTCAGCTACCAGGACGGAGTTTAGGAAATGAATGCACAAATGGAGTCAAGTCCAGTCAAGTCACATTTATTTATATAGCACATTTAAAAAACAACTCTCATTGGCCAAAGTGCTTTACATTTGTTATAAGAATAGCACAAACAAAACAAACTACATACATATATACATGTAGCCCTCACTCAGAGGACGTCAGGAAAGGCTTGGGAGTATAGATAAGTCTTTAGTCTTGACTTAAAAGAGTCGATGGAGGGGGCAGTTCTGATGGGAAAGGGGATGCTGTTCCACAGTCTAGGGGCTGCAACCGCAAAGGCGCGGCCACCACTGAGCTTATGCCTAGACCGTGGGATATTCAGCAACCCCAAGTCGGCCGATCTGAGGGGCCTGGAGGTGGAGTGGTGGGTGAGAAGACTTTTTATGTAGGTGGGGGCAAGCCCATTGAGGGCTTTGTAGACATGGAGGAGGATCTTGAAGTTTATACGGAACCGCACAGGGAGCCAGTGGAGAGAGGCCAGGATCGGGGTGATGTGGTCCCTTTTTCGGGTGCCCGTCAGGAGTCTCGCTGCGGCGTTTTGGACCAGTTGCAGGCGGGACAGGGAAGATTGGCTGATGCCAGTGTAAAGGGAGTTGCAGTAATCTAGGCGGGAGGAGATGAATGTGTGGATGATTGTTACGACTCCCGAATGCAGGTACTTCAGAGCCGTGTAACATGATTCAAAAACCAGGTTCAAGTTCAAAAATAGCTTTTTATTATTCAATGGAATACAAAACCCAAACCTGATTCAAACAACCCAGTCAGGGATAGGGATGGACTAACAAACAATTTAACAGTGCTCCAGCCAGCCACGTGATGGACCGTCGAACCGGAGACTCTAAAACCTGCCTAAAGAGATATAACCCTGAAACAAAATACACAAAAACTCTAAGGTCAGCCCTTATCCGTCCCAATTCAATATTTGTTCATAAGTAATGGTGAAAGTACACAAAGTTCTATGCCATGTGGCCAGGCTTTTCGCAGCTCACTCCAGCAGTCAGCTCACAAGCCAGGGTCGACGAAGAAGAGAGAGAATTCTGGGAGGCTCTGGTATTTAAGCTCCAGATGAGTCATCCGTCACCTGACGCAGCTTGGCCAATCGGGTACAGGAGCCTTTTAACCCCTTGATTCCAGACTCACAGCCACAAGGCCTGCACTCGGGAGAGAAACAGAGAAAGGTAAGTACATAGCATTCACCAGGGGGGGAAGCGCCTAACAATGATCTTTTCGAGGTCATCAAACTGGAGGAATTGTTTTATTACTTTCAACCAGTGACTAGCTAAGCTGAAGAATACAATTCGCACAAAGCCACAGGGGTAGGTCCAGAAATAGCAGGTCAGGGGGGTGGAGGAAACTGTCCCTCACTACCTGACTGCCCTCTGCCTTTCACTTGACCTTCAAATGTTACTACATACAAGATCCAGCACAAACCTCCCAACTCGAAATGTCACCTATCCATGTCCTCCAATGATGCTGACGGACCCGCTGAGCTACCCCAGCACTTTGGGCTATTTTCAAATGAGATTGGATGCCTGGAAACAGTGTCGGCTGAAGGATGGGAAATTAGCAAGCTGGGTTTGACGGATGACATTGATCTAATGGCTGGAACAGCAAAAGAGATTCAAGGAATAACAAAGGCTGCAGCAAGACATGGAATGGTGATTAGTGTGGCCAAGGGCCAGGCGGTGATCACATCAGCCAGTAGCAATGATGCATCAATAAAATCTGGCATTGTGAAACTGGAAGACGTAGCACTCTCTAAATATCCCGCAGTAATTGTCACAGAAGCTGATGAGCTGAATAGAGCAGGATTCAGCTGACCACCTGGATTCTCTATTTGGACTGCCCACCCCTAAAAAAAATCCCCAACCCATCCTTCCCTCTCTCTCTCTCTCTCTCTCTCTCTCTCTCTCCTGGGTTAGGCACAGAGGGCTGACTGGACTGAGCCTCTGCACTGGGCAGTTGGGCAACATGACTCCAGGGACCCTCAGCCCCAGTCAGTGAACTGGTGAGACACCACCTTAGAGCGTCTAGACAGGACGGGACAGGAGGCAGGGTTACAGAGGAACTCTCCGTCACAGCCGAGACAATCTCTTAAATGTCACCATCAATGATCAGAAACATTAAAGACCTATTAAAATTGGGGCAAATAAATAAATTATTGATATTCACTAATACATGGCAAAGCATTCGGAAACATACCTCTTCCTCCCTATTGGTTTGTTATTGTCATGTGCACTGAGATACAGCGAGAAGCATTTGTTTATGTGCTATCCAGTCAAATCAAGTCATACTATACATGAGTACAAGCAAGCCATACACTAGTACAACGGATACTTGAATATAGTGATACAGGATATAGTGTTACAGTGACAGTTACAGTTTGCAATATGGTAGCTTGGGAGATCGGAACTACAACTTGGCTTATGGACACCGTAGCTTACGGGATTCCCATTCAAGTGAATGTGGACTCATTTGTGGAACTCAAATTTCACTGTACCTTAATTAGTACATGTGACAATAAACTGACCTTGAAACCCTTGAATATGGCAGATTACTCGCTGGTGAACTTTATCATCAATGAAGGCCAAACAGGCCATCAAACCCCCCCCCCCCCCCTCAAATATAGCACATAAATGATGTTTGTTATTGAGAACAAAGCTAAGTCAGGACCACAAATGTAGATGAGTCACAAAAAAAATCAGTAGAGAATTCAGGATAAGCTGTTTTCCCCTGTGGCAGTGTAAGTATAGACTTCAATATTACACAGAGAATTTGAGGCTCTTAGAGAGATGTACTGAAAGGAACAATATGGTGTTCAGATAAGGATCGGGAAGAAGAATATATGTGGGTCTTTGGGTATTTTTAAAGTGGAGATTATCATGTACTTGATTAATACGGGTGTCAAAGGTTACATGGAGAAGGCAAGAGAACGGAGTTGAGAGGGAATGATAGATCAGCCATGGTTGAATAGCGGAGTAGACCACATGGGCAGAAAGACTTATGACTTTATGCAGTTTGCCAAATGACCAATTTCTTTAAGTCTTATCTAACAATAGAAAGATGACAAGATGGACAAGAATATATTTGGTGTACCTATCGTCCAGGTGAAGGTGCGGGGAGGAGATCTACGTGAAGCTGGACAACTGGAGAGGACATCGCTGCCCATGAATGGCAGGCTGTTTGTGTCATAACTTACTGTACTCAGGACCTGCTGCCCAATGACAGGGCCATCAGATATTGTGTTTCCAACACCATTCCTTGGGAATGAGACCATTTCCAAATACTAGGCAGGGCTCGCTCAGAGCCAGGCAAACCACCAAGGCTTCATTTCTGGAGTGGAAGCCCTCCAGTCATTATTGTAGCTGGTGCTGGATCCAACAGATGATCTCACCGTACTAGCAAAATATGATGGTTAATTTGCTCACTTTCCCATTTATATATCTTTTAAAAACACATTTGGAATGCGATGTTGAAATAAGGACCCCAATTATTTTTTATGTACTTTTTATATTTGAGGTTATTTTCTTACTCCCTTGTGTGAGAAGCAGGAATGGGTTCAAGATATGCAAAATGAGTTGTATTCATGAAGGTACCATTCTTGACCGCGAAGAGCCCAAGAATACTCTTTAGAGCCAAATGAACTTTATACTGACTGAGTAGTTTTCCTTAGACAGAAGGAACTGCAGATGCTGGTTTTATTTTTTTTAAAAGACACAATGTATTTGAGTAACTGAGCGGGTCAGGCAACCTCTCTGGAGAAGATGGATAAGCAATGTTTTGGGTCAGGACTCTTCACCTCCCTTCACATTTCACGCTCCTTCTATTCTTATCTCTGTATCTTACATTTTTTAGTCTTTTCGTATCTGGTGTTTGTCCTCCCTTCTGCCAATTAAAAACTCCCTTAACAGCATCCACCTATCACCCCAGGTTTTGTCCTGCTCCCACCTGTCTTACTGCTTTCTCCGCCCTTTACTGAAGAAGGGTACTTACCTGAAACGTCACCTATCCGTGTTCTCCAGAGATACTGCTTTACCCACTGAGTTATACCCGCAATTTGTGTCTTCTTGTGAGTCGTAGATTCCGGCATCTGCAGTTCCACGTGTCTCCAGTTAGTTACAAAGGGGCTCTCATTGTGTTCCTTAATATGTGTTACAAGGTGTATTAATATTGACCAATTCACTGGTTCTCGTGACACTGGAGAGGAGGCAAGGTTGATAAAGCCAACTTTCCTGCTCTTCTCCAAAGTTGTGCTGTGAGGCCTGTTGCAATCACCTGTGAATGAATGCATGGGCCTCATATTAATGTTCACTAACATCACCTCCAATGGTGCAGAGCTCAATACTGCACTAAAGTGTTGGATGGATTTATTTATTCAGGTCTCCGGAGTGAGACTTGAACCTTGAACCTTCAGGTTGGCATGTGGTAGTATTATAGCAATGTTACAAAATTTTGAGATTTTAAAAATCAAGTCTGCAATTTATCCCATCAGATAAAGCATAAAAAGAAGTTTAATTTGACACCTAATTCACTTTCATATCTTCAGTATTAAAATAGTTATGGCCATTTTCATACTCCGAAATTAGCATCTTGTTCCCTATTGCTTTTCCATTGACTTAACTCAAAAGCTGTGATCGAGGACAGTCAAAAGCCCATAACTTTCTTAAAATTAAGAGAACTGAATGAAATTTTCAGTTATTATAGATTGAAGCATTCTGAAACAAATATGAAACAATCTTACTTGGATGACCTGAAATTAAAGCATATAATTAGTTAGTTACCTAATTGTAGCTAGTTACAAAATTCAATTACTAGATCTAAACATCTATCAATTTCTTAAGAAAAGATTAACATTTTTAAATAGCCTAAGTGTCCAAATAACATTCACACAAGAATTCACAATATAACATGATTTTTAAATCTCATTGTCATGAATTTATTGGCCAAATGGAAGGAGTTTAGTGTTTAATTCCCGTAAATTAATGGCCATTTAAATCATCTTGCGAGTGGGATATTGTGGAACGCGATCGTTTGGAACGTTGCGGTTGCGGTGAATTTAAACTCCATATCGGCAGGAAAAATACTGCCGGTTCGTATATTTACATAATCACCTTTTCGCAAAGTAAAGTTTTGATTAAATGCATCCTAAGAAGCAAGTTTATATGTAAAATAAACGGCTTTCTTTTACCTGTCCCATACGTGAAATACGTCCCCGTTGTTGGCATTGACGGCTTTAGAAGATGCTTTTTAATTTACTCCTGCTATTAAATTATCCAGTGCAGTTTAAAATAAATTTAATAAAACCGATGTCGAAGCGATTTTTCTTCAGCATCTAAACAGCCTGTTCAAAATCGATAACAGGTACAGAGAAAAAGATGAATGTCTACAGTGAGGTAGGTTGGAAGATTGGGTCTGCACACTTAGCTTATGGGAGGACTGTTGAGTACCCTGATAACCGCGGGGAAGAGGCTGTTTCCGAATCTGGTGGTACACCCTTTCAAGCTTTTGTAACTGCTGCCCAAAGGGAGAGGGGAGAAGAGAGAACGACTGGGGTGCGAGTGGCTCTTGATTATGTTGGCAGCTTTCCCGAGGCAGCGTGAAGTGCAGATGCGGTTGATGGTGGAGAGTCTGGTCTGTGTGATGGAATGGGTGACATGCACAAGTCTCTACAATTACTTGTGGTTTTGGACAGAACTGTTCCCAAACTGAGGTGTGATTATTTTTAATAAACCATAATTATTTCCAGCCTCAAAAAATAATTGTATCTTGTGGTTATCATTCTCTCAGATAAACAGTTCAAAACCCAGTGGATGTTAAAATAATAGTTGTGGTTTTAATTTAGTTTGGTTTAAAGATACAGAACGGAAACAGGCCCTTCGGCCCATCGGGTCCGCGCTGACCACTGATCCCCTCACATTAACACTTTCCCACATACACTGGGGACAATTTTTACATTTACCAAGCCAATTAACCTACAAACCTGCACGTCTTTGGAGTGTGGGAGGAAACCGAAGATCTCGGAGTAAACCCACACAGGTCACAGGGAGAACGTACAAAGTCCGAACAGACAGCACCAGTAGTCGGGATTGAACCCGGGTCTCCGACGCTGCATTCGCTGTAAGGCAGCAACTCTACCGCTGTGCCGCCGTGACCGGCTGATGGCACCTAGTGCTGGTCACAGACAGGGTCTGCTGATATTGTGGGTTAAGAGCAATCCTTGAACCGATTCCAGAATAGCCCAAAGCCTTTTAGAGAAATGAAGGTATGGTGGGAGGGCTTGGGGGCTTTGTGTGGGTAAATACTTGGGCAAAGGAAGCAAGTCAGCTGCTGTGATGATTTAATTTCTGTTTCAGGTCTTGAAATGGGTTGAAGAAACCATCCAAGCCTCCAAAGTCCACCTTCTGTCCACAAACCACCAGGAAAGGGAAGAGCATGTCTGGCTGGTGCCCTTTGATCCAAGCCTGAAAGACGTCACCATTTCCCTCAGTGGACCTGCACCAGCCATTGAGATCCGCGACCCCTCGGGTAAGCTGCCGAGGAAATCTCTGCTCAGTCTTTAGAAGGGTCCCGAGCCCAAGCATCACCTATCCATGTCCTCCAGAGATGCTGCCTGACCTGCTGAGTTACTCCAGCGCTTTGCGGTTTTATCTGTGCTCTTGTTGAATTTGAGTGGGCCTCCACTTTACAAGGCTTCTTCATGTATTGTTGATGTGGTTGGAAATGATGTTGGTGGAGTCAAGAATCAAGAATGTTTAATTGTTATATGTCCTGAACAATGACATTCTTACTTGCTGCAGCTTAACAGCCCTGTTCACGCTATAAGACACAGATCACACATAATAATCAATAATACAATAACATAATAACAATAATACGAGGTAATCATAAATGTGCAAAAACTGAAGTCCATAGTGCAACCTGACACAGTCCTGAGATTAGTATTATGTAGCGTTCAAGAGCCTGATAGTTGCTGGGAAGAAGCTGTTCTTGATCCACTGTCTTCAGACTCCTGTGCCTTCCTCGCGATGGTAGCAGCGAAATGAGAATATGGCAAGGCTGGTGTGGGTCTTTGATGATACTGGTTGCCGTTTTGAGGCAGCGTCTCCTGTAGATCCCTTCTGGGTCAGCCCATCAATGGTGGGAAGTCAGTCCCTGTGATGGACCGGGCAGTGTCTATCACTCTCTGTAGTCCTCCTTCTTTCTGGGCGTTCGAGTTACCGAATCAGGCCTTGACACAACAGGCCGGTATGCTCTCTGCCTTATGAGGTTTGTTAGAGTCTTGTTTTGTTACGCCTGTAGAGGTTTGTTTAGAGTATTTGGCAACATTCCGAATCTCCTCAAACTTCTACAGAGGTAGAGGCGTTTCTGAGTTTTTTTTGTGATTGCAACAATATGCTGTCCTCAGGACATATCTTCATAGATAAGCACGGCCAGGAACTTTAAGCTGTTGAGTCTCTCCATCATCGTCCCGACTTATTTAATCTCTGATTTGAACCAATATCAAATTGATGGGTTGAAAGTATCAGGGAATTGCTGAACGAGGCCCATTACCCCGCTCTTTCCCCGAACTTTCCAAATTATTTTCCCTCTGTTCCATTCAAGGATCCGTATGGATTCTTCTTCCAGATTTATATGGATTGAAATCATTGCATAAAAATAACTATTGTGTGGAACTGAAGTGTCAAGTTCACTCCGAACTTGTAGACATTGCTGATACGTGAAGTGAAAATATTTATGCTGGTTTAGTTCAGCCACTAGTATCATGTTTGGGTGATGATTAGCCAGTTTTGTTTCCCTCAGGCCGGGTGTTGTGGAGAGGATTGGGTTTGAACGAACTGTTGAATATTCCAAACTCGGCTCGAGTTGTCAATGTCAAGAGCCCACGGCCTGGAATGTGGACAATCAAGGTAAGGGTGTCATTTATATCATGCTGATTTCTCCACAGTCATTGCAAGACCGATTTTTCTCTCTTTTTAAAAATTATTGACAAACCTCTAGTACACTGTCCTATCGTCTCTACGTATGGGTGCCAATTAAGATGCCTTCTATCACCTTATTCATTCTTTCCAATGATCCTTAACTGTCCCATGCTTCCTTTTCTCCAATTTCCAGCATCTTAAGATTCCTGCTGCCACCCAACAGCTATTTTGAACTGTATATTATTTTCAATCTTACTTGTTCAGATTTGACTATATTGTGTATTTTGTGACCCAACCTTTTGTCCTGGACCTTTTTCCTTGGCTTGAAATATCAGAGACTAGAGGGCATAGTTTTAAGTCGAGAGGGGCAAAATTTAAAGAGGATGTGTGCAACAGGTTGTTTTTTTACACAAAGGATGGAGAGGTGCCTGCAACTCGCTGTCAGGGGTGGTGGTGGAGACAGATATGATCATGGCGTTTAAGAGGCTTTTAGATAAGTACATGGATATGCATTGAATGGAGGGATATGGATCACGTGCAGGCAGAGGAGATTAGTTCATCTTGGCATCATGTTCGGCACAGACATTGTGGGCAGAAGGGCCTGTTCCTGTGCTGTACTGTTTTATGTTCCATGTTCTCTGCACAAACTAAGTCAGGATGGACCTTTCACTGCAGTCTCTGCTGTTGTTGGATCACCAACATTCACCGAATGGATGATGATTGAGGTTTAATTTTGTTCAGCTCCGCAGCGCCGGGCGCCATTCCGTACGGATCACAGGAGTCAGCAACATTGATTTCCAGGTGGGATTTTCTACGAAACCCACCTCAGACTTCAGCAGAACAATGCAGCGTCCAATTCAAGGTAGATAACTGGGAATGTTGCCTGTCCGGACCGATCTCTATATAGACAGAAAATGCTGGAGTAACTCAGCGGGACAGGCAGCATCTCTGGAGAGAAGGAATGGGTGAGGTTTCGGGTCAAGACCTTTCTTCAAACTTACCTTCAAAATTATTATTATTTGTTCAAAATAATCCTGCTTGTGAAGAAAGAAGTTCTGTAATTTGGGGAATAGGGCCCCAGTCTGAAGAAGGGTCTCGACCCGAGACGTTACCCATTCCTTCTCTCCAGCGATGCTGCCTGTCCCGCTGAGTTACGCCAGCATTTTGAGTCTATCTTCAGTTTAAACCAGCATCTGCAGTTCCTTCCTACACATTCGGACTGATCTCAAACCTGTTACCAACTCATGGGTCTCCCAGTTGGATGGATGAAGAGCACTGACTCTGGG
This sequence comes from Malacoraja senta, assembly GCA_038087875.1. Taxonomy (NCBI): domain Eukaryota; kingdom Metazoa; phylum Chordata; class Chondrichthyes; order Rajiformes; family Rajidae; genus Malacoraja; species Malacoraja senta. The sequence goes on from CM075987.1 coordinate 15,255,400, forward strand.
ATCAAGGGCAACATGTCCAGTCTGAGCTTGGGCCTATTGCACGATAAAGGAGTCCTGGGAAGATGGATGTTCGCCCCGAAACGTTGCCTATTTCCTTCGCTCCATAGATGCTGCTGCACCCGCTGAGTTTCTCCAGCATTTTTGTGTACCTGGGATTTTCCAGCATCTGCAGTTCCTTCTTAAAATCAAACTCCTCTTGTTGGTTTAAATGAGCATCTGCCATTCTACAGTATTTGATAGAGTTTACAAAAAAAAGACACAAAGCACTGTAGTCAATGCCTACTATGTTCTGGTGTGCTGAAGCAAAGCAAGAATTTCATTGTCCTATCAGGGACACATGACAATAAACTCACTTGAACTTGAACTTGAGTAACTCAGCGGGTCAGGCAACATGTCTAGAGAAGATGATTTAGGTCGAATGTACTCAGTCCTTTATGACTCAGAATCAGTGCAGTGAAAATGTATCTCCTGGTAACAAGACAATTATATCAGTCCTTTGGCATGGGAATTAAAACATTACACCCCACCCCAGGACACAAATAAAAACTAAAATGCTTAAACTATTCCACAGGTCAGATAACACTTGGCAAAGAGATAATAAGTGTGATGCTTCATCAGGTTGCATTGGCATCGGTTCATTCTTATCCGATGTTCAGATATACTGTGACCTGCTGGGGTTTACGGGCTATACAAGCAAATCGTACCCCCCCCCCCTCCCACCCCCGACTCCATCAGTCTGAAGAAGGGTCCCGACCCGAAATGTCTATCCATTCCCTCAACAGATGCTGCCTGACCTGCTGAATTCCTCCAACAATTTGTATTTTGGTCAAGATTCCAGCATCTGCAGTTTCTTGTGTCTCTCAAAATTAAAATTCCACATGTATGAAGCAAGACCACTGACGTTCTTAACCACAGGGTTCAATAGTTCACTCATTTAAGCCTGCAGCAACTAAGTGTTGTGAAAATACTCGGTCATCGCAAAGTTAACATGTTAATCTATTTTGAGATTTCACTGCTTAGATTAGGCATCTTGTTACCTAGGAGTGCCCTCCTTCCCAGCAACAGAACAATCCTCATGTCTGAAGATAGACAGAAAAAGCTGGAGTAACTCAGCGGGACAGGCAGCGTCTCTGGAGAGAAGGAATGGGTGACGTTTCAGGTCGAGGCCCTTCTTCAGACTTGTCCCATGGCCTTCCATCACTCTCCTCACCGTTCCTTTAATATTCAGCCCCATTGTCAGTCAAACGTTTGTTCTCCCCATTTTGAACAAATGATTCCACTTATATTTTTTGGGTGTCTGTTTTATATTGGTGTCAAACAGGCCCTGGGCACTGTACAACAGTGTTACAAAAAAATTCAACGGGGTCACGTTAAAGCTATTGAGGTAACTTACAGAAAATTCGGAAGGGATCAAATCCTGTCAGCACGTCATGTGTTTCTGGTTTGCTACAGTTTCTTTACTCTGTAGGAGGTGCTGAGGAGATTAGCCAGGGTATTGGAGGCACAAGAGACTGTAGATGCTGGAACCTTGAGCAAAACACAAAGTGCCGGAAGTATCTGGGTCAGGCAGCATCTGCGGAGAGAATGGACAGGCGACATTTTGGGTCATGGTCCTTCTTCGAATTAATTGGAGTAGCGGGCGAAATCTGGAATAGGGAGAGGTAGAGGTGGCACATAGCCTGGTAAGTGATAGGTTGATACAGGTTTTCATGAGAGAGTTAGATTTAGCTCTGAGGGCAAACGGAATCAAGGGATATGGGGAGAAAGCAGGAACGGGGTACATCAGATATTATATTGGTTGGGCTGAGAGATTACCAGGATAACAAGGCTGATGTCATCCTGAAATACAACGCGGATGAAGGCAGAAGTTTGAAAGCATATGGTGAACTTCCAGAACATGCCAAAATCAATGAGACTGATACCTTTGGGCCTGGTGCTGATGATGAAATCCAGTTTGATGACATTGGGGACGATGATGAAGACAGATTTGTCATGATCAGGAGGGGGGTGATTGGTAGATGGGTGGAGTAAGGGTGGAGCTGAAAAGGAGACAAAAGGGCTGTCAGTTGAGGAGATAAGAAGAAGAAAATGTAAAATTGGGGAGAGGGGTTATGGGTGGAGGGGGACGGGGACGGGGGAGGTAAAGAGAGGAAATGTGGGACTCGAGCGTTGGAGATGAGCCTTGGAAAGAAGGGAAAGGAGCAGGGTAACGGGGGTGAGGGGTGTGGGACACAGTGAGAGAAATGTGTGCATAGCGGGAGGGAGCAGGGGAAGAGAGGGAGGGGTTATTACTTGAAATATGAAAATTCAATGTTCATACCGTTGGGCTGTGAACTATCCAAGTGGATTGTGAGGTGCAGCTGATCCATTCCCCAAACAGGTTCTGCCTCACCCTCCGACTTCCTCCAGCACTTTGTGTTCAGCCAGGATATTGTTGGAATGGAACATTTTGCTCATAAAGAAAGGCTTGGAGGCAATATTTATTTTCCTTTGGGGAAGCTTCATTGAGGTTTACAAAATTATGAGGGTGACTAGCAAGAAACCTTTCTTCATAGCAGAGGTGTCTAAAAGCAGAGGGGTTGGCGACAGGTTTAGAGGGGATCTATAGATGAACGTTTTCATCTGGAATTGTTTTTGTTTTAGTTGAGGGTCAGGCAGCATCTCTGGAGGACATGGATAAAATCCCGACCCAAAACGTCGCCTGTCCGTTTTCTCCGGACATGCTGCCTGACCAGCTGAGTTACTCCAGCACTTTGTGCCTGTGCTGTTCTACGTTTGTTCATCTTACCTTGCAATGGGTGTGTTCTCTTACCTTGCAGGCATCACCACCCACATACTGCTAAACTGCTCTGGGCTGCAGCCTCCGGGGCAGCTGGATGGATTGGAGTTCCTCAGCACGGCGGGGCAGCCTCTGCAGAGCTTGCCCATCAGGGCCCACTCCGGCCGCACTACCAACGTGTGGGAGGTTCCCCACATCCTGCCGCCCTCTGAGAGCTTCTTCCTGAAAGTGACGGGCCACGACGGGGAAGGCTACCCTTTCCAACGCCTGTCCAGTGTGTCCTACACAAGCCTGGTCCCTGGTGAGAAAGCTCATCCTTCTGCTCTGCTTTCAGGCCACGGGTTGTGTGGGGCTGCGATGGTGCCAAAGAGCATCTGGCGTTTACATTGTGTCTTCCACATCCTTGGGACGTACCAAAGGACTTCACGTTAGAGATACAGCGCGGAAACAGGCCCTTCAGCCCACCGGGTCCGCGCCAACCAGCGACCTCCACGTACACTAGCACTATCCTACACACTAGGAACCATTTACAATTTGTCAGAAGCCAATTACCCTACAAACCTGTACGTCTTTGGAGTGTGGGAGGAAACCAGAGCTCCCGGAGAAAGCCCACACAGCCACAGAAACAACATCCAAACTCCGTACAGACAGTACCCGTAGTCAGGATCGAACCTGAGTTTCTGGCGCTGCGCCACTGTGCCCCCCCCCCCTTGGTAGGGTGAATGCAGAGCCTTTTTCCCAGAGCAGGAAAACCAAGAACTAGAGGGCATAGGTTTACGGTGAGAGGGGAAGGATTTATTAGGATCCTGATATCCATTGCTGCCAGAGGAAGTAGTTTAGGCAGATACTACATCAATGTTTAAAAGACATTTGGACATGTACATGGATTGGAAATGTTTAGAGGGATATGGCACAAATGTGGGCAAATGGCATACATGGGCATCTTGCTTGGCATGGACAAGTTGGGCTGAGGGACCTGTTTCAGTCCTGCGTGACTCTCTGAATTTATTGCAGCAACCAATATGTAGCAAAATCCCCTCAAGTAGCAATGAGATAAATGACCGGGTAAACATAGAAAGTGACGTGGTTTGAGGGATAAATATTGGCCATGGCATCATTGAGGATAAACTTGCTCTTCTCTGAAGTAATGCTTTGAGATCTGATGATATACACCTGAGAGAATAAACAGTGTCTCCTGGGGATTTAGCACCTTGAAGTCATTAAGATGATGGCTAATGCCGTACCTCGCATCCACTTTGCTGCCTCATTCTTATCTTACTCGTTCTAGAGTAGGTTTCTCGGGGGGTGGGGGTGGGGGGGGGGGTGGTGGTGTGCCCTCTCTAGATGACGACTTTCAATGCTGAGGAAGAGGCCACTCAGCACCTGCCCTGTCAACCTTGCTCAGCCTCTCAGATGTTTTAATGAGCGGCAATGCAGTTCTGGTAAGTTGTCTGTGTGTTTAACGCAGGACCTCCGGAGGTGAGCGTGCCTCCTCAAGCACACGCCTTCTACCAGCAATCCGCCTCGATTCCTTGCTCCGTGGAGAGTCTGATCCCGTTCACCCTGCGCCTCATCCGAGGAGGAACCAAGGTTCAACCGGACCGGTTGTTCGAGTGAGTAGATGGGGAGGGGCTGACACAGGGAGGGAAGGGGAGGGATCGCTCACGTTTCATCTCCTGATCTTTAGATACTCGCTGGGTCTCAGTGCCACCAAAACTTCCAATTCTCTGGCACAACAGCCTCGTCATTATATTACATGTGGACATCTATGTGGTGAATGTTGGGAGCAGGTAGTGGAAGATGGACGGGGTTCTTCTGGTGTAAGATTGCATCCTGTTTAACTTCCTCGGGTGCCTGAAAGCTCACACCAAATGACTGAGGAACAGCTTCTTCCCCTCTGTTATCACGCTTCTGAAAGGTCCTTCCATCTGATTCACCTCTACCCATTTGTCTCTGGAACTGATACACTAAAATGCTGAGAACTATATTCTGCGCTCTGTATCTCCCCCTTTCCGCTATCTATTGTGTAGGAAGGAACTGCAGATGCTGGTTTAAACCGAAGATAGACACAAAAAGCCGGAGTAACTCAGCGGGTCAGACAGCATCTCTGGAGAAAAGGAATAGGTGATGTTTCAGGTCGAGACTGAGGGGAAAAAGGAAACAAGAGAATTAGACGGTGATATAGAGAGATATAGAACAAATTAATGAAAATTATGCAAAACAGTAACGATGAGAAACGAGACAGGCCATTGTTCGCTGTGGGCTAGGTGAAAACGAGTTGAATACAATGAGACTCAACAAGGTGACTTTGAAGCTAGTACAATGACTTGGGTGAGGGAGGGACAGAGAGAGAGTGTTGCAAGGGTTACTTGAAGTTGGAGAAATCAATATTTATACCGCTGGGTTGTAGGCTGCCCAAGCGAAATTTGAGGTGCTGATCCTCCAATTTCTTGTACTTGAGTTTGGCGTGATTGGATGGGATGATCTGATCTGATGCAAAAGAAAGCTTTACACTGTACCTTGGTACATGTAACAATAGCAAACGTAAAGCTAAGTCAACTCCACCCAGATTCCTGATGATTTTGACTGTCTCTGCCCTGTGGGTCTTGAGGCTTCATGGAGGCCCTCCCCCTGCCATGGCTGATATGGGGCGGTGATCTACATAACATTGTGCATCTCCTGTCCCACCACTATGTTGGGCAGCATATTGTCCACTGAGCCAAAGAGAGAGGAGATTGAGATCTTTGGTGACATGTCAGAGCCCCAGGTTTGGACAATGTGGGGAATAGTTTGCTTTGAAGGTCCTCGTCTCAGTTTACACTTTAAGGGGAACCGCTCTGCAACCAGCATTGACAGCAACCCCTCCGGCTGGTTCCAGTGTGGCCCTTGCAACAGAGGGAACGAGTGCTGGAGCCGTGGGTATTTCCGACAAGGAGTTCAAAGCAAGCAAAATGTTTACCACTGAAACTATCGAGTAACATTTACACGCTGCCTTTTGTGCCGTAAAACCTCAGGATGCTTTGCAACAGCACTATGAAGTGAAGACTAGGCATGGGGCCACTTGAGGAGGTTCTCGGGCAAATGGCCACCTGCTTGGACATAGGTAGGGGCATCTTCTGGTTGAGAGGAGGTGGAGTGACCTCTGGAGCTTGGAGACCTTGGCAGCTGAGTCACACAGCACGGAATCAGAATCTTCAGCCCAGCTCGTCCACACCGACCAAGATGCCCCATCTAATCTAGTGCCACGTTTGGTCCATATCCCCCTCAATCTTCCCAGGACACGGGAATCAAAATACTAGAGGGCACAGGTTATAGGTGAGAGGGGAAGAATTAATAGAAACCTGAGGGACAACTGTTTCCCCCATAGGGCGGTGGGTAAATGGAATGAACTGCCAGAGGAAGTTACAATAACATTTAAAAGACAATTGAATAGGTGCATGGATAGGAAAGGTTGAGAGGGATATGAGTCAAATCCGGGCAAATGGGACTCTCTTAGATAGAACATCTTGATCGGCGTGTGTTCGTTGGACAGAAGAGCCTGTTTCCTTGCTGTATCTCCATGTCCCTAACACACACCCTCTATCTCCACACACAGATTTCCTTTTTTGGTCCTTTCTGTTGTCTAGAAGCTCCTCTTGTTCTTTATGTACTAATGCACCAACATCTTTGGATTTTCTTTATATTTATGATATAGTTTTTGACTTGCAGCAGATGAGTCAAGAGTGTTTAAATATCTTAAGTAATGGCAATGGAACAATAAAATCCTCGCTAGCTGCAGTGTAACAGGCCCGTAAACGCAATAGCATACTGATAAATATAAATTAATGACAATAATCCAAGGCAACTGTTATAGGTGAGGGAATAAATCTCCATTTAAACTCTGCAGCCTCAGTGAAAGATAGTTTGCTTGTCTTAAAGAACGATGTTCCCACTGTTTGTGACATGACAACGTGCATCCATGTGGAAGATGTGTTTCTCACACACACTAAATGTTCTACTTGTCATTTTAGAGATACTGTGAACACCACGTGGGAAATCCCTGGTGTTTCCGGATCTGATGAAGGGTTTTATGACTGTGTGGCGATCAGTAGCTCAGGCACAGGCATAGGCCGCCTCTACTTGGTTGTAACAGGTGAGTAGTTGTTGAAGGTTTTGATGTTGATAATGGCGGCAGATATTCAATGCTGAAAATGAATTTGAGAATGCTATTTTTCTTTGACTAATGTTGTTTGGTCCCCCTCTCCCTCCCATAGAAATATACTACCACATTTTTCCTTTCCACTCTCCTAAGTGATGCAATACAGACATAATGGCTTGCTCCTGCGCTGTAAACTCTACCTGTGACAGGTGTGAGTCTGGTCCGATCTCTGTCTTGCTGGTCTCCGTTCTGTGAATCGACCAGTTATTGCTCAGCGCTTCTTCAAAATGCATGTCAAACTCAAAACGTGGCCTGATACGAATCCCTTTCCCTGTCGCTCACCTTCCCACCACTAACTTCCTCACTCTCCCCAAGGCACTAACATGCCTGAGCTCATTTTCAAACATGCCTTTCTTTACTTGTGACGCTGAACCATGAGTGCGTGTAGATCTTCACCACGAATCAACCAATTATGTTTTGTTTCACGAAAATGGTTCGTGTTCAGGGAAGTCAATTTTCCATGTACCTTCCAGGTGCTTTGGATAAAGACTGCTTAACCCCTTGAACTTATACCCTCATCTGTACGATCAGTAACCAGCTCCTTGTTCCTGAATTTGCTCCATACCTCTTATGTCTCTGGTTTGGTGAACCTAAATACCCCAACCTCAGATGAACTAAACGATCTACTGACCTAATATTGTCATTTTCAGAGACGCGGGTTCGGTCCTGACCTCGGTTGCCGTCTGTTTGCATGTTCTCCCTGTGACCAAACGGGTTTCCTCCCGGTCCTCCCACTTCCAAAGACATGCGGATTTTTAGATTAATTGGCCTCTATAAATTGCCCCTTGTATAGGGAGTGGATGAGAACATGGGACAACATAGAACTAGTGTGAACATGTGATCAATGGTCAGTGTGGACTAGGCGGGCTGAAGGGCTTGTTTCCATGCTGGACTACTAAACTAATCTGAACAGTCAGAACCTTTTAACCTGAATTAAAATATCAAATACTAGTGGGCATAGCGTTAAGGTGAGTGGAGCAAAGTTTAGAGTCGTTTTGGGCAAGTTTTTTTTCAACACAGAGGGTGCTGAATGCTTGGAATGTGCTGCTAGAGGTGGTGGTGGAAGCAAATACATTGTGGGCCAGAGGGCCTGTTCCTGCGCTGTACTGTTCTATGTTCTACATTAAACCATTTTTCTAGAACCACCTCCCAGTGTGGAGATCCCACGAAACGTCACGGCATTCCCAGGAGACCAGGTGGTGCTGACATGTCGAGTGCTGGGAAGCATCCGCTATAACGTTACCTGGATGCGTGATGGGATTGAGCTGCAGTCTGACAACGAGAGAATTATTCCTCTGAAGAACTCATCCCTGGAATTTCGGGAGGTGTGGCCGGAGGACGCAGGTCGCTATGAATGTGTGGTGGTCAATACGCATGGCTGGAGCAGAGCGTCCATCTGGTTGTTCATTCCCGGTAAGAATGGCTCTCCAATGGCATCCCTATCTCCACTGGGACAAACATTGGTGGCTTTCATATCCATGAGCACGAGACAGAGATGAGCAAACTAGCTTATTCTGTACATCGGGAACTTCCGCAAGAAGGTTGAAGAATATTGGTCTGGTTTTCATTGGAGACTTTGAGATGATATTTGATATTAATATTGGCTTATTAATGTCATGTGAAAAATGTAAAGCTTTTGTTTGCAGATTATCTTGTTAAATCAAATAGTACATTACATTTGGTTTATTATTGTACTGTATAATTGGTTTACTGGTTTGCCTGCGATCCATTTGAATCATATTGTACCGTGCAATAGGAATGTGGGTTTATTTTTATCATGAGTAAAATGAAAAGCTTTTGCTTGTGTGCTATTCCCTCAACTCAAATTGCACTGTACACGAGTACACTCAAGCCATACACAAGTGCAACATGTAGTGCAAAGAAAAAAATACCAGAGTGCAGAATATAGTGTTACAGCATTGTAGCGTTAGTTACTGAGAAAAGTTCCAACGACTGCAATGAGGTAGGTTGGAAGATCGGATGCACCCTAGCTTATGGGAAGAATGTTCATGGTTTCACATTCCTGGTTGAAGAGAATTAATCATTTCAGGAGAGTTAAGGAAATTGGCAGTGGTAACTCAGAGAAATTGCTTTTTTTCCCCTGGATGGACAAAATCAAATGAGTAGAGCTTCAGACAAGGAAGGCGGAAGTTGGAGGCAATATTAGGCTAAACTGTTGTTTTGAATACAAATGAAGATTTTGTGAGTTTTTTTTACCATTTCAGGAAGTGTTTGAAGGATATGTTGACAAGTAGTTTGGTGGTGATGGATTATCAGCCTTTCTGGGCTTCATCACCATTTCCTTCTATTCTGCTTTTAATGGTGAATACTTGTTTTTGTCTCATGCTGAGGTATTGATATAACCAGTATCTGTCCACTGGTGCATTTGAACACCAGCGGAGGGACACTAACATCGCAGGTAGATAGTGTGGTGAAGAAGGCGTTTGGGATGCTGGCTTTCATCAGTCAGGTTATTGAGTACCGAGGTCGGGATGTTATGTTACAGTTTCACAAGACGTTGATGAAGCCGCACTCGGACTATTGTGTTCAGTTTTGGTCATCCTGCTGCAGGAAAAATACCATTAAGCTGGAAAGAGTGTAGAGAAAATGTACTGGAAAATCTCCAGGATTTGAGGGCCTGAACTATAGGGAGAGTTTGGACAAGCTGGGATTTTATTCCTTGGAGCACAGGAGGCTGAGGGGTGCTTTTATGGAGGTATATGAAATCACGAGGGGAATAGATAGGATGATTGCACAGAAACTTTTTCCCAGTGTAGGGCAATCAATATCTAGAGGTCAACAGATTTAAGGTGAGGTTTAATAGGAACCTGAGGAGCAACATTTTCACACACAGATTGGTGCGTAGATGGAATGAGCTGCCACAGAAAGCAGTTGAGGCAGTTACTATAACAACATTTAAAAGACATTTAGACAGGTACATGGATAGGGGCTATGTGCAAATGGGATGAGCTTAGATGGGACATCTTGGTTGGTAGGGGCCGAAGGGCCTGTTTCTCTGCTGCAAGACTCTGACGCTATGACATATAAAGCACCAATAATCTGAATGGGAAATATAAATCATAGAATAGAAATAGATCTTGCCTCAGCAAGATGTTCCATGTTTGACACACAACAAAGTGTACATCACTACAAAGTTAAATAAAAGTAGAAAAATGCTGGAAATGTGAATGAAAAACATAGTGCTGCATATCTAAGTCAGAATGGATGAGAAACCAAACTCCCCAATTAATTCCTGTTGGGAGATTCAGCCTCTATATTTAGACTCTCTTAGACGCTGGGGTGACCGTTGTAACTGTCCTGGATTTTATCTGGACAGTGGTGGACCTCTTGGGTCAGGATGACATGACTTTGCCCACCTCCCACTCAGCAGGCCTCTGTTCGATTGAATAACATTAACACAATATTGTTGTGGAGTTCCTGACTATCTTTCCCTGTGCACTTGACCATAGGAAGCCCCTGATAATGGGGAAACATTGGTTGCAACAGAGTGTGAATATAAGGTGAAATACAGCAATCATGGAGTCAAATGGAAATAGGACCTTCAGGCAAACTAGTCCATGCTGACCAAGTTGCTCCATCCAAGCTGGTGTTATGTCCCATCCTTTGGCCCCCATCCTTCTATACCTTTCCTATCCATGTATCTGTCCAAATGTCTTTTAAATGTTGTTACTGTATCAGTCTCAACCACTTTGTCTGGCAGCTCGTTCCACACACGCACCACCTAGCAGTTGCTAGAAATCTTAAATAGAAGCATAAAATGACGGCAGACATTTAGCAGACATATAAGAAACTGCAAATGCTGGAATCTTGAACAAAACACAAAGTGTAGGAGGAACTCAAAGGGTCAGGCAGCATCTGTGGAGAGAATGTATGGGTCACATTTTGGGTTTGGGTTCGTCCTTGAAGATATCAGCAGTTCAGTGAACATTTCTGAGTGGGATTTTTGCATTGTAAATGGAGGCAGTCGTCTTCAGGGCTTTGTGTCTTTGTGTGCAGAGGCTCCACGCGTCTCTGTGAATCCGAGAGCACAGAGCTTCACCAGAGGAGCAGAGGCCCGCATCAACTGCATCGTAGAAGCCGCTTATCCCGAGCCAGGAATGGCCTGGATCCGAGATGGTGTCTTTGTGACCAGCACTGACAGGTGAGGGAACTGTGTCTCATCTCAAGAGGAGGTCTGATGAGTGATCAAATTAACCTGTGGTGATCGACTGCTGTTTCAGTGGGGAACGGCACTTTGGTGGGAACATTGTCGTCCTCCTTATCTCAGTCTAGCCGGCAGTGGGGGTGCTGGAATTGACTCGTTCAGGAAAGGAATAACCTGACAGCAGCTCTTGCTGAGAGTGCAATATAGCTCAGCAAGGTTAGCTCCTGTGTTGGGGAATGTGACCTATGAGAGTGAATACGAGTTGTCGAGAAAATTAACCATACTGCCACTAATTTCAGTAAGTGACAGCATTAATATTGAAGGTTAGTGAGTTCCCCATTTTTAAAATATATTGCTGAGTTATGATCAGGCAGCCAAACTATCATAGAGTCGTAGAGATTTACTGCGTAAAACAGGCCCTTCAGCCCACCTTGCCGGGCTGACCAAGTCCTCATACTGGTTGGATAGAGTTCGAAGGTTCCATTTGCCTGCATTTATCCCGTGAAACCCTTTATGTTCATTAAGAAGGGTCTTGACCCAAAACGTCACCTATTCCATTTCTCCAGAGATTCTACCTGACCCGCTGTGTTACTCCAGTTTTTTGTGTCTACACTTCCTGTTCATATATCTGTCCAAGTGACTTTCAAAGTTCGGTAATTGTATCTGCTTCTACAGCGTTCTCTGTCAGCTCCTTCCAGATACTGACAGCCCTCTGAGTGAAAATGTTACCCCTGAGATCCCTCTTAAATCACTCCCCTCTCACCTGAAGCCTCGCCCTCTGGTTTTAGAGACTATTTGGGAAAAAGAGTGTCATCTCATCCTTGGTCTAATCTGCCCCACCCCTGCATGGAGGGAATACTGCAACACGCAGTGGAAGCTGCTGGTGATGGTGGACAGCGTTTCAACAAGCTATAAATCCTCCAGCTGATAATACAGCCAACTAACAGTCACGGCAGAGATCATCTGTACATTCCTCCACATTATCAGGCCCTGTCAAACAGAGGAAATCATTAAGTCAGCCACCAGAGGAAAGGATCGATGCAAGTTGCTTCCAAAGATAACAAGGAAGCATTGCAACTCGTGCCAAGGAGCTTGGGAAGAACGAGATTTTGACAGTGCCTCCTTTTATGGAATTGCTGTCAAGATTTGCATTGTCACACTGGCCCAGCACCAATGTATTTAATAGTAGCTGAGAGGAAAGATTGGATTAGCCAAGGCTGTTTTCTTTGGAATGGGGGACACTGAGGGGAGACGTAATTGAGGTGTCCATAATTCTGGGAGAGAGGAGATAGGAAGGACTGACTTCCGTTAGTTGAGGGCAAGGATTGAAAGTAGTTGGTAATAAGGTAAGATGGGGGATGAGCTGTAAGGAGGTCTGCCACTCACTGCCGGGGCATGGAGGCGGTGATGCACTGCTCATATCTCCGCTGTGGACGGGTACAGTCCTCTGGCTGGCAGGTGGGATTAGGCTGGGTGGTTCACTGTTGACTGGCGTAGTCAGGATATGCTTCCTTCTACAGTGTAGTTTGGAGATACAGCGTGGAAACAGGCCCTTCGACCCGCCGGGTCCGCGCCGACCAGCGATCCCCACATATTAACACTATCCTACACACACTAGTGACAATTTTTACATTTACCAAGCCAAGTTACCTACAAACCTGTACGTCTTTGGAGTGTGGGAGAAAACCGAAGATCTCGGAGAAACCCACGCAGGTCACTGGGAGAACTGCTGTGCCAGCATGCCACCCGTGTAAATGTTCTTTGATTCTTATCTGTGTCACTGAGCAGAGATCACCACACGATATTCACCCAGAAAAGAGCATTGACATCTGTCACGGACACAAAAAGCTGGAGTAACTCAGCGGGTCAGACAGTATGTCTGGAGAAAAGGAATAGGTCAGGGTTCCTTTTCTCCTGAGATGCTGTCTGACCCGCTGAGTTACTCCAGCTACTTTGTGTCTATCTTTGGTTTAAACCAGCATCTGCAGTTCCTTCCTACACATGGACATCTGAAAGTTGGGTGAGATTCCCCTGCTTGAATCAATTGGCAAAAAAGATTGGAAGTTTGAGAGGTACAAGATTTCGGGGCATATTCAGGGATGAATATTATTCATAGAGTCATAGTGTCATAGAATCGTGCAGCATGGAAGCAGGCCCTTCGGCCCAACACGTCCATGTCGACCAGGATATCCCAACTAGTTCCATTTTCTCATGTTTGGCCCGTATACCTCTAAACCTTTCTAATCCGTACACATGTCCAAATAACTTTTAAATGCTGCGATTGTACCTGCTTCAACTACTTTCTCGTTCCATATAACCACCTCCCTCTGTGTGAAAACCTGCTGCTCACGTTTCTATTAATTCTTCCCCATCTCACATTAAACCTACTGTATACCTTCTAGTTATGATTCTCCTGTCCTGGGAAAAATACTATGTGCGTTCACCCAGTCAGTCAGTGCTCATGCTTGCCTCCTGTAGTAGTAAATACTTCATCAGGATATAAGCAATATATTACAATATTTGGGCATTCAATATATTACATAGGTGTGATGTATCCACTTTGTAAAAGTTTCTGGAAGTCAGTCTAGATTACAAGATCAGAGGAGTATTATGGAAACATGGAAACATAAAAACATAGAAAATAGGTGCAGGAGTAGGACATTCGGCCCTTCGAGCCAGCATCGCCATTCAATATCATCATGGCTGATCATCCAAAATCAGTGCCCTGTTCCTGCTTTCTCTAAATATCCCTTAATTCCGTTAGCTCTAAGAGCTAAATCTAACTCTCTTGAAAACATCCAGTGAATTGGGCTCCACTGCGGCAGAGAATTCCACAGATTCACAACTCTCTGGGTGAAATAGTTTTTCCTCATCTGAGCCCTAAATGGCCTACCCCTTATTCTTAAACTGTGGTTCTGGACTCCCCCAACATTGGGAACATTTTTCCTGCATCTAGCCTGTCCAATCCCTTAAGAATTTTATATGTTTCTATATGATCCTACACTGTATATGATAACTATACAGTATATAGTTTGACTGTTAAGCCTTCTGAATAAACAATTAACAATCAATATTCTGTGCAATTCCTTATCTCAGACTCTCCATCAGTGAACATGGTACTTTGATACTGAGAGACGCTGTCCCTGAGGATGCTGGGAGATATATCTGCCTTGCATCAAATATGGTTGGAACAGCCCAGGAGGAAGCAACCCTGATGTACACAGGTACTGGGGTCAAACAGGGGGTGGAGCAGGGATAGCAACTGTTGTTACATAGATATTGACAGGAGGAGTGATGGGGCTGTAAATGTTGGATTTAATTCTCTCTGTGTAGGACGGGAGGATGTTGCTTTAAGATTTTATTGGATCAATATGCATTTGATCCCTTTATCTTTCTCTTGCATGTTCTAATCTGTATCTACTCCTTCACCTATTGTCTATTGTCATTATAATCCGTGGAGTGTTCAGAAAAGGGCCCACTGCTGTTTATTACATAGATTATTGACTTGGATGACAATGTTTAGTTTAGTTTAGCTTATCGTCAAATATACTGAGGTACAGTGAAATGCTTTTGTTGTGTGCTAACCAGTCAGCGGAAAGACAATACATGATTACAATCGAGCCATTTACAGTGTATAGATATATGGTAAAGGGAATAATGTTTAGTGCAAGTTAAAGTCCAGTAAATAGACAATAGACAACAGGTAAAGTCCGATTAAAGATAGTCTGAGGGTCTTCCATGAGGTAGATAGTAGCTCAGGACTGCTCTCTAGTTGTTGATAGAATGGTTCATATTTCATGTAGTTACCATTGTTCAAACATTTGCCGATGACACCAAGATTAATAGTGTATTGCACAGTGATGAAGGATATCTAAGTTTACAACAAGATCTAGATCAGTTGTTGTAAGGGATGGCAAATGGAGTTTAACTCTCTGACAAGCGAGCGAGGTGAGTCTAGCACTCTCTAAAGCAGAATCATCTCAATATTTTTCGAAGATATATCAGAGTGCAAGGAGGGATGTCTGGTTTTGTGTTCATGGCATTGTTTTTGTGCCTCTGCAGAGATGCCCAGGATTGCTGTGCCGTATCCGGTGGTGCTCGCGGTGGTCACCGAGGTGGCACTGCTGGAATGTCAAGCCACCGGCGTCCCTCAGCCCGAGGTCACGTGGTACAAAGGTACTTAGAATCTCCTGGAAGTCACATCACCTCTGTTGGTGGACTCAGCAGCACGTGTGTCAGATGGATATAGCAGTTGTGTGCTGTGTGTAACAGGGTAGGGAGTCATAGAGCACGACAGCATGGGCACAGGCCCTTCGGCCCATCTTGTCCATGCCGATCAAGTTGGCCAAGTGGACTAGTCCCATTTGTTTACTCTGAACCCTTCTTATCCATATATCTGTTCAAATATCTTTTAAAAGTCACACTTCTATAGCTTCCTCTGGCAGCTCATTCCAGATATGGACTATCGTCTGAGTGAAAAAGTTCTCCCTGATGTCCATCTTATATCTCTCCCCTCAGCCTGTGCCCTCTAGATTTAGAATCCTCAACCCTGGGAAATAGAGAGAGCATTCACTTTATCCCTGCCCCTCATGATCTTGTACACCTCAATGAGGTCATCCCTCAGCCTCCCATGTTCCAAAGAACAAAATCCCAGCCTATCCAACCTCTCCCTATAACTCAAGCCCACAAGCCCAGGTATCATCCTGGTGAATCTCTGCTGCACCCTTTCCAAATTAATGACATCCTTCCTGTAGCTGGGTGACCAGAACTGCAAGCAGTACTACAACTGCAGTCCCATCAACAACTTGCACAGCTGTATCATGATGTGCTGAAGTTGGATAAGG
The DNA here is from genome assembly GCA_038087875.1 of Malacoraja senta. Classification (NCBI taxonomy): domain Eukaryota; kingdom Metazoa; phylum Chordata; class Chondrichthyes; order Rajiformes; family Rajidae; genus Malacoraja; species Malacoraja senta. Next base: position 15,271,386 of record CM075987.1, read on the forward strand.
TAGTCATGCAATTAACAATCTCAAGGCTGTCTAAATCAAATAGTGACGTTATGTAATGTCACAGGCAAGGGCACCCTGATCTGCCCATCCAGATATATCCCAGTGTTCAGGAAAATGATGAAGCTCATGTTAGTGAAGATCATGAGAAGATAATGGAAAAGGAGCAAGAGTTGGCCATCCAACCCCTGGATGGAGCTGGATCTTCCCAATCCATAAGGTCTTGCCTGATCCTGTGACTGCATGAGCAGTGGATGTAGTGTTGCTGAGGACAGTGGGAGCAGCACTGTTTTACCTGGGGTTATGTATACTGTAAAATATTGCAGCATAGATTCAGCATGCCGCCGTGTCAATGTGCAGAAGCAGGAAGCTTTCTTCTTCTTGTGTGTATGGTGTGCACAGCCTAAAGTTGTAGGACAACTTGTTCTATTTGATCTTATTTGATTGTGCACGCCGGGTTGGTTGCATTCGTCGAAACAGGTCGGACCACCTGAAGGTTGCAATCTTTCACCCCAGGAAGCTTTCTGATCAGGCACAAAGAAAAATAATGCCTCTTGCTCAGGGCTTGCCATGTTAACAGCAGCAAGAACTGAATGATAGAGGGACAAATAACTTCACACCTGCATTCTCCAGGATGTTTTCTTGACCCGCACTAACAGTGTGATCACTGTGCGCTCAACAGGTGATTTGGAGATGACCCTGGTCCCATTTGCAGAAATCCATCCCTTTCAAGGGACAATGATGATAATGGATGTGCAGGAGTTCGATGCAGGAGAATACACCTGCGTCGCAACGAATGAAGCAGGCAGCTCTGCTGCGGAGGTCATGCTAGATGTCGGCTGTAAGTTATCCTCCTCAAGTAATTATTGGCAGAACGGTTCGGTGGCAATCTTTGGTGATGGTCACGATGGCGTCGCAGGTGATGGCATGCCGTCTCTGATGTAACCTCGCTTTCCGTTCCTCAGCTGTCCCTATGTTCTCCGAGGCTCCCTCTGATGTCTCTGTGGCCATTGGGAAAAACGTGACATTGCCGTGCAGTGCTGACGGATTCCCCAACCCACAGATCACTTGGCAACGACTGGATGGGCAGCCTATCTTCTCCAGATCTAATTCAATGAGCTTAGCTAGTCAACTGGAGACTGGCAGCTTGTTTATTGAGAGTAAGTAAAGTCTTACTTATTCAGTTCAGTTTAGTTTTATTGTCACGTGTAGCGGGGTACAGTGAAAAGCTTTTTTTGTGTGCTACCCAGTCAGCAGAAAGACAATACATGATCATATTCGAGCCATTTACAGTGCATAGATACATGATAAGTGATTAACATTTAGTGCAAGGTGAAGCCAGCCAAGTCCAATCAAGGATAGTCCGAGGGTCACCAATGAGCTAGATAGTAGTTCAGCACTGCTCTCTGGCTGTGGTAGGATGATTCAGTTGCCTGATAACAGCTGGGAAGAAACTGTCCCTCAATCTGGAGGTGTGCGTTTTCACACTTCTCTACCTTTTGCCTGATGGGAGAGGGGAGAAGAGGGAGTGGCCAGGGTGCGACTCGTCCTTGATTATGCTGTTGGCCTTGCCGAGGCAGCATGAGGTGTAGATGGAGTCAATGGAAGGGAGGTTGGTCTGTGTGAGGTCTGGGCTGCGAACACAATTCGCTGCAATTCATGCAGTGTGAGTGTTGCGGGCAAGGCCATAGCATATTGCTCTTCCCCATTTACCTCTGCGAAGCATTGCCCTTCATCAGTCAGTGAACTGAGCCTAGAAGCCTGGGACGTTGTATTGTAATTGTACAGGACATTGGTGAGCGTGACTCCTGTGAAAGTCCTACCCCTACATTAACTGTGAGAAGGATGCAGCTCACTACCAGTTTAGAGTGATTGGTTCATACAGTGTGGAAACAGAGGGCAAGGAGGGGGAGGGGAGGGGGAGGGGGAGGGAGGTGTATGGAGAAGTTACCTAAAATACGGAATTCAATATTCATACCGCTGGGTTGTAAGCTACCCAAGCGAAATATGAGGTGCTGTTCCTCATACCGCAGTGTTGTATTCTCTAATTTTGGGTAACTATGTGGTTACTATGATTATATACTATATTATATGCTGTAATTATATGGTGTAAGAAAGAACTGCAGATGTTGGTTTACACTGAAGATAGACACAAAATGCTGGAGTAACTCAGCGGGACAGGCAGCACCCTTGGAGAGAAGGCATGGGTGACGTTTTGGGTCGAGACTCTTCTTTATTATATATAATATAATTATATGGAGTTTGTTATAAAGGTAGCAGTGTCCCATTACACATCCCAATAGCCTCACATTAAGGTTATCACAAGCTATGCTGTGGTGCTCTCCATCCCAGCTGGTGCTGGACTTAAGATTGACACAAAAAGCTGGAGTAGCTAAGGAGAGAAGGAATAGGTGACGTTTCAGGTCGAGACCCTTCATCAGACGCCCTGAAACGTCACACATTCTCTCCAGAGATGCTGCCTGTCCTGCTGAGTTACTCCAGCTTTTTGTTTCTATCTTCGGTTTAAACCAACATCTGCAGTCACTTCCTACACACGCGGTGCTGGACTTATGCCTGCTCGTTCCTGCTTGCAGATGTGTGGTTGGATGATGAAGCCAGGTATGTCTGTGAGGCGCAGAACCAGTTTGGAGCGATCCGTGTGGAGGTGGCACTGACCATCACTGGTCTTGGTGAGTCCGGGAATGTGAGAGCAGAGAAGGGAACAGTACAGCCTGTTTGTTTAGTTTAGAGATGCGTTGTGGAAACAGGCCCTTCGGCCCACCAAGTCCGCGCTGAACAGCGATCCCCGCACATTAACACCGTCCTACACACACTCGGGTCAATTTACACTTATACCAAGCCAATTAACCCACAAACCTGTACTTTGGAGTCTGGGAAACCGAAGATCTCGGAGAAAACCCACACACGTCACAGGGAGAACGTACAAACTCTGTACAGATAAGCACCCGTAGTCAGGATTGAATCCGGGCCTGCGGTGCTGTAAGGCAGCAACCCTGTGCTGCGCCACTGTGCTTTGATGTCTTTTCCCACCACAAGAATGACCTGAACCAGTTTCAAAGGAGTTTTCTTAGTTATGGCTTAATAACGGCAAAAATATTGATACTGAAATTTTGGAAAAATGCTCCTAAGCCAACAATAAAAATGTGGACATAATATGTCGGAATTGTTACATCTAGAAGATATGAGATTCCTCCTAGTAGGTAAACAAGACCAATTCCAAAAGATTTGGTCTCCATATATCGACTTATTACAAACATAGGGTGCAACAAAATGATGATAATAAATGGTTTTAGGACCTGGCGAGGGGTGAGTAAAGATAAGAAGTAGGTGCATCCCTTTCATATTGTCCTATCTTATTTTCTTTTTTCTCTTTTTTTCTTTTCTTCTTTAACTACTTCTTGTGGTTTAGGTTCACATGTGTGTTCCTGGACCACTTTTTCATTCACTCACTGACTGTCTTTGCTAGCTCTTTCTATCCTTTCTTTCTATTAAAGTTGAAAAACAGAAGTGGTACAAGAACTGTATAAATTTACGTTATTGCAGATTACTGTAATGTAAAATACTTCTAATAAAAAAAATTAAAAAAAAAGAATGACCTGAACCAATGAAAATAGATATAAAGAAGGCCAGCTTTCACACCGGATAAACGCCCCCAGCATTTTTCTCTGTTGTAAATCTGTTCTTAACTATTCTGTCTTTTCCATTCGTTCCAGTAAATGCAAAGGATGAGTATTTAAATTCCTGCAGAATTCTGGTGGGGGAGCCACATATCTAAGGGATGACTGAAGAGAACATAGAACAAGTACAGCGCAGGAACAGGCCCTTTGCTCATGATGTCTGTGCTGAACATGACACTAAAATCAATGAATATCCCCAGCTTGCTTATGATCTGTATACCTCCATTCCACGCATATCTATGGGCTTACCTATTGAATAGATTGAATGGCGGGATAGACTTGATGGGCCAAATGGTCGTATTCTGCTCCTAGAACTTATGAATGAATGAATGAATACTTTATTGTCACGTGACAAGTCACTATAAAATTATTTGCTTGCTTACCCAAGGTATGCAAATTGTCGCCCATAAGGGGCGCTTACAAAGTTACAAAGTACCCCCGCTCCTGGTCCCCCTTTGTTCTCCCCCCTCGCCCCCTCACAGCGGTCCCCCCACGCGGGGTCCTCCTTTGTTGCTTCTCCCGCACTCCAAAGACGAACAGGTTTGTAGGTTAATTGGCTTGGTATCACTTCCACGTGGTCCGTCCTCATCCGTCGGTCGGCGCCTTCTTCTACCACCGCACCGGCCTCTCGACTATCGCCGCCGGGTCCTCTCCGTGGCGCCGACCCCGGCCCCAGCCTCAGGCTCCGTCACCCCAGGAGCCGTCGGCTACGGGCTTCGTCGACTTATGAAAACAACCGACCAGTGAGGCTCATGCTTTTTCACTGGGGTCTCCTTAACCGCGCGGCCTGGTGTGGAGAATTTGACTGTCCCGGCTCCAGTCTGAGGTGAAGTCTAGTCTGCTCACTCACAGCATGCACGGATATTCTCAATGAACTGTACTCTGCACACAATTGTCGCTATGGTTGTATTAAACCAGGTCTGGGCACTGGGGTTATTTAGTTGAGCAAAATCTCAGAAGTCTCTGGGCTAGAAAAGTTTGTTTTATCTTTCTACAATATGTTATGTCCTTGCAGCTGTACAGTCTGGGGCCTCATGATTTACTGGGTCTTACAAGTGAGCAATATTATGTTCCCAGGCACCTGATTGTTTTTTCCCAGTGAGGTCTGCTTGCTCGGTGAATGCTGTTTTAGCCGAGAAGCCTACAACCCTCACATTGCAACATGGGACCAAGGAGACATTTCTAATCACAATGTTTTTGGGTTATAAGAATAAGGAAATAGGTTCTCATTCTTTCACTTGACTAAAATGCTCTGCTATTAAGCTCTGTCTTCAATATGCTCGATCGCATCTAGTTCAGTGGAGTGGACTGATACAAAGCTGCTCTGAGAAGTGGAGACCATCGGAAAGAGGTTCCAGTCTGAGCATTCAGACATGAGTAAAATATATTTTAGTTTAGTTTAGAGATTCAGCGCGGAAACAGGCCCTTCGGCCCACCAAGTCCACACTGACCAGCGACCCCACACACTAACCCTATCCCACACACTAGCAATGTTACAAAATTTTGAGATTTTAAAAATCAAGTCTGTAATTTATCAAATTTTGAGATTTTAAAAATCTAGTCTGTAATTTATCCCATCAGATAAAGCATAAAAAGATGTTTAATTTGACACCTAATTCACTTTCATATCTTCAGTATTAAAAAAAGTTATGGCCATTTTCATATGAAAATTAGCATCTTGTTCCCTATTGCTTTTCCATTGACTTAACACAAAAGCTGCGATCGAGGACAGTCAATAGCCTATAACTTTCTTAATAATTAAGAGAACTGAAAGAAATTTTCAGTTATTATAGATTGAAGCATTCTGAAACAAATATGAAACAATCTTACTTAGATGACATGAAATTAAAGCATATAATTAGTTAGTCATCTAATTGTAGCTAATTACAAAATTCAATTACTAGATCTAAACATCTATCAATTTCTTAAGAATAGATTAACATTTTTAAATAGCCTAAGTGTCCAAATAACATTCACACAAGAATTCACAATATAACATAATTTTTAAATCTCATTGTCATGGATTTATAGGCCAAATGGAAGGAATTTAATGTTTAATACCTGTAAATTAATGGGCATTTAAATCATCTTGCGAGTGGGTTTTTTTCTGGAACGCGATCATTTGGAACGTTGATTTGCGGTGAATTTAACCCCGTATCGGCATGAAAAATACTGCCGTTAGTTCGGGGAAAAGAATCACCGTTTCGCATTTTTAAATGTGAATTAAAGGCCCCTTAAGAAGCACTTTTATACATAAAATAAACGGCTTTCGTTTACCTGTCCCATGCGTGAAATCTGTCCCCGTTGTCAGCGTTGACGGCTTTCGAAGCTGATTTTAAAATAACTCCAGCGCTGAACTTGTCGGGCGAATAAAAATAGAAAATAAAAATACACAAATCGCCCGTCGGAACGATTCTTCAGCAAAAGTTTGCACTCCAACGAAATATAATTCAGGACAAGGTAGGAGAAACCCGCGTTTTAACCCCGCCCCCCCCTCAAAGGCGCGAAGATCGCGCGCACGCCCAGTGGCAGAATTGCAGCGCCGCTGAAGGTAAGTATTGTAACATACCTACACACACTAGGGACAATTTACATTGATACCAAGTCAATTAACCTACAAACCTGTTCGTCTTTGGAGTGTGGGAGGAAACCAAAGATCTCGAAAAAAAACTACGTGGTAACCGGAAGAATGTACAAACTCCATACAGACAGCACTTACAGTCAGGATCGAACCCGGGTCTCTGGTGCTATAAGACAGCAACTCTACCACTGCCCCATCGTGCCACCCTAATTCTAATTCCTTCCTCGGCTTGGGTAATCGAATTTGCTGGTGAAATTCGTTTAATCGATTGTGACATTCTGAATTGATTATGTTATGAATGCAAATACAAAATGCATCAGTTCACATCCTGTTTCCATTTAAAGTTGCCCCTGAAGTGGTGGAAAGTGCCCCAGTTGTCAGCGTGCTGGAGGGCCGATCGGTAACACTGCCCTGTGTGATCCTGGCTGGCAATCCCTACCCCGAGCGTTACTGGTTAAAAGACGACAAAATGGTGAGTTTGTTCTGGGAGACAATTCAAGTCCAAGTTGAGTTTATGATCGTCTGCACAATTTTGGTGAGGTGTCGTGAAAAATCTTGCTGGCAGCAACGTTGCAGGTATGTGAACTGTGGATGGCTTGATTGTATTCATGTATCGCCTTCTCTTTGACTGGATAGCAAACAGACAAAAGCTATTCACTATGCCTCAGTACACATGCCAATAATAAACTAAACTAAACTTAGACAAACACACCAAAGTAAATTATACTTAAATTGCACGTTATATTCTAAAAACAAGACATAAGTGCAGAAAACATTTTTTTTTTAAGTCCATGGAGGTGCAAGAGATGGTTTGTAGTGTGACAATAGTGCTGGAGAAACTCAGCGGGTGCAGCAGCATCTATGGAGCGAAGGAAATAGGCAACGTTTAACGTTTAACGTTGCCTATTTCCTTCGCTCCATAGATGCTGCTGCACCCGCTGAGTTTCTCCAGCACTTTTGTCTACCTTCGACTTCCCAGCATCTGCAGTTCCTTCATAAACAAATGGTTTGTCGTGTTCTGTAGTTGGGGTAAGATTAGGGTTGTGCAGGGTGGATCAAGAATCTGATGGTTGTAGGAAAGTTGCCGTTCGTGATCCTGGTGGTATGGGGACGACAGGCTTCTGTACCTCCCACGTGATTGTGGCAGTGAGAAGAGGGCACGACCCGGATGATGGGAATCCTTGATGATAGATGCCGCCCTCTTCAGGCAGAGCCTTGTGTAAATGCTGTTGATGGTGGGGAGGGCTGTGCCCCCGATGGTCGGGGCAGAGTCCACCACTCCCTGCAGGATCTTCTATTGCAGAGCATTGGTATCATTGTACCAGGCCATGATGCGACCGTTCACAACACTCTCTGCAGTACATCTGGCAGCTCTTTAGATCCAAGAGTCATGAGTGTTTAGTTGTCACCTGTACCAGAACAATGAAATTCGTGCTGCAATTTACAAGCCCATTAACGCAATAACACACAGATAAATATGCAATGAATAAACGATTGGTTATTTGAGGTAAACCAGGTCAAGATAGTGCAAGTCACGGTATGCAGGGCAAAGTCCGTAGTCATTCAGCACTGAGGTTAGAGTTGTACAGGATGGCACAAGAGTCTGATGGTTTTGTTTGCCCATAGCCCCAGTTATTAGATTCAATTTGCCAGTTACTGAAACTTCATCATATGTGTGGCTTGAGGAGGGGAAATAGTTTAGTTCCAGATTAGTGATGAGCACCGCAGCTCGGAAACATTTAACATGCAGGTCATGTGAGGACGTTTAGCTGCGTGGTTTCTTGGCAACAGGTGACTTGTTGGAATCACGTATTCAGGAACGTGCATCAGAGTGAAAGGGGAACACATTGACATGTATAGACTCCTGATAGAGCTCGATGGACCAGATGCAGGGAAGGTGTGTCCTTCGGCTGGGGCTCAGAAATGAGGGGATGCAATCTTGGGATATGGGGTAGGGGGTTTAAGACTGAGATGAGCTGAGTGAACGTGTAATTCTCTACCCCAGAAGATGGAGGAGTAAAAGCCATTGAGTATATTTTGGTGGAAGATCAACACAAAATGCTGGAGTAACCCAGCGGGACAGGCAGCATCGCTGGAGAGAAGGAATGGGTGACGTTTCGGGTTGAGACCCCTCTTCAGACTTCTTCGATTTAAACCAGCATCTGCATTTCTTTCCTACACACGATTATATTTTGGAGATTGGCATTGGTTTATTATTATTGTCATGTGTACCAAGGTACAGGGTCCCGACACAAAACGTCACCTCTCCTTGTTCTCCAGAGATGCTGCCTTGACCCGCTGAGTTACTCCAGCACTTTGTGTCATGTTTTGTAAACCAGCACCTGCAGTTTCTTGTATCTACAGTGAAAGGCTTTTGTTTATGTGCTAACTAGTCAAATCAAATCATACTACACGTGAGTCCACCTAGTCGTGCACAAGCACAACAGATGGAGAGGAGTAAAATCGTAGAAGAAGGTGGATAGACACAAAAGGCATCAGGGGATATGGGGCGAGAGTGATCACGTGGTATTGAGATAGATGATCAGCTCTTGAATGGCGGGGTAAACTTTAAGGGATAAATGGCCTACTCCTACTTCTATTTTCTATGTTTTTCTGCGTCAGAAAAGTGAGCAGTTTAAGAGGGAACAAAAGCAGAAGGGATGGGAGACCTGAAAACAAAACAAGAAACCGGGTCCTACCCGATGTTGGGGAAGTCCAGAACAAGGGGTCACAGTTTAAGGATAAGGGGGACGTCTTTAAGGACCGAGATGAGAAAATCATTTTTTACACAGAGAGTGGTGAATCTGTGGAATTCTCTGCCACAGAAGGTAGTTGAGACCAGTTCATTGGCTATATTTAAGAGGGAGTTAGATGTGGCCCTTGTGGCTAAAGGGATCAGGGGGTATGGAGAGAAGGCAGGTACGGGATACTGAGTTGGATGATCAGCCATGATCATATTGGATGGCGGTGCAGGCTCGAAGGGCCGAATGGCCTACTCCTGTACCTATTTTCTATGTTTCTACATTACTGAGCGTACCTGAGAGATGTGACCAGTGCAGTGCTTTTATTTTGTAGACAAAAAGGTGCCAGTATGCATATTGTTCCTTGCTGTTGGTGACTATGACGGATTGTCATCCTATTAATTGCCTAAGCTGTTAAATGGCCCAACCACCAAATTAAATTGATAACATTTATTTTTTAACTTTTAGTCATCTTTATCTGATATTAAACATTTAAAAATCTAGTTTTTAATCTTTTCGAGGTGCCAGGACACCGTACTGGTGCATGCCTACACTGAACAAGCTCGGGCCTAGTTTACTCCAGAGATTGTGTTGTATTCCCCTCCTCCCTTGCTGCAGTTGAGCTTGGACAGGCGCCTGTCGATCCGGAGTGACGGCAGCTTCCACATCGAGAGGGCAGAGCGAGGAGATGCAGGGAGATACGTCTGCACCATCACAAATTTAATGGGATCCGTTAATAAAACCATCACCGTGAATGTACATGGTGAGTCGTTTTGGGAGCGAAGCAGGATTATTTTGGCTCGGTTTCTCTCCAGCTCCAGTTCCAGTGAGGCAGCTGTACATACCCACTCCCTCTGTCACAGGGTACGTGGACCCGCGTGGCATTTGGTGCGAATGAACAACAGTCTGTGCCGAACAGTTTTCTTAGCTAGTAGCTACACTTACGACTTTTTAAAGACATTTGGACAGATATATGGATTGGAAGGGTTTAGGGGTGGGAGATTGCAACCTTCACGTGGTCCGCCCTGTTTCGACGAATGCAATCAACCTGGCGTGCGCAATCAAATAAGATCAAATAGAACAAGGTGTCCTACAACTTTAGGCTGTGCACGCCATACGCAAGAAGAAGAAGAAGGGTTTAGAGGAATAATGGCCAAGAAACATACAGTGCAAAGATGGCATAGAAACATACAAAGAGTTCATTTGGCCCATCATGTCAATGCAGGGGCCAAAATAAAGAATATTTCTGACATGATAATGTGCGTGATATTTGAAGAGACCTTTGTTTTACAGTACATCCATCAATTAAGGCTGGTCACGTTATCCTTACTACAGAAGAGGAGGTGCCTGTAACTCTGCATTGTGAATCCACTGGGGCTCCAAAGCCAACTGTTGTCTGGTCCAAGGTATGACTTAACCACGAGGCCTTGTTTCTGGGAAATAGCTCATTAAAGTGTCCGGTTTCTTACACTGGTTGTGTGTTGCCCGCTGTGGTGAAGGTGGAAGCAATTTTCACAAGGACATGTTCAAGGACAAGGACATGCTTGAGACCTGGGTTCATTCCTGACTTTGGGTTCTCCCTGTGTGGAGTTTGCACGTTCACCCTGTGACCACACGAGTTTTAACCAGGTGCTCCGGTTTCCTCCCGCATCCCAAAGATGAGTGGTTGGGAGGTTAATTGGCCTCTGTAAATTACTCCTGGTGTATGGGTGAGTTTTAGAATAATGGATCCAGAGTTGGACCCTTCGGCCCAACTCGTCCATGCCAAACAAGATCTAAGATAGTTACATTTGCCCACATTTGACCCATATCGCTCAAAACCTTTCCTATCCATGTACCTGTCACTTTACTCAGGATAAGTGCAACTGAGGGAGTGGTTCTCTTGGTGAGGGTAGATGACTTAGTCTTGCGTATTGGGGGGGGGGGGGTCAGTTATCAGGTTAGAAACTGAAGTTCTGTATGTGCAGGGGTTTTATTTTCTGATCATATCTAACTATTGGAACTCCATTGATATCATCTGACCTGTAGAAAACCCTGATAACTGAACAAACCTTGAAGAGTAGGGTGCAGCCTACCTTCATCAGGAATGCTAACAGTGGAGTAAACGTAGTGGTCTTGGAAATGTACAACATGGAAATAGGCCCTTCGGCCCACCTTGCCCATGGTGCCAAGAAGGCACACTGGGCTAGTCCCATTTGCTGCATGAGGCCCATAGCTCCCTAAACCCTTCCTATCCATACATTTGCCCAAATGCTTTTTAAAAGTCATCATTGTTTCGGTTTCTCTCACTTCCTCTGGCAACTTATTTCCAGATACGGATAGTGAAAAAGTTGCCCCTGAAGTCCATCTTAAATCTTTCCCCTCTCTCCTTAAACCTCTGCCCTCCAGTGTTAGAAACCTCTTCCCCGGTAAAAAGCCTGTGTGCCTCCTCTTTATCTGTGCCCCTCGTGGTCTTGTACACCTTAATAAGGACCCCCTTCAGCCTTATACGCTGCAAAGAAAAAAGTCCCAGCCGTAACTCGAGCCCGCAAGGTCAAGTGACATCCTAATACCCTGGAGAACCGCTCTGGACCCTTTCCAACTTGATGACTTGGTTCAAGTTATTGGGACATTGAACGGAGTTGTGGAGCCAGTCAGCTTCTTTCTCCCTTGCTTGGAATTGATGCATGAGATGAGAAGGGCTGGGGTAGTGGGATGGTGGGACAGTCACTGGGAATACAGCAACCACTGTCAGTCCCTGTCAGTACTTGAAAGCTTGTGAATGTATTGTTTCTGAATTCATCCCCAGGAAGGAGTGCGTCTACACCCAGGCGAGTCGCGGTATAACACGGACGCAAATGGGAGCCTCGTGATTGCTGCCCCATCATCAGAAGATGCAGGAGTCTACGTCTGCACTGCTTCCAACGTGGTGGGGTTTGCCAGCCGGGAACTCCAGCTGTTTGTCCATAGTAAGAAGCTTGGCCCTGTTGTTTATAAATATAGACCTGTCCACTTCCAGTGCGATCAATGCACTCACACCTCGCCAGACCACAGGACACTGAGGCAGACAAGTTGCAGACATTAATCCCAGTGAGGAGCACAGATAAAAAACTAACAGCTAAAGTCACACCCCAGATCCGTGCTGTCCACTTGTGTCAATGCAATGAGTCCCAGCTACTATCAGGCAGCTGAACCATCCTACCACATCTAGAGTGTGTAGGAAGGAACTGCAGATGCTGGTTTAAACCGAAGATAGACACAAAAGCTGGAGTAACTCAGTGGGACAGGCATCATCTCTGGAGAGAAGGAATGGGTGACATTTCGGGTCGAGACCCTTAGAAACGTCACCCATTCCTTCTCTGCAGAGATGCTGCCTGTCCCGCTGAGTTACTCCAGCTTTTTGTGTGTATCTTCGGTTTACCACAACTAGAGAGAAGTCCTGAACTGCTTTCTACCTCACCGTGACCCCCGGACTATCTTTGATCGGACTTTACTGGCTTTACCTTGCACTAAACGTTATTCCCATATCATGTAATCTTTACATTATAAATGGCTCCATTGTAATCATGTATTGTCTTTCCGCTGACTGGTTAGCATGCAACAAAAGCTTTTCACTGTACCTCAGTACACCTGACAATAAACTGAACCAAAAACTAGTTTTAACAGAAGAGGTTGTTGGCTCTGGGAACTGATCAACTCTTGGAAGTTGTTTCTGCTAATCAAATATGTTTGAGTCTTAGAGTAATACAGAAACAGGCCCTTCAACCCAACTCGTGATAACATCCCCATTGGCAGCAATCTGTGAGCGAAGCAGGACCTCCTTCACCAAATCTGTGGTGCTATCAAACTGCTGAGGACTCCTCTCACCTTCACTTCTTTCCAAACCAAAAGTGTGTTCCTCCTGCAAACAGCTTGCTCTAAGACAAATGGCCTCTGAGTGCCTTCTGCCAACAGAGCTTGGGGAGGGAGCATGTAAACTGTGATCTTGCTGTGATGTTCAACAGGGTGTTCCGAAACACATTATCCAAAAGTTCTGCTCAGTTCTTTGAAGATGAACAGGGTTGAGTGTAAAACTCCCAGAAAAAATTGAATGAGACCAAAGGAGGTGAACATTTCAAAGAGATATCAGTCAAGAATCAAGTGTGTTCCAATTGTTAAATGTACCAACAATGGAACAAAGAAATCCTTACATGCTACAGCTTAGCAGGCCCATTAACACAATAACACACAGAAAAATGTACAGTACAGGAAAAGGCCATTCGGCCCACATTATCCATGCCATTCATGATGCCAAGTTAAACTAATATCTTCTGCCCTACATTAGATCCCTATGCCTCCATTCTCTTCATATCCATCCAATATAATTATGCCTATAATAATCAATAATACATTAAATTAATAATATTAATATAGATAACCATAATAGTGCAATTCCGAATTTGAAGTACCTTGTGGAACCAAAGACACAGATATAATAATAATGTGACTTTACTATTAATCGTAAGTCTTGAATTGTATTCTGCAGCAAAACCAAAGATTGGTGAGATGAATCCAGAGGACTTGGGTGGGCTGATCGAAATCAGTGGCACTGCTGGGTCAGAGGTGATGTTACCATGCGAGGTTCAGGCCTCTCCTCCTCCCATCGTCAGGTGGAAGAAAGACTCTCGACTGCTGCCAGTCTCATCGGCCAGGTAATGCGTCTGCGCAGATATCGATGCATGCTGCCGCATCTCGCAACAAGGTGCATCTCAGGCTCCAGCCAGCGTACTGCCACTGTAGTGGATGCTTCATGTGGCAGAAACCTGCATATTGTGGGTTTGTGCTAACCTTTGAGACATTGGGCTGCTATCCTTATTAATCAGTCTTCCCCCCCACCCCCCTCCCCAACCCCCCTACATCCAGTCTGAAGAAGGGTCCCAATCCAAAATGTCGCCAATCCCTCCATTCCACACATGCCGTCTGACCTGCTGAGTTCCTCCAGCACTTTGTATTTTACTCATAGTCATACAGCGTGGAAACAGGCCCTTCAGCCCAACATGCCTACACTGACCAACTGAATAAGTTTGACAGGTGATCATTTATTTGCAATTCTGAGGTTCCCTTGAATGTAAGTATGCAATTTCTGAGGTTCCCTTGAATGTTTGCGCCTATATGCCTGTTCCAACGACACTTCAATGGTCATTCCAGTATAACCTCCATGCACCAGCCGTGAACATTGAGAGGTGTCCCAAGGAGATTCAAGCCACAAGTGGAGTTGTACGTGTGATCTCAGCTGGCATGAAGTGAGGTGTTAGAGGAGAGTTACTGCTCTTCCTCACACAATAGTGTGAATCAACTGAATCCACGTCATTCTTAGAATATATTTACTGACTGTGCTACAGCTGTCTCTGGATTGGAGGTGGAGTGGGACATCTCAACCGTGAAACAAATCTACATGTTACACAAAGATAAAAGAACAGAAAAAGTTTTTTAAAAAACACAGAAAGTGCTGAAGGAACTCAGTAGATCAGGCAGCCTCTGTGAAGGGAATGGACAGATGATGTTTCAGGTCATGACTCTAGAGACATCCATTCCCCTCACAGATGCTGCCTGACCCGCTGAGTTCTTCTAGCGCTTTACTTTTTTGCTCAGGATTCCAGCATCTGCACTTCCTTGTCTCCCCATAATGTAAAAACAACTTAAGGGCCTGTCCCACTTTGGATGTCATTTGCACGTCACGCAGGTGGCGCGCGAGGATTTTGAGAATCCCCAAATCCTGGGGCGCTGCGTGCTACCGCGCGTCACTGTCTACGCCACCACGCGCCATGCACGCATAATGCACGCCACGTGTGTGTCACGCGCGCGTTCCGACGCGTGCGTCGTGCGTCGTGCGTCGTGACACGTAGATGATGTCGCGCAAATGACGCCCAAGTGGGACAGACACTTTAGTCATCGAGTCATACTACACAGAAACAGGCCCTTCGGCCCAACTTGTTCATGCTGATCAACTTTTCCCAGTAGAAGCAGGGTAATTCCTCCAGAAAATACAGTGAGTAGAGAACAGTTCCATTCAAACTATGTGTAAAATGAGTAATTTCAGTCACTTACTGTGCTCACCAAGCCTGATTAACAGAGAGACACGAGCAATTACAGATGCTGGAATCTTGAGTACGTACAAGTACTATCGCAATGTTTAAGAAACATTTACACAGGTACATGGATAGGATTGTATTAGAGGGCTATGGGCCAATCACAGCCAGGTGAGACTAATGTAGATGGGCCATGTTAAACTAAACAACAATGTACCTAACCCTCGTGCCCCGGAGTTTTGGGATGTCTCGAGGGTGTAGGATATTTCTAACCCCCTTCCTTCCCTTCCTTTGTCATTTTCCCTTCATTCTCAGTGACTTTGTACTGATGTGCAGTAGTCATAACTCAGTCCACAGGGGATTTTTAACATGCATTCTGATTGCTGACTGAATGTGTTTCAATTAAGAAGCTATTCTATTTTTAATGGATGTGTTTGGGAGAACCATGAAATATAAGACGGTGTACTTCACGTACGGATCGAGGAAGCAGATGCTGGAACAGGAGAGATTTGTAGTGTGGAATTAGGATTTCAAATGTGTGGAAAGCATCTAACCCGAAGAGCATGATTTCCATTTACTGAAAGAATGCATGTGACACATCCACAGCACCAACCTCACCCCACAAACCTTTCTTACTCTCTCACTTACTCACACTCACTCTCACAATCTGACTCTCACACACTCATTCTCTCTTGTCTTTCTCCCTTTCTCTCTTCTCTCTCATAGAGTCATGGAGCACAGAAATAGGCTCTTCAGCCCAACTCATCCTTGCAGACTAAGATACTCCATCTAAGCTAGTCTTATTTGCCCGTGTTTGGCCCGTATCCCTCTAAATCCCTGGGACGACAGATGGCGCAATGGGCTAAGTGTTCGGCTGGCAACCGGAAGGTAGCCGGTTCGAATCCCGCTTGGAGTGCATACTGTCGTTGTGTCCTTGGGCAAGACACTTCACCCACCTTTGCCTGCGTGTGAATGTGTGTGAATGTGTGTGGGTGATTGGTGGTGGTCGGAGGGGCCGTAGGCGCAGATTAGCAGCCACGCTTCCGTCAGTCTGCCCCAGGGCAGCTGTGGCTACAGAAGTAGCTCACCACCACCGAGTGTGACTGAGGAGTGAATGAATAATGCGATGTAAAGCGCCTTGAGTATTAGAAAGGCGCAATATAAATCCCATCCATTATTATTATTATTAAATCTTTCCTACCCATGTAATTGTCCAAATGTCTTTTAAATGTTGTTAGCGTACCTGCCTTAATTAATTCCTCTGGCAATTCATACCCTATACTCACCAACCTCTGTGTGGAAAAAAGTTGCCCCTCGGGTTCCTATTAAATCTTTCCCCTCTCACCTTAAGCCTATGCCCTCTAGTTTTACAATCCTCTACCCTGGGAAAAAGACCCTGGGAGCCATCATCTTGCAACCGACCAGCAAGCAGTTAATTTAAATGTCTCCCAAACATTTGAAGAACATCTGCAGTTCCTCCCTACACACGTGCCATGGTGTACCACTTCTTCAGAGAGGGTGTGATGGGGACCGTAAATGCCTTCAGGTCACAGTTTGCATTCACAGTGTGCTGTGATTTTGTATCACAGTTTTAGAAGTTGAACCACTCCTTGATCTGCATCCCAGACGCTATACACCCTTCATGGGGATTAGACTTTAGAGGTTCAGCAGGGAAACAGGCCCTTCGGCCCACTGAGTCCGCACCGACCAGTGATCACCCAGTACACTAGCACTATCCTGCACACTAGAGACAATTTTACCGAAGCCAACTAACCTACAAACCTGTACGTCTTTGGAGTGTGGGTGGAAACCAGAACACCCCGAGAAAACACCACAGTCACAGGGAGAACGTACAAACTCCGTACAGGCAGCATCCATTGTCAGGATCAAAGCTGGGTCTCTTGCGCCGTAAGGCAGCAACTCTACCGCTGCGCCACTGTGCCGCCCCAGTAGAAATTCGTGGAAATTACCTCTATTTGTGCTTTCTGCAAACAGCGTGCATTTGGCAAAGAGCCATCGGTTCCTGGTTACAAGGTGTGCTTTCCTGCATGCGTTCACTCTCCTGGCAAACAGTAGCCCCAACACCTCACTGTCTATTTCCTGCTCCGTCTCCGCCAAGAGTGTTTAATTCTCATATGTACCGAGAATGGAACAATGAAATTCTTGCTTTCTGCCTCATAGCAGGCCTCTCAGCACAGTACTATAGCGGCAGGCGCCCCAGGTAAGCCCGCCCTATCGGGTGGCCAGGCCCTCGGCGGCGGCCGGCGGGGCCAGGTGCGGTGCAGGGCGTGGAGCCGTGGTTGCGGTGAGGCCAGGTGCGGTGCTGGGCGTGGAGCCGCGGCGAGCCTGGGTTGTTCCCTCGGGCTCGCGGTGAGGTGAGGCCGGGGCAGGGCCTGGAGCGGAGAGGCCCGGTGCAGTGCAGGGCATGGAGCCGTGTTCACGGTGCGAGGCCGGGGCCAGGTCCGTTATCGGGAGCGGGAGAGCGGCAGGTACCCTCTCTCTGCTCCCGGGGCCGTTGGGCGTGTGTAGGCGTTGCTGTGGGCAGGAGGCT
Source organism: Malacoraja senta (assembly GCA_038087875.1). Classification (NCBI taxonomy): domain Eukaryota; kingdom Metazoa; phylum Chordata; class Chondrichthyes; order Rajiformes; family Rajidae; genus Malacoraja; species Malacoraja senta. Next base: position 15,289,001 of record CM075987.1, read on the forward strand.
GCTACGCTCGCAGATCCTGCAGCAGCTGGTGGGGAAGAGGCGGCATCCCAGATGTAGTGGCGTACCTCACTGCAGGGCTGGGTTGGCGGCAGCGTAGTTCTGCAGGGCTGGGCAGCCGGCTGTAGACATCAGGTCTCCCTCCCGAGGCTGCGTGCGTCAGATCAAATCCAAATTTCAATTTGGACAGTCGGAGGTCACCAATATAGCGGCACCAAACGTGGTGAATAAAGGTGAGACGTCAGGCCGGTTCAAAGAGTCGTTTATTCAGTGCTGACACGTTAGGTTGGTGCCGACTATCATAACAGTGTTGCTGTAGCTGAGCGAGGTTGTTCCCTTGGGCTCAGCTACCGGTTGAACACCTCAGCTCTCGAGGTGAGATGACCTTAAGTACCAGGACACTCCCTCTAGCCCATGACGTCACGTGCCCGCCCTCGTACTTCCTGACGAGGGTTCGAGCATAAGTGGCCCGTGTATAGGCTGCCGCCATAGTACACATTAATAACATAAAAAATAAATTTAAATATATTAAAAACACCCAACATTATTGCAAAAATCTCAAAATTCTTAGTGCAACCAAGACAGTTCATTGTTTATTGTTTAATTAGTATCTGTCACGTTCAAGAGGCTTAAGATAGACTGTGTCCATTATGTAATCTAACTGCTACAAAATGGACAGTGACGTGTACATTTTGACATGTTGCATGAGATTTGAATGACAATACGAGTATAACGCTGTGAGATTTTGCTCAGTCATATCCAGTATAGTGGCCCTTCCACTCTCTTTGGCCTGACATGTTGAGCAACCAGTCTCACTTCTATGCAGCATGGATGGAAGATGCTTCAAACTTCTTCAGTCTTAATTGCCAGGGTGAACTCACTCAACTGGTGTTTTGGATAGGCTGTGACTTCATTCTTCAGAGCATAGGAGGCTGAGGGGTGACCACAGCTAAACACAAAGTACTGCAGTAACTCAGCGGGTCAGGCATCATATCCGGAGAAAAAGCATGGGTGACGTTTCAGGTCGGGGCCCTCCTTCAGACCGCTGACTATATTGGGGTGTACAAGATCACAAGGAACATGGATAAAATGATGGCTCACAGCCTTTATCGCAGGGTAGAAGATTCTAAAACTAGAGGGCATAGGCTTAAGGTGAGAGGGGAAAGGTTTAAAAGGGAACTCAGGAGCAACTTTTTCTCTCAGACGGTAGTGGTCGAAGGGCCTCTTTTCGTACCATGAGACTCTGTGGCATTTCTGTGACCATCAATCCTGGGCTGTCGACATAATGGGCAGGGTCTGTCAGTCCCCAGCAATGGCTGTGGTCACCGTGCCAACCAAGCTAGTTGGTCTTGGCATCATGTTCAGCACAGACATTGTGGGCTTCAGGGCTTATTGTTGTATGGTGCTGTTCTATGTTCTTGCCCTGCTTGCCTGCGTTTTGGCCCATATCCCTCTGACCATCTGAGCCTTATAACTCCACAGTCACTGGTGACTTTGCCCGCACCATGCCAACCAAGATCGGCTCTCACTGGTAGTCATTCCACACTGAGCTGTGATGTGATTCACTGCTTGGTTTGCATCAGGTTCCCAGCAGCGACAGGGAGAACAGGGTCAGGTTCCCAGTGCCCACACTCTCAGTTTGGACGACGGAGAGTTGGGAACTTGCACTATTAGCACTCTCGTTCTTGGGACAACGCCTGCACACCAAGCAAAGCACCGGGGTGAAAGGAAGAACGGAGCGATCACGACAAAAGCAAATCTGCCAATTTAAAATATCTTAGACGGAACATTCTCTTGCAAAGCAAAATGACTAGCACAAAGCAGTATTTGGCTTCAGTTTTGAAAATATCAGTCTGGGTTTTTTTTTAAGTGGAGAGAGGTTTCATGTGCAGGCGGTGTTGATGTGGTAATGATCTGTATTGTCTGCAGGAGATGGTCAAGCCTGCTTCCATCCTGAAAAATACTCTGCAACAGTGGAAAAAACTTGGCGTATTTAAAGAAGAACAGATGTTTGGGAAGGGAAAGACCAACTTGGAACGGATGCACAGCTTAAGCTTGCATCTTGTTTTATGTGGCTCTTGGGAATGATGATAATACAAAGCTTCTGTAGGCTGAATTTTTTTCTGATTAACGACTAGTTTTATAATTCAAATAGTGATTTGTGGACTTATCAAGGTGCATTTTGTAGGCATTGTTCAGTTTCAAGTGCTGTACTTTGCTCTGTATGAATTTATTGAGAGTTTTGATGATATTTTGAAAAGTGTATTGCACTTGTTGGAAATTATGCTGGACATCTTTGTTCTCTCTCTAGGCATATTATTACAAACATACATATTTATAAACTAGCATCTGCAAACGCTTGTGTCTACATATCTATCTATACCTGCTTTGATGAACACATTAAAACAGATATTTTATAAAGGATTAAAAGTGACAATACGTGTAGGAAAGAACTGCAGATGCTGGTTTAAATCGAAGATAGACAAAATGCTGGAGTAACTTAGTGGACAGGCAGCATCTCTGGAGACAAGGGATGGGTGACGTATCGGGTTGAGACCTTTCTTCAGACGGCACCCATTCCTTCTCTCCAGAGATGCTGCCTGTCCCGCTCAGCTACTCCAGCATTTTGTGTATACACCTTCGCAGCCATCAGGCGATCAAAACGAGGACGAATGCTCGACAGGCAGCACCTCGTGTCAGTGTTGATCACAAGCCTATTGCGTGCCTTCGTTTTCAGAGTTACCATGGTTGAGAATCCGGCCTCACAGCGATAGGTTGAGGGGGACTGGGCCAATAGAGCCCTCTTCAAAAGAACAGGACAATCCTTCACTTTCAGCCAAAATGTGGTGAGCTCTTGTTCCATGAAGTCACTCTTGAGCCGCGCATCTTCGGTAAAATTCAACCTTCGCAGCCATGTCAGGATTGCTGATGGCACCGTCTTCAACGGAAAAGGGTTGGCCGATCTACTCATCACGAGAGCGGTGGTCCAGTCCGGGGAATTAACATTCGATGGCTTCGCTAATTGCCAGAAGGTGGGTTGAGATCTCCTCGTGGAAGTGGCATTCAGCATCTGGCGTAGCATCCAGGAGAGTCGTCATCTCAGGGAAGGTAGCCGTATCACCATCCTGGACTCTTTCCTGGTAAAGGTGTATCTTCCTCCTGAATGCTGCCACTTTGTCACGAGCCGTGTGTAGCATTGGGAGCTTTCCTTGAAGTGACAGGTTCAAGGAATTCACCTCGGTGAAAAAGTCAGCCGAGTAAGCAACCTTCTTCACGAACAGTTCATCCTGCATCTTGTCATGAAGCTGATTCTCCTTCTCAGTACACCCTCTCTCCAAGAACAGCGCTGTTTCCTCTCAAAGTTGAATCACACGATTGAGAACTTTACCACGCGAAAGCCAGCGCACCTCTGTGTGGAATATCAGAACAGTGAAATCGGCACCCATTTCTTCACACATCGCTCTGAAGATTCTTGAGTTTGTTGCACTCCCTCGGATATGGTTCACAATCTTCACCACATCTGCAAGCACTTCTGGAAGACCAGGAGGGAGAGTCTTCATCGCTAAAGCATGGCGATGTATCATGCAGTGGGTAAAGGAGACATGGGGAGTGACATACTTCATGAAGGCTTTGAGGCCAGATCTGCTTCCGACCATGGAAGGTGCACCATCTGTACACACCCCGACAAGTCATTCCCAGCCAAGCTCATGTTTGATGAGGGCTATCAGCATTGTGAACACATCTCCCCGAGTGGTAGTGGCCAATGGCTCCGAGAACAGGGACTCCTCCTTCATGGCTTCTCCGTCGAGGTAACGAACGTAGACTAGCAGTTGGGAACATGAGGCAACATCTGTTGACTCGTCCAGTTGCAGTGAATACACTGGACTGCTCTTCACAGCACTCACTACTTGTAGCAGAATATCATTATTCATATCCGAGATTCGACTTTTAACTGTGTCATTCGAAAGGGAAATCTGCCTGAACTTGTTTGACTGCTGTTCCCCCCAGCACCAACTTCGCTGCTTCGAGAAGGCATGGCTTGATAAGCTCTTCACTGATGATGTGAGGTTTCTTAGTCTGTGTGATTCGATAAGCAATCCGGGTCACTGCACTGCTTCATTTTGACGAGCACAGTGACCCGTCAAATCGATGCGGGAACCCTTGAGTGCGGCTTCTTTTCGTTTTTCCACGCCCTTCCCCGCCAGGTCGCTGTGACGACTCCAAATGGATCTTCAATTTGCTGGGCTACATGCACTCGTGGCTCAAAACCTTGGCACAGATAACACATTGCGTCTTGACCATGGATTTTTGAACAATGCTTGTGAAACCGAACTTGAGAAATGCTTCGCTATACGTGCGCTTCTTGGCAGACATGGTTCGCAACGCACACCGTTCGTGTGCGTATACGCAGACGCAAACAAAATACTGTGTGTGGTATGTACCTTTGTTAAGTTCCTAAAAATGGGCTCAATAAATAGATATGTTATTTATAACCCCATCATGACCCCCGTCAAAACCCCAAACGACCCCCATGGGGGTCACGACCCCCAGGTTAAGAACCACTGCACTAACCTAAAGGTTTTAGCTTAGAAAATATAGCCTAGAGAATTTAACATTGGAGGGTTAACTTAGAGAGTTTAACCTTGAGAAGTTAACCTAGAGCGCTTACATACCGAGGAGGGAGCAGAGTGATAGAGTCATATAGCACGGAAATAGGCCTTTCAGCCCAACTCGTCCATGCTGACCAAGATGTCCCATCTAAGCTAGTCCCACATCCTCTCTATGTCACTGTCTAAATGATGGCTTTCCATAGAAACAGCACCATAAACTGAATAAGTTGCTTGTTTCTGATGTTGAGTTGTTTTCTGGCTATTGACTGAAGTGATGCACCAGGAAATCCCAGTCACTCAGTTGTCAACGTGAGGACCCTGTCACAAGCATGGCGTACGATGCACAATGCCATGTTGTTCACATTCAACATTAACACTGAGGAAGGGGAGTTGGAAGCTTGGCCAGGGCTGCCTTCACTTGTCGGCGGTCTGCAGGTTTGTCGTTCATCATCCGCCCTGGCCTTCCTCCAGCATTCTCATTCCCCTTCCTCCAACCTCTTTCCTCTTTCCTTTTTTGTGTGGCCGACTGTGTTTTGAGATTGTTTTCTGTTGTAAAGGCCCTCTTCAGCACATGTTGACCTTCTTACGTTCGAGGGGCATTGGAGGCAAATAACAAATGTCAATTAGTTCATTGGAAGGACATGAAGACACGACACGAGTGACTGCAGGCTGGGTAAACACTTGAGAGCGCAGCAAACCAGAAGTGTGCAGCACTCCACGTACCCTTTATGTTGTGAATCATCTTGCAGTGGCACCAAGAGGCAACAATGCCATGGAATATACTGATGCAAAACCAGGTCATCTCTGTGGGAGAATGGCAGAACTGCCTGTTTTTTGTTTAAAAAATCAGCCTCTGAGTTTCAGCCAGATTCTTGCATTTCCAAGCTGTACACATGTTCCTCTGGTCTAACTCTTCTGCCAGTTAGGTACTTGGATGCTCCCAGATCAGGAGAGAGTGTCACGGTGGTGCAGCTGGTAGAGCCACTGCCTCACAGCACCAGAGACCCAGGTTCAATCCTCACCCTGGTTGCTGTCTGTGTGGAATTTGCAGGTTCTCCCGATGATCATGTGGCTTTCCTCTGGGTGCTCTGGTTTCCTCTCGCACCCCAAAGACATGCCTGTTTGTAGGTTAATTGGGCTCTGCGAATGGCCCCTAATGTGTTGGGAAGTGGATGATCAAGTGGGATAGCATACAACTAGTGTGAATGAGTGATCGATGGTTGGTGTGGACTCGGTGGGTCGATGGGCTTGTTTCCATACTGTACCTTTAAAACATAAGCTCCTTGTACTGGCCACAATGCCCACTCGCACATGGTCATTGTAAGGAATGTTTTATCACCTGCAAACAAACCATGCTTGGTCCCGATGCACTGCCTTGAGACCTTCTGCAACCTCCTTCGTTCATGAGCATTTGAGTTTCCAAACCAGGCTATAATGCAACCAGTCCACATGCTCTCTACTGTGCACCTGTAGAAGTTCAGTAGAGTATCCGTTAATATTCTGAATCTCCTCAATCTTTGATGGAAGTAGAGGCTTTAGATACAAGGAATTGCAGATGTTTTTTTACAAAAAAGAGCCAAAGTGCTGGAGCAACGCAGCAGGTCAGGCTGCATCTTTGGAAAACATGGATAGGCCTTGAGGCTTTGTTGGACTATCTTTGTGATTGCATCAAATGCTGGGCCTAGGTCAGATCTTCAGAGATATGCACGCCCAGGAACTCAAACCCGTTGACTCTCTCCCACCGCTGTCCCATCAATGAAGATGGTTCATGGATCCCTGCTTTTCCCCTCTTGAAGTCAACAATCAGCTCCTTGTTCAGAAATAAGTGGCAGGTACAATTATAATATTCAAGACACCTGGAACGGTATGTGGATAGGAAATGTTTGGGGGGGGGGGATATGGGCCTGGGGCAGGCCAGTGGGATTGACTAGGTTAGGCAACCGGGTAGGTATGGAAGAGTTTGGCAGAAGGGCCTGTTTCTGTGCCTTGATCGTGACTCTTTATCTGTGCCACATCTAGTACATGGAATGATAAGACCGGATCAATCTAAAATTTATGCTCAATTTATTATTCAGCTTTTGGTTCAGTTGTTTGCTGCCACCCAGGTTTTGTGATTCAGAGAATTTCAAAGTATAGCCACACATTCCAAGAATGTGATTGGATCCACTAAGGTGTCCTGTTCGATAAGGTTTGACTGTTATCCAAACTTCTAAAGTCCACACTTCTAAATCCCTATGCCAACTAAATCGCTGTGGTATTTTTCTTTTGCACTACCTGTTGGACTTAAGCCCCTGTCCCACGATGCGAGTTCACCCAAGAGTTCTCCCTGGTTTAAAAAAAAATCAAACTCGTGGTACTTCATCACGAGTATTTTTTTACTCTTGGAAATTTTTCACACTGTTGAAAAAACTTCATGAGTTTCCGCATTTCCCGAGTACCTGCCGTTAGCATAACAAGCCGCTACGAGACATCCACGAGCTCCGACGTACCCGCTACATACATTCTACATAATTACCACGAGTTTGATTTTTTTTAAAACTCAGGAGAGCTCTTGGGTGAACTCGCATCGTGGAACAGGGGCTTTATGTATGACTTGATTGCACTCATGTACAGTATGTTTAAGAGGGAACTGCAGATGCTGGAAAATTGAAGGTAGACAAATGTACAGTATGATCTGTTTGAATTGGACAGCATGCAAGTAAAAGCTTTTCCCTGTATCTCACTACGTGACAATAATAAACCAATACCAACAACATTGCTGCCAATATATTGAACTCAACTACGATATATTGTATTAAAGAAGGAACTGCAGATGCTGGAAAATCGAAGGTACACAAAAATGCTGGAGAAACTCAGCGGGTGCAGCAGCATCTAAGGAAATAGGTAACGTTTCGGCCCGAAACGTTACCTATTTCCTTCGCTCCATAGATGCTGCTGCACCCGCTGAGTTTCTCCAGCATTTTTGTGTACCTACGATATATTGTACCCTTGCCTTATTTAACTTATACAGTAAAAAGTTACTTTTTAGTTTTGAGACACAGCCTGGAAACAGGCCCTTCAGCCCACCGGGTCTGCGCTCACCCCGCACTCCTATTAACCTACAAACTCAGCGGGACTGGCAGCATCTCTGGAGAGAAGGAATGGGTGACGTTTCTTCAGATGGGTCTCGTCTCGAAATGTCACCCATTCCTTCTCTCCAAAGATGGTACTTGTCCCGCATTTTGTGTCTATATTCGGTGTAAGCCAGCATCTGCAGTTCCTTCCTACAATCTACAAACCTCTATGCCTTTGGAGTCTTGTACATCTCTGTTTGCCCATCTGGTACATTGGAGATGTATTTGTGGTGGGATTTAACTTGGGACATGCAAGATTCTGACTGAAGCCGTGAGAGTTATAGCACATTCAAGCTCGGATACTCACGGAGTGGAGCTAAACATCTTAGTAGGCTGCTTTGATTTTCCTCTCTGCAATAAGCAGATGCAAAAATGCCTATTGTTCACCTTCAGGGTGCTTAGATCATTATGAACGAGACTTTCTGATCTCATCTGTCTGTAATCTAACCATAAAAAATGACATTTTAATTTTCCTTTTTTTTTGCAGTTGCCAATTGGCATTAGAGTTTGACTTTCTATTCTCAGTATTGCAAAGTATTTAATAAAATAATTAATGTTCCAGATGAATTATAGGACACTTGGGTTTTCACAGTTTGACATGGAAACGCTGTTCTGCTGATTTCCATAATTGTATTAGCTACAAAGAGAGGTTGGACAAATGTAAATTGTTTTCTTGGGAGCATCGGAGACTGAGGAGAGACCTGACAGAACCATATAATATTATGAGAGGCATACATAGATACGGTAGACAGTCAGAATCTTTTTACCAGGGTGGAAATATCCTTGGGTGGTCTTAACTTCTCCCTGGTTACCTTCTTGCTTTTAATGTTGGTATAAAACCCATTGGGATTTTGTTTAATCCAACTCGGCAAAGACATTTTATGGTCTCATTTGGCACTTCTAATCTCCCGCCTGAGGTCTTTCTGTAAGAATTTGTTTTAATTCAATGTGCAAAGCTCTTTGTTTCCTGAATCGCCCATGTTCTGTCCTTTCAGGTACACGTTCTTGCCATCGGGGTCACTCAGGATCTTGGATTCCAGGGTATCTGACAGTGGGCTATACAGGTGCTCCGCCATCAACAGAGTAGGAAATGCTTCGTTAACTTTGCAGCTCATTATACACGGTGAGAGTTATTACCCTCAGCCTCTTCGTCTCCCTCCATGTTCTTGCCTTCCTCAGGGTGTGTGGTTGTGTTTGGGCGTTTGTTCCATGAGTGTGTAGGTGTCTGACTATGAGTGACTGAGTCCCACCGTATGGAAGCAAGGTCCATGGCCTATCATCTCCATGCTGACCATCGCACCTTGCTGCCATCTCATATCTGGTCCTTGACGAGGCATTTCATCGTAGATTTTGGCAGTTTAACACATTGTAAGAGGTGGTCACACAAGGAACTTGCTCAGCTGTAGTAACAGCTGAGAGGGAGTGTTGTGCTGTTTGTGGCAAGGGCTGTATTGCTAATGCACAGAAGATCATCCCACCCAAAGACATTAATCAGCCTGATCTAAGTATTTGTCTTGGTTCTGTTTTCTGCCTCTGATTCAATAGCCCGACACAAGTTTTCCTTCATATAGGTACCTAATTAATTTTTGAAAGGATAGATTGAATCTGTTTCCCAATTCTCCTTTAATTAACCAGTTCTAGATTACAACTTGCGTTGAATAGATCTGGAGCGTGAAAAGTTAGATGAGAGTACTTGAACTGCAGGACCTCCAACAAATGGGTGTAAGACTCTTAAAAGGCCAGAGATTGATCTCTTCAGAATGAACATAATTATTTCGGGTAGTCACAAAAAGCTGGAGTAACTCAGCGGGACAGGCAGCATCTGTGGAGAGAAGGAATGATGAACGTTTCAGGTCGAGATCCTTCTACTGCCTGAAGTCAGAAGAAGGGTTCTCGACTCGAAAAATCACCCATTCCTTCTCTCCAGATGCTGTCTGTGCCACTGAGTTACTCCGGGTTTTTGTGTCTATCTTCGGTTTAAACCAGCACCTGCAGTTACTTCCTACAAGTAATTATTACAGGCTTTTATCGTTGTTCCTTTATACATTCTTTCCTGCTGCAGTATGGCTGCTGGTTCACCTGGCTTAAACCTTTTTGGGCAGGTACACGGATAGGAAAGATTTAGAAGGATATGGGCCAAACGTAGGTAAATGGGACTAGCTTAGATGGGGCATCTTGGTCAGCATGGACGAGATGGGCGGAATGGCCTGTTTTCCTGACGTATGGTTCTACGACTCTATAACTGGATGGCCATGTTTCCAGCCTGAAATATTTCTCCCTTGCAGCTCTGTGGGGTCAACAGACGATGTCGAGGTTAACCTTGTCATTTTCGGTCCTGAAACCCCCTGAACTGTGTTTGCAAGGATGCTCCACCACCAAGACAAGCGTGTGAAATATAAGACACAATAGCTCGATGTTCTGGTGTTGAACTCAATTTGGGGAATGGGAACCAGAGAATTTTGTTTTATAAGATGATTAAACTGGTCGGGTCCATGGGCTGAATTATTATTTTATTTATTCTCATTCATCTCCCTTTTTCTAGTTCCTCCCAAGATCCAACCTTCACATCATCTTCTGAAAGCAATTGTGGGGCAGTTTGTTGACCTTCCATGTCTGGCACATGGTGACCCAATGCCGGAAATCAGGTGGTACCGGGGTGATGAAGCCCTGCTGCAGGGTGCCAGGGATGCCCTTGATGGGCCCGACGGTTCCGTCAGCATTGAGGACATCGAGCTCTCTGATACCGGCGTATATCGTTGTGTTGCAACCAATAATGTTGGCCAGGATGTGAGTGAGATGACACTGATGGTGTTGGGTAAGTGTACATTAGGACCACTGAAAGCACCACCACAGGACCTGGTCCAGATAAGGGCATGAACTAATCTGTAAGATGACTTGTTTTTCTGTGAAGGATGGATAAAATTCTCTGCTTCACCCACTTTGTCCCATTCAATGTGATATCCTGCGATTACAAATATATTAATTTTACCCCACCCCAACACCAAGTCCTGGACAATCTCACCCCTCCTTCTCTTCCTTGAATTTGAGGTCATTTCTAACTCCATTGACTCCATCCTAACCTACACTCATCTTCACGCAGGTTTGCTGGCCTGTACAACCTCTCAGTTATTTTTATTTACAAACCTCTCCATATTCTTGCCATGATATATCTCTGTAGTTGCTTCCAGTACCATTTCTCCAATCTCTACCCTCTAGCTACTGTCTCTTGCTCATCTCCATATTTAATCTTTGGGATTACCTCTGTGGTAATGTACCTCCCTTTCCTCCTTTAAATCTCATCCACTTTCTTCAAGCCTTTGGTCATCTGCTCACATTTCCACCTCACTGGCTCAGTTCCAGTTTTTGTTTGTTTGTTAACCACACTGTGATGTACCATGGATTTTTCCAAATATCAAAGGATTCTGGGGAATGGAAGATGATGTTGATGTGACCTCTGGGTCTCAAGAGCCTAAGAGGAAATAAATAAGAACACAGCCAATTTGCAGGGGGAGAAAATGTGAAACTCGTCTCCAACTTGTCTTTGGCACTTGAAATCACTCCAGTAGTGCTTACCGATCTCTGTGAATGAGAACCAAACCCTATCATAAATACCCATGGCATAAACATCTGACAACATCAAGTTGCTCCGTTTCTGTGTTGGGGGTCTATGCCATAGGTTCCCATGGATACCAGTAGCTGACTACGTCAGCTGTCATGCCAGAATTACTTCTATTTATTTTTACTTATCTCATGAACTTTTTGAGTAGCCTGAATATTTTGGATGGGGCACAGCTGGTGGAGCTGCTGCCTCATGGTGCAGGAAACCCGGGTTCGATCCTGACCTCGGATGCTTTCTGTGTGGAGTTTGCACGTTCTCCGGGTGACTACGTGGGTATCATGGGGGTTCTCTGGTTTCCTCTCACGTCCCAAAGACGTGGTAGGTTGATGGGCCTCCGAAAATTGCCCCAAGTGTACAGGGGAGTGTTGATGAGAATGGGGAGAGAATAATGATGGGGGTAATCTAACTGTGAGGATCATCGGCATGGATTTGGAGGTTTGAAGGTCTGGTTTCCATGCTGTGTTTGTTCAAATGGGACCCTGATTACTACTAGCCCTCTGTTTCTGGTACAAATGCTCACTTCAGCCTACAGCCACAGAACAGTGAAGGTGTTGGGAACAGCCTCCACTTCATCCTCTTGACAGGGTGATGTATAAGATCCAGCAAAGGAAGAAGACCAATTGCATCTCTCCTCAAAGGTTTAGTTTAGTTTAGAAATACAGTGCGGGAACAGGCCCTTCGGCCCACCGAGTCCGTGCCGACCAGCGATCCCCGCACACTGACACTATCCTACACACACTAGGGACAATTTACAATTATACCAAGCGAATTAACCTACAAACCTGTACGTCTTTGGAGCATGGGCGGAAACTGAAGATCCCAGAGAAAACCCACGCAGGTCACGGGGAGAACGTGCAAACTCCATACAGGCAGCACCCGCAGTCAGGATCGAACCCGGGTCCCTGGCGCTGTAAGGCAGCAACTCTACCACTGCACTTCCATGCCGCCCTACTTACTCTGAATGTTGAATAAGCCATTTGATGCAGATTGTTCTACTCAAAGCAAAACATCAATGTGTTGCCAAATTAGTTCAAAGTGTTTGTTTTTTGATCAGAGCCACCGTTTTTTGCTGAAGATGATGCCCCATTCCATGCCGAACAGGAACGACTGGCCAAGGAGAGGGTTATCCTTCCCTGCGCAGCTGCAGGTAGGCAACAGTCACTTGATGCAGGGAAATCTCTCAAGACTAGGGCAGGACAGGTGCTAGGTGCTGGCTCGAATGGCCGAATGGCCTACTCCTGCACCTATTGTCTATTGAGAGAGCTTTGACTTCCTTGAGGCTCTGAGAACGTGTCAAGGAGAATGAGCAGAAAGGGAACATTTTTGAAGACTTGGCTTGGGTCTTGCGGAAAGTTTCACCTGGGTATTTGGAGGTTTATCCAGACAACTACGAGGGGTTGCATTTTGAGAGGTTAAATGTAAGGGGAAAGTCTACAGTAAATGGTAGAACGTTTAGAAGCATTGATGTTCAGAGGGATATTGGTTGCGCAAGTCCATAGGTCCATGAAAATGGCAACACAAGTAGATAGAGCGGTAAAGAAGACATTTGGTATTATTGCCTTTATCAGTCAGGACTTTGAGTACAAGAGTCTGGAAGTCAGGTTGTACTAGTTAAAGCCTTTGGCCACATTATTGTGTGCAGTTCTGGTTGACCTATTATAGGAAGGATGTTTTGATACTTTGCTAAAACAGTAGGGATTTGTTTGTTATTCCAACTTACCATCTTAAACATATGTACAAGTTAATTTCAGGATTTTTGACACATTTGGGAATCTAAATTCTTGACCTAATAATGTATCATGTACAGAAGGAGATCATTTAGTTCATCGAACTTTGGTCACCACAGCTGCCAGAGAATGCCTGTACAATGACAATGTTTAAAAAACATTAGGTCAGGTACATGAATAGGAAAGGTTGAAGGGATATGCGCCAAACACGGGCAAATGGGACTAGCTTAGAAGGCATATTGGTCAGCATGGACGGGTTGGGCTGAAGGGCCTGTTTCTGTACTGTATGACTATAATTCTTATAATTGTGTCAGCTATTGCTGCCAAAATCCACCCGGCTCTCTGGTTCCCTCAACACATTGTGTAAACACAATACAAGTAAGCATTTATAGCTGTTTATGTTGTTGGAAATTATGTAAACTGTGTGCTTACACACTGTTAGAAGTTATTGGCTTGTGGCTTCAAACTTCTTAATGTCAGCACTTTATTGGAAAAATCAGTTGAAGGACAAATTGTGCTAAACTTTTCAATTGCCTTTCCAAATCTGAAGATCATGCAGATTGCGCTGTGACATGTCCAAGGAAAAAGAGATGGATGTTTTTGTAGTTGTGATGATAAGACTGAAGGGAAATGTTTTACTAATCAGATACCGTTACAATAATTTAGCTGCAAATAAAAGGTTTAAACTCCGTACTCATCCAACAACCATGCAGAAAGCTTAGTGATGAATACATTTAGCGTGTGACCCCCTTCAAAGCAGAGGTCTTTTGGCTAAATGGAGATGCAGATGGAGAAACTGTAGATGCTGGGATCTTGAGCAAAACGCCAAGTGCTGGAAGAAATCAGCAGGTCAGACAGCATCTGGGGTGGGAATGGACAGACGTCTCTTTCTTCCCACCTTAATCCCAACAGCACAGGAACCAGCGATTATCCCGGACAGTTGGTACCGGCAACCTCCAACAAAGATGATTTGTACACGGAAGGAAGTGATATCAAAGCAATTAGAAAAGTATGATGTGATTAATAGGTAAACACCATGATTACATGTCAAAGACATTGCATTTAACAAAAGTTACTTGAGATTTCCTTTGAGGATGCAATTAGCAGAGTTGATAGATTGGTGACTGGTGACTGCAGTCCATGAGGATTTCTAAAAGGCATTCAATCGTAACTCATACAAAGTTCTCTTCGCACTTCATGGTGTTGAGGGTACAATTTGGATAAATTAACAAGCAGAAAACAAAAGGTTGCAGATAAGAGTCTTTTGTAAATTAAGCTGGAACTAGTAGATTGCTCCAGTGCTGGGTCATCAGCTCCTTGCAAAAATGACTGTGTACCGTGTACAATGCAACTGGGTGGGCGTGGACAAGCCTTTTTCTATGTCGGGTAATATGGTGGAGTAATTCCATTTTCCAATCGCTATTTGAATCACTGACATTAATGTATCCTGTGAGACTTTTTATGCTATGGTTTCATTATCCTCAGGAACCCCTCCGCCAATTATACATTGGCTACAGAATGGATTGGAACTGCTGGGCAATGAACCAGGGGTCTCGATTCTGGAGGATGGTTCTCTTCTGCTTGATTCAGTTTTGCCCTATAACAGCGGAGATTACTTGTGCATTGCAACAAATGAGGCTGGCTCTTCCAAAAGAAAGTTTCGATTGCAAGTCAGAGGTAAAGGTTTAAGCTGTAATGTGAAACAATATTCAATACTTCAAGCAAACATACTGAGGTTACTGTTGTGTGGTGTTCAAGAGCCTGATGGTCACTGAGAAGAAGGCATTCTTGAACCTGGTGGTCATGGTCTTTAGGCTCCTGTACCTTCTTCCCGATGGTACAAGAGAAATCGGAGCGTGGCCAGGGTGGTGTGGGTTTTTAATGATGCCTTTTTGTGGTAGATTCCTTTGAAGGTGGGGAGGTCAATATCTGTGATGAACCTGGCAATGTCCACCACTTTTTGGCATAGGATGGGAAAATGAATGTGGCACAGAGCAACCTATGATATTATTGAAAAGCAAAGTAGACTTGTAAGACTACAAGGCCCGACAAGTTCCACTTCTGATTTTTTTAAATTTCATGACAGAGAAGAATTTGCTTTGGCAACACCTGAGATTTGTTATAAAGACTTTGTATTATTTCCACCTGCTGTTTGCTATTGATTTGAATAGTGTTCATCATGCATCCATTAACGTGAATTTTCTGCCCAACTTAATTGCCCCTGAGGAGGTGGTGAAGCACGTAATTGAATGGCTGAAATTATTAAGGGATGAGGATACTGCGACAGTGCTGTTGGTTAAAGAATTCCAGGATCCCAGTTGCAGCAAAGAAGTCATTACCTTGGAAAGGGTGCAGAAGAGATTCACAAGGATGTTTACCTGGGCTTGCAGGCATGAGTTATAGGGAAAGCTTGAATAGGCTGGGACTTTGTTTCTTTGGAACATATGAAGCTGAGGGGTGACCTTCATGAGGTGTGCAAGATCACGAGGGGCATAGATAAAGACTTTTTTCAGAAGGTAGAGGATTCTAATGCAAGAAGACATAGACTTAAGGTGAAAAGATAGAGATTTAAGAGGAACCTCGGGGAACTTTTTCACTTGGATGGTAGTCCGTATCTGGAATGCTTAGTCAGAGGAAGCTAAAAAGACAAATACAATTAGGACTTTTAAAAGACATTTGGACAGATATATGAGTAGGGGGAATTTAGGCTATGGGCCAAATGCAGGCAAATACAATACAATAATACTTTATTAGCCAAGTATGTTTTGTAACATACGAGGAATTTCATTTGCCAAGTCAGTCATACAAATAAAAAGCTACAGAACTCACAAAATACATTTTAACATAAACATCCAAAACAGTGACTCCTCCACATTCCTCTGTGATAGAAGGCGAAAAAACAGTTCAATCTCTTCCCTTCTTTGTACTCCCGCAGTCGGGGGCCTCGAGCCCTCCGTTGACGGGACGATCTTGACTCCCGTAGCCGGCGGCGTTTGGCCCTCCGCGTTGGGGCGATGTTAGCTCCCCCGCGCCGGGCGATCTACTGCGAGCTCTCGATGTAAAGCCCGCAGGCAGCGGTTTGCAAGTTTGGTCAGCATGGACAAGTTGAGCTGAAGGGCTTTTTTTCCATGCTGTACAGCCCCATGACTCTGTGAATCTATTTTCATGGAGATAAGTTGGTGACATGTTTTCAAGACAAAATGGGGTGAATATGAGGGAATGTGAAGGTGGTGGCATTCCCAGCTACCCGTTGCCATTGACCTTCCAGCTGGTAGAGGTAGGGTGACGGTGGTAGGGTGTGTTTAATCTCTTTTCCTTTCTTTTGTTTCAGTTCCCCCTGAAATTCAGAATAACTACCAGATACAGAACGTCACTGCGTTAATTAATCAACCGTTGACTTTGGAGTGTGATGCCACTGGTACCCCGCCTCCCGCCATCAGTTGGTACAAGAACGGGCAGCCAGTAGGTGCACTTTTCCTAACATGTGGCTCTTATTGTGAAGTCCGAATAGAGGGACTGAAAATCTGACAACTCTGACACGATGTATTCCTCATTCAAGCCGGTCATTAATGTGGACATCACTCTGGGTGTTCAATGTGAAGATTGCTTAGGACGTTAGATACGGGCAACTCTTCCATTTACTACTTAGTGAATAACTTGGCAATAGTCCAGTTGGTTGAGGGAGACTCCAAAATCCTTAGTGGTGGCAAATAGCTGCAAAGGGAAGCATGGAATCAGACCCTACAGTCAAACTAGTCCATGCCGATCAAGATGCCTATCTAAGCTTGTCCCATTTACCCATGTTAGGCCCATATCCCTCTAAACCTTTCCCCATCCATGTGTCCGAGGTGTGTCTTGTACATGTTATTATTGTACCTCTTCCTGCAGCTTGTAGCATTTACCAACCATCCTCTGGATGAAAGAGTTGCCTCTCAGGTTCCTATTAAATCTGTCCCGTCTCACCTTAAACCCACGCCCCCTGGTTCTTGATTCCCCCAGCCTGGGAAAAAGACTCCGTGCATTCACCCTGGCTGTTCTCCTCGTGATTTTACACATCCACGTGTTTTTCTCCTGCAGGTCGCCGGGATGAGCAGGTTGCGGCTTCTGAATGGAGGCCGTCTGCTGCGGCTTCCCAAAGTGCGCAAGGAGGACTCTGGAATGTATGTCTGCAAAGCCCTTAACGTTGCTGGCAACACCGATAAACATGTGAACCTACTGGTGCAGGGTAAGTGTTGGCTGGAGCATCACCATCTCCGTTTCTCTCTTTTCCTTCTCCCCAGTAACATGTTGATATAATGATTTGTCACGAGCATCGCTTTCTTGGAGTCTTCGGTGCCAGGGAGCTTGCTGCTTGTCCACAGCTTTTCACGCGTACAACACTAATCAATACAGCACAAAAACTGGCCCTTCAGCCCAAAATGTCCCTGCTGAATGTAATGCCAAGTTGAACTAATCTCCTCAGCCTGCACGTGATTCATGTCCCTACATTACCTGCATACCCATCTGCCTGTCTAAAAGTCTTTGAAACGCCACTGTTGTATCTGCCTCCACCACCATTCTTGGCAGTGTGTTCTATGCACCCACAGAAATTGCCACACATGTCTCCTTTAAACTTTGCCCCTCTCACCTTAAAATTAAGTCTTTGACATTTCCAATCTAGGATCAAGGTGTTCCTTGTTTCTACTTCCAACAGTCTACCCTTTCCATGCCTCTCAACATTTTAAATACTTCTATCAGGACTCCCCGCAACCTCTGTCGTTCCAGAGAAAACAATTCAATTCAGGTCTCCCTCCTGTAGTGATTAGAGCTCTAAAAAAAACTACTGTTGGCACCATCTTCATTTCTGCTCTTTCCCACCTTGCGACCATCCACGGACATTCCCAATTTACAGGCGTGTGGGAAGGAACCGCGGGTGCTGCTGGTGTACACTAGAAATAGACACAAAATGCTGGAGTAACTCGGCGGGTCAGGCAGCACCTCTGGAGAAAAGGAATAGGTGACGTTTTGGGGTCGAGGACCTTCATCAGACCATTTACAGGTGATGGTTTTATCCTCCTGCTCTTTGTTTAGTGCCGCCCAATATCTTCAGATCTGGAATCACTCAGGAAGTGGCTGTTTTGGTGAACTCCGAGTTGGAGCTGAAGTGCCGTACCAACGGAATCCCATTCCCGATCATCCGATGGAGCAAGGATGACGTGTGAGTATTCCTAGTTTAATCGACTATTCCTCACTGTTGTTTCACTTTTCTCACAATGATCTACACTGAGGCGTGGATCGATAGATACCAAGAACCTTCAGAAATGCAAACACATCGTGTGAGCTTGAGAAAGGAGGACCACGCACTTGAATAAAATTACAGAGAATAACTAGTTGATTATGCATTCTGGAAAAAGAATGTGTCAGAGAAATAACAATTATTTTGTATTATACAAAGACTGTTGCAGTGTCTATGTATAGCAACACACACAATTTCTGGAAGAGAACACATCCTAGATTATAGGAATGGCAGCATATATATATTAGTGTCACAGAATCATACTGCATGGAAACAGGCCCTTCGGCGCAACTTGCCCATGTTGACCAAGATGCTCCATCTATACTCGTCCCAGCTGTCCGCGTTTGGCCCATATCCCTCTAAATATTTCCTACGATAAATGCCTTTGCTCGACCCGAAACGTCACCCTTTCCTTCTCTCCAGAGATGTTGCCTGTCCCGCTGAGTTACTCCAGATTTTTGTGTCTATCTTCGGTTTAAACCAGCATCTGCAGTTCCTTCTTACACAAATGTCTTTTAAATGTCGTTGCAGTAGCTGACTCTACTACCTCTGCCCACAGCTCCTTCTATATACCTACCACCATCTGATGTGAAAATGTTGCCCTCAGGTTCCTACTAAATCTTTCCCGCTTCACCTTAAACCTACAGTATGTCCTTAGTTCTTGATTCCCCTACTCTGTGCATTTACCCTATCTATTCCTCACAGGATCTTATACATCTCTATTGGATCACTCCTCATCCAATATATTATTAAGAAAAGCACATCTTAAGTAATTATAAAGATTAATAAACATTTTTAATATTTGATTTACTTTAGCTGCAGGGAGAGAATGTCTATGAGTCCAGTTTAACGACATGTTTTTATTATATTTTTGGTCATTAGGGGCCTGTCTCTGGGCCGTAATCACGTGGAGTTTGTAGAAGAGGGACAGGTACTGCGGATTCAGTCAGCGCGCCTCCTGGATCAGGGTCTCTATCAGTGTACTGCCCATAACCCAGCTGGGCATCAGAGCAAACACTTCAAAGTTGATGTCCATGGTATGAATTGAAATTTCTGCTGTGATTGCTACTACCTTCCAGGATGCTTCCCGTCTCCTGGGCTGTTTGTGTTCAGAATAGAATGACTGGCCACGAACCACACAACACTAAAGTAGTATTGCGTACAGATTTGGTCTCCTAATCTGAGGAAAGACATTCTTGCCATAGAGGGAGTACAGAGAAGGTTCACCAGACTGATTCCTGGGATGTCAGGACTTTCATATGAAGAAAGACTGGATAGACTCGGCTTGTACTCGCTAGAATTTAGAAGATTGAGGGGGGATCTTATAGAAACGTACAAAATTCTTAAGGGGTTGGACAGGCTAGATGCAAGAAGATTGTTCCCAATGTTGGGGAAGTCGAGAACAAGGGGTCACAGTTTAAGGATAAGGGGGCAGTCTTTTAGGACCGAGATGAGAATTTTTTTTTCACACAGAGAGTGGTGAATCTGTGGAATTCTCTGCCACAGAAAGTAGTTGAGGCCAGTTCATTGGCTATATTTAAGAGGAAGTTAGATGTGGCCCTTGTGGCTAAAGGGATCAGGGGGTATGGAGAGAAGGCAGGTACAGGATACTGAGTTGGATGATCAGCCATGATCATATTGAATGGCGGTGCAGGCTCGAAGGGCCGAATGGTCTACTCCTGCACCTATTTTCTATGTTTCTATGCTTCTATGTTTCAATGTTTCAAGCACCAACTATAGTTTTTCACCAATTATGGCTGAGGATTAACTCTGTGCAGATGATGATGCCTCATCTACTTTCTCTAGCAGCTGGTTCCATCTATCTACCGCACTCAATGTAATAAAGTTACCTGTCTAGTTCCGATCAAATCTTTCTCCTGTCAGCTTAAACCTATGCCCTTTAAACTTTGCCCCCCTCACCTTATAATGATGCTCTCTAGTTTTTGATTCCCCTTGGCTGGGTATAGAGCACAGCTATGAGGTGAAAGGGGGAAAGTTTAATGGAGATGTGCGGGGCGAGTGTTTTGCACAGAGGGTGGTGGGGGCCTGGAATGCATTGCCAGAGGTGGTGGTGGAGGCAGATACGATATTGGCATTTAAGAGGCTTTTGGATGGAATGGAATACTTTATTGTCACGTGCGACAAGGCAGAGTGAAATTCCTTGCTAGCATACCCAAAGGATGCAAATCGCGGCCACCTACGGCACTGACAAAGTTACAAATTACGCTGGCTTCCCTTTTGTTTATCCCCTCCCCCCCACCCCCCCCCCCCACGCCGGGTCCCCATTGCTCATCGATCTTCTCCCTCCCTCATGGCGGTTCCCCCACTCTCTCATCGACCGTCGACCCGTGAGGCTTCACCACCGCACCCGAGGCTCCGCTGCCGCATGGATGGGCCCATAGGCACATGGAAGTGAGTGCAGGGAATACAGGAATATGGATCACTTGCAGGCAGAGGAGATCAGTTTAATTTGGCATGCTTGGCACAAACATTGTGGGTGAAGGTCCCGTTCCTGTGCTGTACTGTCCTATGTCTATGTTCGCTGACTAGCCTGAGACTGCTGCAAACACCTTAGCTCAGGCATGACTGGAGCTTGCTCCTCTGTGGTGCTGACACTGTGATCTCCCAGAGTCAGGTTAGACATGACACAGTGGTTTCACATACAGGGGAGAGAGCGCGGCCCGTTACAGATTATTGAGTCATCAGGCATGAGGCAGCCTTGCGTGGGCCGAGTTTGGACCGTGACCTGATCACTGGCTAATATCCGAGCCTGCTGGCTGTTGTTGAGTGGGAGCTTTCAACCAGACTGATGGATGGAAGATTGGCTTTCGAACATTGTTCTTTGGTCTTACTTCTGGGATGGCGCCAACTTCACTTTTGGAATTTTCCCTTTTCCCGCTTGGCCTGACAGCTGCGCGCACTGAGGCCTCAGGAGTGCGTCTATTCCGAACCCTCCTGGGCACCTGGAAACTGTTCATTCTGACATAAATCAGGCCAGCTTCTCAGGCCTTTCACCAGAGACAGAGAGAGAGAGAGAGGAGCAGCCACTGCAAGTTTTTTGCTTGGTAATTTGGGAACGTGTAGGTAGAATTTCCCATTCCAAGGGCAGATGGTAGAGGAACAGCAGTGGAGGAGCACTTCTAACAGGGGTCCTAAGTCCCATCACTAAATCTATGTGGGGGATAGAGAGAAGCATCTCAATCATTCACCTCTTCCATCGTGAGAGTGAAGGTGGAACTTTGTCCATGTAGAGTACAACACAAAAACAGGCACTTTGGCCCACCTTGTCCATGCCAACCAAGTTAGCAGTCCTATTTGCTTGTATTTGGCCCATATCCCTCTAACCCCCACCTCACAGCCCCCACTCCATATGTCTGTCCAAATATCTTTTAAAAGTCGTATTTGCATCCGTTTCTCTAGACTCCTCTGGCAGTGCATTCCAGATACGGACTACCCTGGAAGTGAAAATGTTGTCTTTGAGCACCCTCTTAAATCTCTCCCCTCTTACCCGAAGTGTCTGCTCTCTAGCTTTGAAATCCTCTACCCAGGGGAAAAGACTGTGAGTGCTCACTCTATCCATGCCCCTCATGGTCTTGTACACCTCGGTAACGTCACCCCTCAGCCTGTACATATACGTTTATACCGGGCCAGTGTTGAAGTAGATCCAAAGTGTGAAAGGTCAAACTGTGTTGACATCCAGTGCTTGGCCTGACTGTGAGGATGTGATCCTATACTCCCAGAGGGGACGGCTGGAGTTGCTCAGAGTCTCGGGGTCTGTCGCTGCAACCAACATCTGGTGTCCTGTTGAGCAGCTGCGCTGCAGATGAGCGGTGCTGAGCCAGAACTGGGGGGGGGGAACGTCACCTTCCACTGGTCAGACTGAAGGACAATGTGTCGGGTCACTTCTGATGAACAGTTGCTGACCTGGGACATTAACTGTTTCACTCTCTGAAGCCTGCACTGCATGTTCTTTGTTCAGCAGAGTTCCGAAATTTGTTTCTCGTTGAACGAAATGACTGAAAGAAACAGCATGGAACTCGGCCATTCAGCCCACCGAGTCCATGCCGACTATTGATCACCGGTTCACACTAGTTCCCCGTTATCTCACTTTCGCCTCCACTCACCCGCACACTAGGGGCAATTTACACAGGCCACAAACCCGCATGTCTTTGGGATGTGGGAGGAAACCGGAGCACTCAGACATAATATCTACGCATTTACGGGGAGAACGTGCAAACTCCACACAGACAGGACCCGAGGTCAGGATCGAACCCGGGGGGGGGGGTCTCTGGCACTGTGATCCGGCAGCTCTACCAGCTGCACCACCTAACTAATTGTCTTAACTAATTTGCCTTAACGGATTGCTTTAGATTGAGGAACACCACATAATCCCTTCAGGCAAAGATGATTCACATTCCACCAACTCTCAGTTACACACCGTCCTGCAAACTGGCCAACTTTGTGTCAGAACAATCAGATTCCTTTTCAGATAAATACTTTGATTCTTTTTACAAATTCTGTTTATCCTCCACATCTAAAGTTATACATGACATCATGCAAAATGATTCTTGTTTTGTCGTTTCAAGAAGACAGACTCACTGACGTGCATAGATGCCGGTGCAATGAGCTGTGAGATTCTGCTTCCATTCTTGATAGAATCCAGAAGGCAGGGTCTACAACCCATGCACAAGAATCTGTAGATGCTGGAATCATGGCTGTTCCGTCAAACACTTGCTCTTGGTCCACCAAGGCCTGCTGGATCTGCCACTTGCTTACAATGTTAACTCCCCTTCCCATTCCCAGACCGATCTTTCTGTCCTGGGCCACTTACACTGCCAGAGTTTCCACATGCAAACTGGAGGAACAGCACCTCATATTCCACATCAGTAGCTCTAACAACCCAATGGTATGAATATTGAATCCTTTCATTTTAAGTGAACCCCTCTAGCCCTCTCTCTTTTCCCACCCCGTTGTGCAACTATTTCTCCCATCTCCCCAGTCACCCTGTCCCTCTCTCCTCCTGGGTAAACTTATCTCCCATCCCTGTGTCCCACATTTCACTTTTATCCCCCATCTTTCCCCGCCCCCTCTGCCCCCTTCCACCCATATCCCTCCCTCCAGCTTTACATTTCACTTTTATCCCCCATCTTTCCCTGCCCCCTCTGTCCCCTTCCACCCATATCCCTCCCTCCAGCTTTACATTTCACTCCTCTCCTTATCTGACATCCCTTTGTCTGATTTCAACTCTAGCTTTTGACACATACTCCACCTATCTGCCAATCCCCCCCCTCCCCCTCTCCTGTACCCACCTATCACTTGCTGGGCTTTGTCCCGCCCCACTCCTCACTTTTCCAGCTTACTTCTCCCTGCTCCATCAATGAGACGGATCCCAACCCGAAGCAATGTCTGTCCATGCCCTCCACAGGCACTGCCTGACTCGCTGAGTTCCTCCAGTACTTTGCTGTTTGCTCTCCAATGGATAGTCAAGTTATATATTTCAAAGCAGTATATTTGGGATTCAATTGGATGGTTTAGGTTTATTATTATCATGTGAACAGCCTTTATATGCACATTATCCAGTCAAAACAGATCATACTATACATGAAGGTACACAAAAATGCTGGAGAAACGTTTCCGTTGCCTATCTCCTTCGCTCCATAGATGCTGCTGCACCCGCTGAGTTTCTCCAGCATTTTTGTGTGCCTTCGATTTTCCAGCATCTGCAGTTCCTTCTTTAATACTATACATGAACACACCCAAACCAAACAAGCATAGTGCGGTATTATACCCAAATGTTGTCCTGAAAACCAATACCTTCTATTGCCAGATTGTAGACTTTCTGCAGACCGCGGTGACTGCAGTCCTGAGATGCAATATAAAAGGAATTTATACTTTCCCCTTAGTTCCCCCCACGATCCGAGGAGCAAACGATACCAGGGAGGTGAATGTCCTGCTGCACAGTCACGTCAGCCTGGAGTGTGATTCCCATGGTGTTCCTGACCCTGGGATAACGTGGCTGAAGGATAATCGGCCCATTGTATCCAGCTCCAAGCTGACGTACGTGGAGGGAGGTCGGCAACTGCAGCTTCACGGCGCCCAGGCGCCTGACGCAGGATGGTACACCTGCCGAGCCAGAAACATCGCAGGCACTGTCAAGAAGTCATACAAAGTGCAGGTTTACGGTAAGCCCTTAGATTTGTTTAGAGATACAGCACGGAGACAGGCCCTTCGGCCCACCGAGTCCGCATCGACCAGCGATCACCCCGTACACTAGCACTAGCCTACGCACCGGGGACAAGTTCACTATTTTTACCAAAGCCAAATTAACCTACAAACCTGTACGTCTTTGGGATGTGGGAGGAAACCGGAGCACCCGGGGGAAACCCACAAGGTCCGAGGGAGAACGTACAAACTCCACACAGAGAGCACCCATAGTCAGGATTGAACCTGGGTGCTGTAAGGTAGCAGCTCTACCGCTGTGCCACCATGCCCCCCCCCCCACCCTGCTACACCACTGTGCGCGGTGACCATGTTTTCTAAAAACATAGAGCACGGAACATAAGTTCATATGTTACAGGAGCAGATTAGGCGATGCTTTAGGTCAGGATTTCTGTGTAGAAAGATCCCGACCCGAAACGTCGCCTGTCCATTTCCCCCACAGATGCTGCCTGACCCGCTGAGTTCCTTCAGCACTTTGTGTTAACATCAAGCAGGAGTAACTGGGATGCAATGTAAATGATTTAACATAGCGAGGAATCCTAACCTGACAAACATGATGTATCCAGAGGCAAATCTCTTCCTTATTAATGTATAGATTCACATTCCAGGCATCGGTTCACTTTCCACGTCTTGAGTCATGGAGTCAAACAGTGTGTAAACAGGCCCTTTTGGCCCATGTTGCCCACATCGGCCAACATCCCAGCTAAACTAGACCCACCTGCCTGTGCTTGGCCTACTAATGACTCTGGTCTAATAAAGACATGTTTCCCTGTTTTGCGTTCTCTGTGACGTTGGAGTATCAATCGTGGTCATGTGCATTAATATCTCACCTTTCCTTCTCTGCAGTTCCCCCCAGCATTGACGAGAGCTCAGGCCATCCTTCGAAGACCAAAGCAATAGTTGGTCATTCCTTGACCTTAAAGTGTTCGTCGAGCGGTTACCCACCTCCGGAGCTGTCGTGGCTCAAGGATGGTGCCCGACTGATGGGCAGTGAGAGGGTACAGATCTTGGCCAAGGGAAAGACTCTGAAGATTAAGAACGCTGGAGTGGGTGATGCTGGCACATACGTATGCATCGCTCACAGTGTCGCAGGAGAACACCAGCTTCACTACACTGTCGACATCTTGGGTAGGAAGTTTATGAAAACATACTGTTAGGAGACCAGATAGGCAGCTGTTTGGCACTCTAGCTATTCTACAAGTTCAAACCTGGAGATGTATTCGAAGTCTCTCATGGCTTTGGCCCCGGAGGTAGATATGTATCAGTGTCAGGGACTGTGAGTCCACACCGCAGAACATACTGGGCTGCAGAATGCCGGTGATTCCATAGGGAACCACCAGCTAGTGGCAGTCTGTGTGTGTGAAAGTACACCAGCAATCTCTGTTTGCACAGGGCACAGTGGAATTGTCATATTCATAAATTATATGAGCAGAATTAGGCCATTCAGCCCATCAAGTCTACTCCACCATTCAATCTTTCCCTCTCAACCTCATTCTCCTGCCTTCTCCCCATAACCCGTGGCACTCCTGTCCGAATCAAGAATCCATCAATCTCCACCTTAAAAATATCCAATACAAGAAAAAAGAAAGGACTTGTTTGGCTGTAAATGTTTATGCTCCATCTTTTCTCAAGGAGACATGGGCCAAGGGAGAAAGTTAAATGCAATGCTAATCTTGTAGATGAAAAGTTGCCGAGACGCATATCAATTAAAAATCAAGCTACAAGTATCAACAATTTTTTTTCCATCACTTTACACCCAGCTTCTGTCCAGTAATTTTTTTTGTAATAAAATTGATAATTTAAAATTGTTGGGCTTAAAAATCAAATTTCTAAGAAGTTGAAAATCTAGTTTTTAATTTTTGCGCGGTGCTGGTTCACTGTAAAGGTGCATACCGTCACAAAAAAAACCGCTGCTTAAGTGTAAACAAAAGTGGTTCTGTGTTAATAGACACAAAAAGCTGGAGTAACTCAGCGGGACAGGCAGCAACTCTGGAGAGAAGGAATGGGTGACGTTTCGGGTCGAGACCCATCTTAAGACTGAAGAACGGCCTCGACCCGAAACGTCACCCATTCCTTCTTTCCAGAGATGCTGCCTGTCCCGCTGAGTTACTCCAGCTTTTTGTGTTTATCTTCGGTTTAAACCACCATCTGCAGTTCACATTGGTTCTGTGTTAGATGCCACTTGGAATGTGCTGTCGATTGTCTCCACAGTCCCACCTCAGCTGCTGAGTGGAGATTCTTCCCCCGTGACTGTGACCATTGATAACCCACTGGAGCTGACGTGTCTCGCTTCTGGTCACCCAGCACCGAGAATAACGTAAGTCCCCTCCTTTCTCTCTTTTCCTCCCTTTCAGCTCATGAATTCCACATCACTATTAGCCTCTGGGTGGTTTTCCTTTTGTTAACCTTGCCTCTAATCCTTCCACTGATTGCCATGTCCCGCTTGCTACAGGGTATTAGGTCATATAGTCCGAGAGATCATAAGTCATAGATCAGAGGTCATAGGTCATACAACGTGGAATTAGGCCCTTCAGCCCAATTTGTCCATGCCGGCCAAGATGTCCCATTTGTCCACGTTTGACCCATATCCCTCAAAGCTTTTCCTATCCATGTATCTGTCCAAATGTCTTTTAAATGTTGTTATAGTACCTGCCTGAGCTATGTCCTCTGATAGCTCATTCCATGAGTCATTAGCATCTTTGGAGAGAGAAATAGAGTTAATGTTTCAGCTAAATGCCTTTTCGTTCGAACAGTCTGTGTGAAATGTGGTTGTTTTTGATACGTCTGTCTGTGATCTATGATGTGGAGATACAATACACAACCCTGCTGTTAGTGTGCAACCACACACACCTACTAATGTCACTTAGTTTGCTATTACTGAGAATATTTCACTCTCTCTGGTTACTCGAGAGTAAAACAGTTTGTTTTTACTCAACTTCCAAACAAGACTAATATTTTTCTGACTTTCTAATTGTAGTCCAGTCTTGTGAAATGAACAAAACACTCACTGCTCGAGGTACTCAGCGGGTCAGGCAGTATCTGTAAAGGGAATGGGCAGATGCTGTTTTGGGTTAAGGTCATAGGTGATAGGAGCAGAATTAGGCCATTCGGCCCATCAAGTCTACTCCACCATTCAATCATGGTTAATCTATCTCTCACTCCTAACCCCATTCTCCTGCCTTCTCCCCACAACCTCTGACACCCGTTCTAATCAAAAAACTATCTATCGCTGCCTTAAAAATATTCATTGACCTGGCCTCCACAGCCTTCTGTTGCAAAGAATTCCACAGATTCACCAGCCTCTGATTAAAGAAATTCCTCCTCATCTCCGTCCTTTAATTCTGAGGCTATGTCCTTTAGTCCTAGGCTCTCCCACTAGTGGAAACATCCTCTCCACATCCACTCTATCTAAGCCTTCGACTATTCGGTACATTTCAATGCGGTCCCCCCTCATTCTTCTAAACTCCAGCGAGTACAGGCCCAGTGCCGTCAAACGCAAGGACAGGGTCCCTTCTTCAGACAAGTCTTCCTCAGTCTGAAGCAGTGTCACGACCCGAAATGTTGTCTGTCCATTTCCCTCCACAGATGCTGCATGACCCGCTGAGTACCTCCATCTCTTTGTGTTTTGCTCCAGATTCTAGCTCCTGCCATTTCTTGTGTCTCTTGTGTTATGAAGCGTGATCTTCTCCTTGCTCCCTGTCAGGTGGCTGCGGGAAGATGCTCCACTCACTGGGCACGATGGCCCTTGGGTGCTGGCTGACCAGAGCAGGCTCTTTATTAGCCGTATAAAGCTGACGGATGTTGGTCAGTATGTCTGCCTAGCCAGAAACGAGGCAGGTGAAGTGAGAAGAGAATTTGACGTCACAGTCCATGGTAAAGTCCTTGTAAAAACTATAGTTTATAATTGTGATTTATTCATAAATCCTAACCTTGGGCTTGCAATCAGAAATGCTTGTTTAAGATAAGATAAGATAAGATAAGATTCCTTTATTGTCATTCAGACCTTTCGGTCTGAACGAAACTTCGTTGCCTGCAGTCATACATATAATAAATAACAAAACACACAATAAACACAAATTAACATCCACCACAGTGAGTTCACCAGGCACCTCCTCACTGTGATGGAGGCAAAAGTCTTAAAGTCTCTGTCTCTTCCCTCTTTGTTCTCCCTCTGCGCTGAGGCGATCCAGGCTTCTGACGTTGTGACCCCGCCGGGTGATGGTAAGTCAGTCCCGCGGCTGAATCCGTGCTCCGTCCGCGACGGGCCGGTTCAAACTCCGCGGCCCGGGGTGGCCGAAGCTGCCGAAGTTGGCGCCCTCCAGTCCAGCGGACGCAGCTGTAGTTGCGGGAGCCCCAGAAAAACAGGTCACCCACCTGTGACCTGCGAGCTCCCGACGATGTCGTCCACTGGGCCCGCAGCCGAGCCTCCGGATTCAGGTCGCCACCAGTGTCCTCGGTCGCCACCGCCGGAACGCCGGAATGCCACCGCAGCCCCGAAGCCGGCCAGCCCCGCGCTGGTTTAAATTTGTAGTGTAATAAACCAGGACTTTCTGGGATACATGAGGCAATCTGGAATTACTTTGAAGACTCGCTCGGTGAATCCCTTGGATTTAAGTGCAATATCTTTTTTTCATAACTGTGAGTTTTGCTCCCTCCACTTTATAGGGAACTGAGAGATTTAGAGACTTGAAAGGAAATACAACTTTTAAATCCATCAAGCTCAATTTTTCTCAAGTACACACTGTGAGCAGTTTAGATTATTCCAACTGCTTTGGTGCCAGAAAATGCTGAGTTTTGTGTTCTCCAAAGTCAGAGCTAAAGTAACACGCTATTATAAGTTTCACTGCCAATCTTGTAAGCTGTGCCTTGTTTTGTAATGTGGTGCTTTGTACCGGCACCTCTAAAATGTATTTATCATGCTTAGCTGATTGAGGCATAGAGAGTCAAGTCAAGTCAAGTCAAGTCACTTTTATTTCAATAGCACATTTAAAAAACAACTCTTGTTGACCAAAGTGCTTTACATTGGTGGAGATACTAACGTTATACAACAGTGGTTTATAGATTAAGTACATACATAAATACATACATATAGCCCTCCCTCAGACTCCCTCAGAGAGAGTCATAGAGTCATACAGCGTGGAAACAGGCCTTCGGCCCAACTTGCCCACACCAACCAAATGTTCCCATCCACACTAGTCCCACCTACCTGCCTGTGTTTGGCCCATATCCCTCAAAACCTGTCCTATTCATGTACCTGTCTCATTCTTTCTTAAACAGTCCCTGCCTCAACTACCTCCTCTGGCAGCTCGTTCCATACACCCATCACCCTTTGTGTGAAAATGTTACCCCACTGATTCCTATCAATTTTTTCCCCCTTCACCTTAAAATGGATAACGTAAGTGAATGAATTGGAACATTTGTTTCCTTCGACTTTGAGTTAGGTTATTATATTACATGTTAAGGTGTCCCCAACATTGGGTATTTAGTTGGAAAAAATTGTTGATAAATGTAGTTTCATTTGTAATTGATGTGAATATTGGCAGCTTTTTGTCCACAAAAAAAAAGAACTGCTTGTAAGTAAGTCCTCATTGCTCACAAGTTAAAAGGTATTTTCATTACAAAGAGACTGTGCCAAAGGGGTTTAATTGGCTGTACGTTGCTTTGGGACTTCCAGAGGTTGTGCGAGATATGATCTGAATTCAAGTTTGTCTTTCATTTCCTTTTAAATCTTTTCTGGCAACCTCTAAAGGTTTAACAGAAATTCTCATCACAATACGTGCATGATTCTGCAATTTAGCCCCTGGGGACTCAGTGGTTTCCAGCTCTGTGTGTCAGGCTTCAGTTCATTCATTTCCATTTTCGATGACGGAACTAGCAACCGAGTAAGAGTTTGGATGCGCGGGATATGCAGGGAATAGGGGGATGTGGATCGCGCGCAGGCAGGCCAGGCATCACGGTTGGCACGCACGTTTGTGGGCCAGTGGGCCTGTTCCCGTGCTGTACTGTTCCATGTTGTTTCACGTAATACAACACAAAGTGCTGGGGGAACTCAGCAGGTTCAGCAGCATCAATGGAGCGAATGGACAGACTATATTTCATGTCAGGACCCATCTCCAGACTGATGGAGCAGGGGAGGAGAAAGCTGGAAAAGAGAGGTGGGGAGGTTCAAAGCAGCTGAGACTAGTTTGAATGGTGACAACTGAAATAGTTTTGCAATGAAACACACTTCACATGGAAAAATCATCACTCTTTTGTCTCTGGATTTGATTTGTGTCATTGTCTGTCTCAAATTTGAATATATTCAGAACCATCAGGAAAGTGAAGCTGAGAGCAAGATCAAAGATCCTACAGCGGAGCAAGATAGACCACTCCTGCTAAATGCAATGGGCTGACGTGTAGTACGCAACGGAGCGGAACGTGGGCCTTTTTTTCATCCATTTCTGTAACCCGACCCGACTCACGGTGTAATCAACGTTGCGGGGGAACAGTTTGTGTTAATAAATTATAATTCTGAAAATGAGGAGAAGATTTTTACCAAAGAACTTTTATTTTTACGAGGATGTTTCCGTAACCGGCTTCCGTCTCCGCACTAGTATCTTTGCTCCGCTATGGGATCTTTGGTGCGGAGACGGAAGCCGGTTACGGAAATGGGGCCGAAAATTACCCATGAATCTGCCCGTGACCGTACTACGTCTTTTTCGTCGAGTGATCTATCTTGCTCGCTATAGGGTCTTTGAGCAAGATAGGATTGACCATGATCTCAATGAGGAGCAGAGCAGATGAAGAGAGTCAAGGACGTTTAATTATCATGTGCACCAGCAACAGAACAAGGACATTCTTACTGCAGCTTAACAGGCCTGGTATCACAATAACACACAGATAATACATAACAATTAAAAATATAATACAATAATAGCTGCAATACTAGATTCCCATAATCGTGCAAAACCAAAGTCCGTATTGCAACCGGAAATCACAGACCATTAAAGATCACAGTTGCTGAGGTTAGTGTTGTGCAGTGTTCAAGAGCCTGGTTGCTGAGAATTACCTACATTAATCCCATTTTTTATTCCCATAAACTGTTTTTGAAGCAGTTCTTGGTGATCATAGGAACATAGATGCAGGAGTAGGCCATTCGGCCCTTCGAGCCAGCACCACCATTCAGTATGATCATGGCTGATCATCCAAAATCAGTACCCCGTTCCTGCTTTCTCCCCATTCCCCTTGATTCTGTTAACCCTTAGAGCTAAATCTAACTCTCTCTTGAAAACACCCAGATCTTAAATTCTTAGGCTTTGATGCTTCTACCCGATGGTGGCAGCAAGATGAGAGCGTGGCCAGGGTGGGGTGGGTTTTTGATGATGTAGGCTGCCTTTTTGAGACTGCGTCTCCTGTAGATCCTTTCGATGATGGGGAGTTTAGTGCCCATGAGTACCAGAGAGTTAACAGCTTTGGGTTCCTGCGTGTGCATATCGCTGAAGATCCATCCTGTGCCCAGCACACAGATTCATTCACAGACAAAGCAGGTTGTGTGGTTAGTCCTGCTCCTGTTCTGTCATACACCCGTAACAAACTAAATGCACAATTTTAAACAAACCCACATTGAGCTCATGAAATGGCAGGACAGGAAAACACCATGTACAGAAATATGACACAAAAAGCTGGAGTAACTCAGCGGGACAGGCAGCATCTCTGGAGAGAAGGAATGGGTGATGTTTCGGGTCGAGACCCTTCTTCAGACTGAGTTACTCCAGCTTTTTGTGTCTATTTTCAGTTTAAACCAGCATCTACAGTTCCTTCCTACACATGTGCAGAAATATAATCTTTTATCACTTGCCATTTTATGCGTATCGTTAACTTCCTCTACAATATTTCCTTATTCCTGCTTGAATCGCTATAATGAGGGGCCCTAATTGTTGCCTGTGTTTGGTGTCTAGTCCCTCCGGTGGTGATGATTGTGGGGACTGAGAGTCGGACTGTGGTCACGGGTCAGTCTGTTACATTGGAGTGCTCTGTTACTGGAATCCCAACGCCTTTGATTACCTGGCTGAAGGGCGGACAAATGCTCCTCAGGACAAATGGGATCCTTAAGGTGAGTAATGACATTCTATCCGCACAGGATTGAACTGTTCCCGAATGACCATTGATTGATGGGTTGCAGGAAGAGCAATTGATTATATATTGATTAGTACAGGAGTCAGAGGTTATGGGGAGAATGAGGTTAGGAGGGAGAGACAGATCAGCCATGATTGAATGGCGGAGTAGACTTGATGGGCCGAATGGCCTAATTTTACTCCTATCACTTATGACCTTATGACCTTAAGAGGGGATCTGCATTGCAGCTAAGATCCAGTTCCAATCCTGACCTCCAGTACTGTCTGCGTTGTCATTCCACCTTTCCCTGTCAACATGCGGGATTCCTCCAGCGATCCGGTTTTCCGAAGATGTGTGGTGTGCCAGGTTAATTGACGACTGTAAATGATTCCTGGTGTGTCGGTGAATAGTGGCATTTTGGAGGGGGGGGGGTGGTGGGTGGTGGGGAGGTTATGCGAATAATAGAATGGGACTAATGTAGGTTGATGGTCAGCATGGATCAGTGGGCAGAAGGGCCTGTTCTTACTACATTTTTCCCTGGCTCCATGACTGAGATTGAGCCTCCACATCGCCTTGTGCTCATTTACACTAGAGATGTCACAGGTGCTGCAGCCAGACTTAACTTGCCAGACAATTTTAACTGATTATAAATTGAAACTGATAGAACAGTAAAACTTTGTTCATCCATCATCCGACTATTGGGAAATCCCGACCAAAACACAAAGTGCTGGAGTAAACCAGAGGGTCGGGCAGCATCTGTGGAGGGAATGGACAGATGACATTTTGGATCGGAACCATTCTTCAGATCCTTCTTTGGAAATCCCAATAGTTTGGGCATCTGGGTCAAGGTGATGTTTGCCTTTGCTCACTTCCATTCACCACAAGCCCCACTTCCCACACTTCCTGCTTCCTATGTTCGCATCCACTCACTGGGTCTCTATTCCCACACTTCCATCCACTCACCATAACCCCGATTAGTTTAGTTTAGAGATACAGTGTGGAAATGGGCCCTTCGGCCCACCGGGTCCGCGCTGACACTATCCTACACACACTAGGGACAATTTACAATTTTACCAAGCTAATTAACCTACAAGCCTGTACGTCTTTGGAGTGTGGGAGGAAACCGGAGCTCCCGGAGAAAACCCACGCAGGTCACGGGGGGGAAAGTACAACCCGTGATCAGGATCGAACCTGGGTCTCCGGCCCTGAAACTTTGCTTCAGTAGAGAAAAATAAAGACTTATTCCTGATAGATGAAAATGAAGGAAGATATAACGCCAAAGAGTGAGACTGACAAATCGTGGAGAAGAAAGAGACTGACAGATAGTGGGAGAGTTTTGCAGAAACTCGAAGCCAAAGTCGGCTTTGGTTGTGATTCACCCTCAGACGTTGTTCTTTCTAAACCAGTCTTCTATTTTGGTTCACAGATTGACAGGGTGACTCAAAAAGATGGCGGCATTTATTCTTGTGTAGCCACCAATGAGGCAGGGGAATCTGAGCAAGATGTCCGTCTAATCGTATTTGGTAAGTTTTGGAGAAAATTATACTATCCCACAACATAAACACCCCATACAGTGAGCAGGTATTCCATCAGTTTCTCCCTTTCAAGGATATTAAAAAGCATTTCTTTTCTTGACATACAATTTCAATGAACCAATGAGATTAAACCAGGAAGTCATGATACAACTTTATTGGAGTTTGGATTGGCCGCATTTGGAGCCTTGCGTGCAGTTCAGGTTGCCCCAATACAGGAAGGATGTGGAGGCTTTGGAAAGGGTGCAGAACAGGTTCACCAGAATGACGCCTTGATTAGGGGATATCAGCGACAGGGAGGGGTTGGACAGACTTGGATTGCTTTCTCTGGAACGCCGGAGGTTGTGGGGAGAGCTGATAGAAGTGGTTTATGGTGGGCCGAAGGGACTGGTCCTGTGCTGTACTGTTTAATGTTTGAAGTGGAGACAGGGTGATCACAGCCCCCACAGGGCAAGTGTAAGTGGGAAAGGTAAAGTTCTCTATTTTTCATCCTGTTAATAGAGTCATAGAGTTGTACAGCACGGAAACAGGCCCTTTAGCCCACCTTGTCCATGCTGACCAAGTTGGCATAAAGGGCTAGTCCCATTTGCCTGCATTTGGCCCAATGCCCTCTAACCCCTCCCTATCCATATATCTGTCCAATTGACTTTTAAAAATCCTAATTGGATCCACTTCTATAGCTTCCTCTGGCAGCTCCTCCCACATAGAGATGACCCTTTGAGTTAGAAAGTTACCTCTGAGGTCCCTCTTAAATCTCCCCTCTCTCAGCTTGCACTCTAATATTAGAATAATCTACCCTGTGTGAAAGCTGTGAGCATTCATCTTATCCATGCCTGTCTTGATCTTAAAACACCTCAATACTGTCACCCCATAGCCTCCTACGTTGTAAAGAAAGAAGTCCCAACCACTCCCGATAACGCAAGCCCAGGTAACATCCCATTGCACTTAAAATCTCACTCTGTCACATGGCAATGTATTGGACCGGGATTCAGAGGGGAAATTAAGAAAGGAACTGTTTGAGGTTGTGGACAATCACAGAAGAAGAGTCTCGACCCAAAACGTCACCTATTCCTTTTCTCTAGAGATGCTGTCTGACCCGCTGAGTTACTCCAGCTTTTTGTGTCTATCTTCGGTTTAAACCAGCAACTGCAGTTCCTTCCTACACAGAAAATTGTCAAATAGCGCGAATCCATCATAATGCTCCAAATATATCTGGGTTCATGTGCTTCACGATATATATATAAAGCTGTTCTGTGTACATTTGTCTAGCTATTACATCTCAGAACATGTTTATAAAATAATTTTACATTGAATCATTATTTTGTGCTGTTTTATTTTTGTATTTCAGACCTTCCTGTTATCGATGTGTCTGTTGATACAAATAAAAGTGTCATTGTGAATCGCTCAGTGACCTTTAACTGCATTGCCACAGGAGCCCCGACTCCTGGTGAGTCTGAAGTGAAACCTCATTGTTTGAGTCACATTATTCCTTTATGCCTTGGGGCTATGACAGAGAAATGGCATTGTAATTTCAACAAAACAATTAGAAGTTTAGTTAGATATCAAGAATTATGGGCGGCACGGTGGCGCAGTGGTAGAGTTGCTGCCTTACAACGCCAGAGACCCAGATTTGATCCTGACTACGGGTGCTGTCTGTACGGAGTTTGTACATTCTCTGTGTGACCTGTGTGAGTTTTCACCAGGATCTCTGGTTTCCTCCCACACTCCTAAGTCATACAGGTTTGTAGGTTAATTGGCTTGGTATAATTGTAAAGTGTTCCTAGTGTGTGTTGGATAGTGCAAATGTGCGGGGATCGCTGGTCGGCGTGGACTCGGTGGGCTGAAGGGTCTGTTTCCATGCTGTAACTCCGAACTAAACTAAAAAATGTAGAAATGTGTTACCTGCACATATGGTTGCAGCCTCTCCAATAATGTTTTTCCTACCCTGTGGTATTATTGCCAGTTGTTAAATGGGACCATTATAATTGTCATGCATTTGCCTCCCGTCTATCTCTGCCATTTCACAGATATCCAACACTTTATTTTGATGGCTTGGGTTTGAAAGTATTCAAGTTCTAAGCTCATTACCCGTAATGTATCTATAGACATGTGGGGCTTTGATAGTTATCTTGCTTTCTATCTCTGACACTAACTGATCGCTGTTCCTTCGTTATTTAGTGTTGACTTGGCTCAAGGGAAACCAGTTGATCACAAGTACGGCAGGTGTCAGTGTGCTGGAGGACGGAGGTATTCTACAAATACACAGTGTCCAGGTGTCCGATAGAGGCCTCTATCGCTGCCTGGCAACCAGTATGGGTGGCAGCACAGAACTGCAATATACTTTACAGGTTTATGGTGAGCTGTATTCTATACACTGTATCTCTTAATGTGAAGCAGTCTGACTTAATACATATAATTCAAACACAAAGCATTGGGGGAACTCAATGGATCAGGCAGCATCTGCGGAGAGAATGGATGGACAATGGTTTTGGGTCTTCATCAGTCTGAAGAAGGGTCTCGACCCAAAATGTTGCCTGTCCATTACCTCCACAGATGTTGAGTTCCTCCAGTACTTTGTGTTTTGCTCAAGGTTCCAGCATCTGCAGTCTCTTGTGTCTCCTTGAACAGTAACATATAATTCCTCATTCAATTAATTTAGCAGCAATGTTATGGGAAAAGTACAGAGCTGAGGCCGACTTTTTATCGGTTTAGTAAAGAAAGCTAGAGAAAGATTACCTTGCACTGTTTTAGCATCCGACATGTATTCGAAATCCGGCATATCTCCAATGACTCTTTCCAATTTCTACAGATGCACTATAGATAGCATTACAATTTGGTACAGCAATTGCCCTGCCCTAGACAAGAAACTGAAGAAAGTCATGGACACTGCCCAGTCGTTCACGCAAAGCAGCCCCCCCTGGTCCCCCATCAACTCCAATTTACACTTTACACTGCCTCAGAAAAGCAGCCAACATAATCAAGGACTTTTTTCACCGTTTTATCCCCTCTCCTGTCAGACAGAAATCATGTACCATCAGACTCAGGAACAGCTTCTTTCCCTCTGTTATCAGACTCTTGAACAAACCTCTCATTTGTTAAAGGTGTGTTCCAAATCTTCCAATCTACCTAATTGCAGCCTTTACACTTTATTTTATCTGCACTCTCTCTGTAGCTGTGACACTACATTCCGTACACTGTTTATTTTCTCTTTTTGCACTACCTGTTGTACTACTTCTTCTGATCGAGTCCACACACAAGGTTCGAAGTTGTTCAGCGAGAGTTGAACACACTTCTCGGCATCTGCATACAATGGTGTCTGTCTTGGTGGAATGATGGGTGGAAACAGGGCCGCGACGTGAACGCTCTTTCCTTGACCCCACCTGTTGTACTCATGTATGGTATAATCTGCCTGGGTAGCACGCAAAACAACGTGGGAGGGGGAAGATTTAATAGGAACCTGAGGGGCAACTTTTTCACACATAAGGTGTCTTGGTGCAGGTGACAAAAATAAACCGACACCAAGGCACCACTATCTGCGAAATATTGGCTGGATATCTGGGGGAGGGTCACTGACTGCTCTGTCTGGCTCGGTTGACCCATAATCTGGAGATATCAAACTAGAGAAGCAGAACAATGAATTTTAATTAGAAAACAATGCTTTGCACTTACATTCCCATACAAATGACTCGTACCAAATTGCAATTGTATCAATTTCCACTTTATCTTTCCAGCAGCATATTTTGTTTGACATGTAGACTAGTTTTGGTGAATCCCAGCATTAGTATTGGTGTATCAAGGTCATGGAGTCATACAGCATGGAAACAGACTCTTTGGCCAAACTTGCCATGCCAACCAAGATGCTGCATTTATGCTAATCCCATTTACCTGTGTTTGGCCCACATCCTTTGAAACTTTTCAAATCCATGTACCTGTCCAAATGTCTTTTAAGTATTGCTCTTGTACCTGCCTCGACTACGTCCTCTGGTAGCTCGTTACACCTTATGTGTGAAAAAGTTGCCCCTCAGGTTCCTATTAAATCTTCCCCCTCCCACGTTAAAGCCAACCTCTCTATTTCATGGTTCTACTACCCTGTCAAAAAGATTCTGTACATTCGCCCTGTCTATTCCCCTCATGCTTTTAAACTTGTTCCTGCACGGCTACTCAGCCTTGTTTCCACACCGGAGTGTGTGTGCTGCTTAACCCTTGCATCCCCAATGTCATACTGAAGATACCGACGGTAACTGTTCCTCCATCGAAGGGTTGCATGTAGTCCTAGTAAAATGTCGGTTCTCGCTTTCCATTTGCAGTCCCACCGGTGATCTCAGCAGTTTTGGACAAGGTCTCCGTCCTTCTGAACGAACATGTGGACCTCCAATGTGAGGCTGCAGGGGTCCCTGAGCCGACAGTGACGTGGTTGAAAGATGAAACTCTTGTCATTATGATGAGTGAAAGGCTGAAGGTCGGTGGAGTTTGTTTTCCCAGATCTGAATTGATGGGTGATAGTTGGGTACACCAATGTGCATGTTTCTCATGAAGTAGATATCTCAAACAGGTTACAAGCTACCAGTGCCAGCATTGAACAGTAAACCTCAGAACCCACCTTGTCTCTCCTGAAGTAGCTGGTTGACAGTCTAGAGTGTTTAGTTTAGAGATACTGCATGGAAACAGGCCCTTCCGAGTCCACGCCAGCCATCGATCACCCATTCACACTAGTTCTATATACTCCCACTTTTGCATCCACTCCCTGCACACTCAAGGCAATTTTCAGAGGCTGTCCAACCTACAAACCCGCTTGTCTTTGGGATATGGGAGGAAACCAGAGCACTCGGAGGAAACCCACGCGGTCACAGGGAGAACATACAACTCCACCGAGACAGTACCCGAGGTCAGGATCGAACCTGGTTCTCTGGCGCTGTGAGGTAACAGCACTAGCAGCTGCGTCACTGTGCTGCCCTTTAATTGTCATATATACTGACAACAGAACAATGAAACTCTTACTTGCTGCAGCTTAACTGGCCTGTAAACATAATAACACATAGATAAACATATAATAATCAAAAATACAATAAATTAATAACCGCATTGCAATATGAGTATGAGGGTGAATCTGTAGAATTCGTTGCCACAGAAGGCTCTGGAGGCCAAGTCAGTGGATATTTTTAAGGCAGAGATAGGTATATTTTTGATTAGTACAAGTGTCAGAGGTTATGGGAAGAAGGCAGGAGAATGGGGTTAGAAGGGAGAGATAGATCAGCCATGATTGGTTGGGGGAGTAGACTTGATGGGTCGAATGGCCTAATTTGAATGGCCTAATGTTCTATCACTTATGACCTTATTTGGCTTTGGGGGGGGGGGTTGTTTGTATTTATGTTTACCTCTTCCCGGTTTTCTCTTCTGCAACTACCTTCTTTTCAGGTGATGTGGTCGCATCCTCTTTGTACCTTGATTGTTTTTCCCGATAGAACTGCGAATGTTTTCTCCTTGTGTAGCTTTTCTCGAACGGCCAGATTCTGTCCTTGGCCAGCGCCCATCGTTCCGATTCAGGGACGTACACTTGCATTGCTGCAAATTCTGCTGGAGAGGACCAAGCCCAGATCCATCTGCAAGTTTATCGTAAGTGTGTCTTGAATTGAGGTTAAGATTGGGTGTAGGGAGTCGCTCCTCTCCCCTCTTCCACTTGGAGAGGCTCTGCACTCTCCTCTTTGTTGGGAGTGAACTCAGTAAATCACCACAGAGTAAGCTACAGACATGGAGTGCTGCCTGTCACCCCATCCTGAGACATCCTTTTCATAAGGTGTTAGATATTAACAGGGAATAACTAGGGGTCCAGTGCTTGGTGGGTGCAGATTCCACTTGTTGCAAAGGTTGCAACTTTCAGCCAGATACTCTTGAACAAAGACCAAAGGGCTAGGGGAGACACAAGGAACTGCAGATGCTGGAACCTTGACCTAAACACAGTGCAGGAGGAAATCAAAAGATCACAAAGCATAGAACAGTGCAGCACCGGAGCAGGCCTTTTGATTCCACAAAGTCTCTGTCGAACATGATGCAAAGACCAACTCTTATCCTCCTGCACACGATCAATACCCCTGCGTCCCCTGCCTGTCCAAAGGCACATAGATATGGGTCAGGCAGC
Organism: Malacoraja senta; assembly: GCA_038087875.1. Classification (NCBI taxonomy): domain Eukaryota; kingdom Metazoa; phylum Chordata; class Chondrichthyes; order Rajiformes; family Rajidae; genus Malacoraja; species Malacoraja senta. Next base: position 15,329,323 of record CM075987.1, read on the forward strand.
ATCTGTAGAGGGAATGGACAGACAATATTTCGGATTGGAACCTTTCTTCAGACCCACTGAGTTCCTGCAGCTCTCTGGGTTGTGCTCATGATTCCAGCATCCAGTGAGACACTTGCCTTTGATGGCCATGACATCACCCAAAGTTCTTTAAACAAGTTCTTTATCCGTTGACGGATCGAGCAAGGTTTATTTTTACCCGTTTTGTCTTGTAGTTCCACCGACCATCCTGGGGCAGGAGCAGAATGTGTCCATTACTCTGAATGGTTCTGTGAGCTTGGAGTGCCAGAGTCAAGCGGTCCCTCCACCCACCCTCACCTGGACAAAGGATGGACAACCTCTGGCCAGGCACGCTGGCCTGGTGTTCAGCCAAAACGACAGTCTCATCCAGGTTAGAATTGCCAGGGAGTCTTTGGTCTTATTATGCCTTGAGCATGAACCATGGATGATTGGGCATCTAGGAAAATAATTTGTGTTTTTGTATTGCCTTTTCACCTCAGGAAGAGCCAAATTCAAATAATTTGAGAAACATGGCAGCCAAAGATATGCACATCAAAATTCTAGAAATAACGACCAAACTAATGGTGAGGAGATCAGTCTGCTGAGGCCTTGGTTGGTACAAAAAGGATCAGTCTGCTGAGACCTTGGTTGGTAAATAAATAGGTGGATGATTTGATGCATACCAGGACTATCTCCATCCCTCCCCTTTCAAAATAATGTCATAGAATATCACAGGCCAAATTAGCCTGGGTTTATTGATCTGTGGGGTCGTAGAGCTGTACAACATGGAAACGGGTCTTTTCGGCTCAAATAGTCTATGCCAATTTGGCCAATATCCCTAGTTTGGCCAACAGCATCGCCACAAACAGAACACGCTTTTTCAAGAGCTTCTTCCCTGCCACAGTGAGACTCTTGGCCAAAACAAAATGAACTGGTGTCCTGATCCACCTCATAACATATAGGGTTTTAGGCACTTTCTTTTTTATTTCTAGAGAAGTATATGTTTTTATAGATTATGTGTCTTTCTGTGTGTCTTTTTAACTTGACGACTTGACTCTCTGAACAACCGCACAAGAGTTCCTATGTGTGTAAGCACAAATGGCAAATAAAGTTTTTTGATTTGATTTTGATTTTGATATCCCTCTAAAACCTTCCTATCCATATATCTGTCCAAATGTCTTTTAAAAGTCATAATTGTATCCACTTCCACAGCTTCCTCTGGCAGCTCATTCCAGATACGGACTCCGTGAAAATGTTATGCCTGAGGTCCCTCTTGAATGGACAAGGTGGGCCGAAGGGCCTGCTACTGTGCTGTACGACTCCATGACTTTGACTCTTTCCCCCCCCCCCAATATCAGCTCTCAATGTTCTCTTCCATGGCACTCCAAGGTCACTTACTCCTTAACACTGTTTCATTGCATCTCCAGGTGTTTGAACCTTCAGTCAGAATGAATAATGTGGCTGAATCACTTACCTGCCCCAGTTATACTAATCTTTCAAAGATCCCCGATAAAATTCTCTGTTCCTATTCCCTGTATTATCTAGGTTGCTGGCCTCTTAATCATCATATCTCCCACCTCGCTGCACCTCCCTATCCGCCCTGTGACTAGAGTGCTATCGTTATGAAACCTTGACAGGGTGCAGGATATAGTTCTGGATATTGCGTTATGCTGTGAATTTAACCGAAAAGCTTTGCTGAAGGATCAATGACCTGAAGTATTCACTGTTACCGCTCAACTTGTTGTGTGTTTCTATTGTTTTTGGACTTGTTTCAGATTTCCAGTGTCTGCAATCTGGCACTTTAGACCAGCTCTGTGTCATTATCTCAATACTTATTTGCTGCTCCCAGTAACGAGCTTGTGTACTCGAATAATGATGTGAAGTTCCACCATGGGCTACGTAACCCATTTTATTAAATGCCTGGGAATCTACACCCTTGCAGTTCCCAGTACGGTCTTAGGTCTCAGATTATTAGCAAGACTCAGCACCGTTTACAAGTCAGGAGTACTTCAGCCTGAGAGAAACACTGGTCTATTTGTGTTGGTCACTTAGATCAAGCGTGCTCGAGTCCAAGATGCTGGACGCTACACCTGCAAGGCTTCGAACGATGCTGGGAAGACAGAGAAGAGCCATTACCTGAACGTGTGGGGTGAGCACAAAGTGTGTTGTACATCTGGTGGCTCAGCAGTAGAGTTGCTGCCTTACAGCGCTTGCACCGCCTGAGCCCCGGGTTCGATCCCGACTACGGGTGCTGTCTGTACGGAGTTTGTAGGTTCTCCCCGTGACCTGCATGGGTTTTCTCGGAGATTTTTTTGTTTCCTCCCACACTCCAAAGACGTACAGGTATATAGGTAAATTGGCTTGGTAAATGTAAAGATTTTCCCTAGTATGCGTAGGATAGTGTTAATATGCGTGGATCGCTGGTTGGCACGGAAACCGGTGGACTGAAGGGCCTGTTTTGACGCTGTATCTCAAGTCAAGAGTGTTTAATTGTTCCAGATAGAACAATGAAATTCTTACTTGCTGCAGCACAACAGAATATTTAAACATAGTACACTGTAAACAATATGATAAACGAGAGAGAAAAAAAAGTTCAGTGTGCGTACATACACATACAAATACACCTATACAGTATATATACACACACACATGCACACATACGTACACACACAAAACAAACAATAATAGCGCAATAATAACAATAATAGTCTATTGAAGTTCAGAACTTATTTGAGATTGTAGTGTTTAATAACCTGATGGCTGAAGGGAAGAAGCTGTTCCTGAACCTGGACGTTACAGTTTTCAGGCTCCTGTACCTTCTTCCCGATGGCAGGAGTGAAGTGAGTGTGTGGCCAGGGTGGTGTGGGTCTCTGATGATGTTGGCTGCCTTTTTGAGGCAGCGACTCCGGTAAACCCCTTCGATGGTGGGGAGGCCAGAGCCGGTGATGGACTGGGCAGTGTTCACAACTATTTGCAGTCTCTAAACTAGACTGAACTAAGCTAAACTAAATCTGCCTGTGTTACACGACCTCTTGAAATTCAAACAATAACTTTCCTCAATTGAATTATTTATGTTTAGAGATACAGCGTGGAAACAGGCCCTTCAGCTCACCGAATTCGCGGTGACCAGCAATCCCCGTATACTAGCACCATCCTACACGTTAGGGACAATTTATAATGTATACCGAAGCCAATTAACCTACAAAACTGCTTCTAAGTAGAGATAACTTTGAGGAGATTGCGCAGTGGAGCTGACAAAATGTGTAGGAAAGAACTGCAGATGCTGGTTTAAATCGAAGGTAGACACAAATGCTGGAGTAACTCAGCGGGATAGGCAGCATCTCTGGACACGAGACGTCACCCATTCCTTCTCTCCAGAGACGCTGCCTGTCCCACTGAGTGATTCCAGCATTTTGTGTCAACCTACAAAACTGTATGCCTTTAGAGTTGGGAGGAAATTGGAGCACCCAGGGAAAACTCACACGGTCACGGGGAGAACGTACAAACTCTGTTCGGACAGCATCCGGGGTCAGAACCTTAACGGGGTATCTGCCGCTGTAAAGCAGCAACTCTACCGCTGCGCCACAGTGCTTCCCTTTTTGTGGGCACTCTTTTTTTTAACTTGCTTTTGACTTTCTATTTTGACTTATCCCAATAGATTGGTATTGGTAATGATTTATTATTACCAAAAGTGTACTGAGGTGCAATGAAAAGCTTTTGTTTGCATGCTGTCCAGTCAAATCTTACTATACATGAGCACAATCAAACCATGCACAGGTATATATAAAAGAAAAATACCAGAGTATAATGTTTCCCTGTTGTAGTGTCACAGTTACGGAGAAAAAAGCGCAACGTCCGCAATAAGGTAGGTTGGAAGAAAGGGACAATCCATCTTCCAGTAGACTGATAACAGTGGGAAAGAAATTGTTCCTGAATCTGGTGGTTTGCACTTTCAACCTTAGGTATCTTCTGCCTGACAGGAGAGGGGAGAAGGGGGAATGACGGGGTGAAAAAGATCCTTGAAAGGGTGGGTGAATGGCTGGAACCCCTTATTTCAGGAAGGGTAGAGGCTATTTTAGGAGCACACTCTAAAGTGGGAATGAACAGGAGAGGCGTTCCACTGGTGTTCTTATCTCTCCATGATGCATTACATATCTGGGTGAAAAGGATATTTGAGTCTGAAGGAGGAACCTGACATGAAACGTCATCTGTCCAATCCCTCCACAGATGCTGCCTGACCCACTGAGTTCCTCCAGCACTTTGCGATTTGCTCAAGATGCCAGCCTCTGCAGTTCCTTTTGGCTCCACAACCGATTCATTAGTGTTCTTACCTGGCCTGACTGATAAGTTTCTTTTGATCCACAAGAATTCACTCTGAAATGGCCGAGCATGCCCACAGTTAAAATGCTCAAATACTGAGTTGACAGTGGCGTCTGTGACCTGCGAGTGAATATTCTTTACAGTAAATGTAAAAGGAAATGTTAACAGGGCATCGGTTTTAGTTTAGTTTAGTTTAGCGATACAGTGCGGAGACTGGCCCTTTGGCCCAGCGAGTTCGCACTGACCAGTGATCCCCGCACATTAACACTATCCTACCCCTGCCTAGGTACAATTTACACTTATACCAAGTCAATTAACCTACAAACCTGTATGTCATTGTGATTCTGCCTGATTCCAATAGTGTAATTTTAACAAGAACAGGGCCAGGCCCACAGCTTCCGGTTGCTTTGTTGAGGAATCCATGAGTTTAGTCAGCAGATAATGAAGAGGATTGGACTCAATTCCCATGTGAGAACATTATAGATGTCAAGCTAGGTTTGTATCATAGAAACATAGAAAATAGGTACAGGAGTCGGCCATTCGGCCCTTCGAGCCAGCACCGCCATTCAATATGATCATGGCTGATTATCCAAAATCAGTACTCCGTTCCTGCTTTCTCCCCATATCCCTTGATTCCATTAGCCTTGAGAGCTAAATCTAACTCTCTCTTGAAAACATCCAGTGAATTGGCCTCCACTGCCTCTGTGGCAGAGAATTCCACAAATTCACAACACTCTGGGTGAAAAGGTTTTTCTTCATCTCAGTCTTAAATGGCCTACCCCTTTTTCTTAAACTGTGACCCCTGGTTTGTCTGACGGGCTTGCAGTTTTTAAAAAAAGTACACAAAGTGCTGTAGTATCTCAGCGGGTCGTGCAGTGTCCCTGGGGAACTTGGATCAGTAGAAACCTGGAGAAGCGTAGGATTAATGGGCTTCCACTTTGCTGTGTCTGGGAAACATTGTCATCTCCAGGTGCTGGCAAAGGAGAGAGAGTTGATCTCTGTTCACTATATGCTGATCCAGCCATGGTGTGCACTTGTAATGCAGACAATCAGACTGTATGGGATGGCTTGTTGCTTTTGGAGACACCAGGAACTCCAGATGCAGCAACTTGAGCAAAACATCAGGTGCTGGAAGAACTCATCATGTCTGGCTGCATCTGTGGAGGGAATGAACAGACCCTTCTCAGATCAGGACCCTTCTTCAGGCTGATAGATTAGGCGGAAGGAAGAGGTGGGAATGGGGTCAATGCCTGAGAGTGATGGGTAGATACAAGCGAGGAGTGGGGGTTTGATTACAGATGGGTGGTGTCAGTGACAAAGGCCTGTGTTTAGTTTTGTTTTGTTTTGAGATACAGCGCGGAAACAGGCCCACCGGGTCCACGCCGGCCAGCAATCCCCGCATATTAACACTATCCTACACCCACTAGGGACAATTTTTACATTTTACCAAGCCAATTAACCTACAAACCTGTACGTCTTTGGAGTGTGGAAGGAAACCGAAGATCTCGGAGAAAACCTATGCAAGTCACGGGGAGAACGTACAAACTCCGTACAGACGGCACCCGTAGTCGGGATCGAACCTGGGTCTCCGGCGCTGAAAGCGCTGTAAGGCAGCAACTCTACCGCTGCGCCCTTGGTGGCATCAATCAATGGCTAAAACACTTCAACATTATGGAACATTTGGCCTCACTGTGCAGACATTGCATTAGTCAGTCACATATCTGGACTTGACGGCCACCATAAGTGAAAGGAGACTGATTCGTTGATTTGTCTCCCTGACAGAGGGATGAAAATGAAACGCACGATATCTGGTGATGTTGTGAAACTGGGCAATAAGTCACAAAGGTCAAGCTAATTGTGATGGTTAAATGTGCTTCTGATCGAAAATGAAAACCAGACCATATTCCATGACACATTGTGAAGGTCAGCAGCTGTTTTGGCGATCAAAGCCACATCTGCGCAGTGCATTGCGTGAGAGATCAGCATTGTTTTTTCCTAATCGCATTCTTTGCGTCTATTCTGGGAAAACCGTCAAGGGGGTGGGTACATCGTCAGTCAGGGAATTGAGTACAGACATTGGGACGTTATGCTACAGTTGTACAAAACGTTGGCGTTCTTGGAATGTTGTGTTCAGTTTTGCTTGCCCTGCTATAAGAAAGATGTCATTATGCTGGAAAGAGCACAGAAATAATTTACGAGGATGTTGCTAGGACTCGAGGTTCTGAGCCGTAGGGAAAGGTTGGGCAGGCTCGGACTCTATTCCTTGGCGGGCAGGAGGCTGAGGAGTGATCTTGCAGGGGTGTATAAATCCATGAGAGGAATAGATAGGATGCACAGAGTCTTTTCACCCAGGGTAGGGGAACCAAGAACTAGAGGAGATAGATTTAAGGTGAGAATGGAAAGATTTAACAGGGAACTGAGGGGCAACTTTTTCACACAAAAGGTGGTGGGTATATGGAACGAACTGCCAGAGGAAGTAGTTGAGACAGGTGCAATAGCAACATTTAAAATACATTTGGACAGGTACATGGATAGAAAAGGTGCAGAGGCATATGGCCAAACACAGCCAAATGGAACTAGCTTCGATGGGCATCTTGGTCGGCAAGGATGAGTTGAGACAAAGGGCCTGTTACATTCTATAAGACTCTTTAATGAATACCTGTGTTATAAATGTTCTGTGATTTGGTAAATAGAACATTATCAGTGCAAAATGGCTTGGGTTTCAGTGAGGTTCAATCCACCTGCAATGTTATGTGGGAAAGAAGGGACAGATACCAGACATGTTCCACAGATGCTGCAGGAAGGGGGAGGAGAGAAAGTTGGTGGAATGGCCAGTGCATGGACAGAGTTTTGTGTGGCCATTGTCATGCGGTCAGCCAGGGAATGGAAAGCGATGGCAGAGGTCACCAACAACGGAAAATATTCACGTGTTCAATCGGGGGGGAAAAAAAGATTTGTGGATACCGGCGTACATTTAATGAGAGAATCTTTGCAAAAAGCACTGACAACAATTGTCAGAACAAATCTATTTGCATCGTGGCAAAATGGGAATGAATTGCACAGTGATGGTGAGCAAGAGAGAGAGGGAATAATGGAGGAAGGGAAGGGGGGGAAATAATGCAGCCAAGAGGTAGCGACTATCAGGCTCTTGAGCACAGAACAACAATAACCTCAGCAACTATGATCACACACGGACTGTCTCTTTGGTTGCACTACAGACTTCAGATTTGCACTACTATGGTGGCATAGTATTAAAATTATTAATTTATTGTATGATTGATTATCATATATTTAGCGGTATTATTGTGTTAACGAGCCTGTTAAGCTGCAGCAAGAAAGAATTTCAGTTTGTTCTATTGTTAGTACAGTTAAACACTCTTGACTCTAAATCCAGTCAAATTCTACTTTTTGCTCACCATAATCTTCTCTACTCCTTATCTTAAGCTGCAGCAACTAAGAATTTCATTGTTCTGTTGCTGGTACAGACGCACTTTTGATTTAGTGAAGGATGGGAGAGGGTGAAAACGGGAAGGGGAAAAGGGAGTGAATAAAGGAAAGCAGAATGAACGGCAGACAAATGAGAGGATGCAGTGGTTGGTGGGGAAAGGGGACAACTTTTGAGGCCCGGTAAAAGAACAGGTGAAATGTGGTCTGTTCTGATGGACTTGCTCTGATGAAATGTTTTGAAATATTTTGCAGTGCCACCATCGTTTCACCAATCAATGGACCAGACATCTGTCACGGTGATCGAGGGAAACTCCTTGAGTTTGTTTTGTGAATGCAGTGGGATTCCATCTCCCCGCCTCCAGTGGTGGAAGAATGGTAAGCAGATGGATTCACTGGCTTGTATCTCAGTTAGTTGACCCTGGAATCAGGCAGCATCTTTTCGTCTACCTTTCCCATCCTAATGTCAAACTTTACTGGGATGTGAATTGTACTCTTTGGTTGATTGAAAGATACAGCGTGGGAGCCCACCAAGTCCACACTGATCAACCATTGATCAACCGTACACGCTAGTTCTATCTATCCCACTTCCTCAACCTCTCCCTACACACTAGGGGCCATTTACAGAGACCAATTAACTTGTAAACCCCCCCAAGTCTTTGAGACGTGGGAAGAAACCGGAATTCCCGGAGGAAACCCATGCCATCACGGGGAGAACGTGCAGACTCCACACAGACGGCAGCCGAGGCCAGGATCAAACCCGGGTCTCTGGTGCTGTGAGGCAGTGACTCTACCCGCTGTGCCACTGCACTGCCCTTTTGATTGCAGCAGAACAAGACAGGCAGGCAAGGTGTTGCATTAACCTGGAGCAAAGACTCTTCTTAGAGACATTAATTGTTTAGCTCGTGGCTTGAACAGCTCCCTTCCTTTCCCCCTCCCCCTCCCCACCCTCTTCACCCTCCAAGCAACCTGCCGGGTTCTTTCAAGGAAATATATCTTCTGGTAACATTGTCCAAGTTTGTAAACCAATATTAGTGGAGGGTGCAGTAAATGTGAGTGAGATGAAAACTGGTGAGTTGCCAAATTCCTCCCAATCTTTGGGACTAAGCAAGTTGTTTTTTATCTTTTGTACATCTCTGTGGTGCCTTTGCTGCAGTTTACAGACTTGGGCCCAGTGCACCTCGCTAAGACGTGGCAGATTTCATCCCGTTGCCATTTGACTTGCCAAGAAGGTCAAGGGACTCCTCCTCCTCTACTCCATAAAAATCTGCTCAGTTGCCCTATTGCCCTTTTGTCCCCCTTCCCAAGGTCCCGGAGTAGCGGCAGAATTGTTAAGATGTATGACGTACTCCATACACATCATTCATTTTCCGTGTCCACGCCAACCATCAATAACCCATTCACACTAGTTCTATGTTATACCACCATCACTTCCACTGCCTACACACTGGGGGGGGGGGGGGGGGGGGGGATTTACAGAGGCCAATCAACTTACAAACATGCATGTCTTTGGGATGTGGGAGTAAACTGGGAGCACCCGGAGGAAATCCACGCGGTCAAAGGGAGAATGTACAAACCCCACACAAACAGCATCCGAGGTCAGGGTAGATCCCGGCTCTCTGGCGCTGTGAGGCAGCAGCTCTACCAGCTGTGGCTGATGCTTTTTTCATGCAGATGACAAGCGATGAAGTTCCATTCAATAGTCACATCGTAAATTATATTTTTACCACAAAAAAAAAACATGTTTTTGTTTGGATATGGTAGCATAGTGATTAAAATGCTGGACTGGTATCAAGAGACTTGGATTGATCCAAGTTCACGAGTGGAAATCTACACGACAGCTAGAGAATTTAAATTCAGATGATTTAATCAACATGGAATGAAAATTCGGTATTGGGTCTTGCAGCTGATTCTAATGGTTTGCTGTAAAACAAGCTAAAGCACTGCCGTGGTTCAGGGAAGGAAATGTACAGACCTCACATGGTCTGGTCTATATGTGACTCCAGTCCAAGGTAAAATGGTTGACATTTAACTGCTCTCTGAAATGGCCAGCTATTTACTCTGGAATCTATTTTGGATGAACAATAAATACCAGCGTTGCCAACAACTCATAGACATCCTGTAAACGATTAAGTGAAGAATCAACTTGGCTAAAGACTAAATGTCAGAGGAACGATTATGGAAGTGATGTTCATTGTCAAATGCTTGGGAATCTGTGTAGGAATCTTCTCTGTCCACAGTCGCTGCAGGTTATCTGGGCTTGAATATAATGGATCTGAGAGGATATAATGTCAAAATTTGGGAGTTTAGTCAACTATTTGGGAGTCTAGAAAACTATCAACCTCTTCTTCACGAGGATAAGACTGGGGTTGGTCTGATGTGACTTTGAAGAAAGGCTGTGCTGGTCACTGGTGAGACCACACTTGGAGTACTGTGCGCAGTTCTGGTTGTTGTGCCATAGGAAATATGTCAATAAGTTGAAAATGAGGAGATATAATAAAGGAATTCAGTTTAATGAACAGTGAATATGACCAAACCAATTCTATTGAGGCGTGAAATTATCAAAAGAGGGTATAAATTATATTTGCAAATGACGAACTTTCCAGTGTATTTTCTGAATATTATATGTTCTCTGTTCTGACCATCTACCACAGGGCTGCTCCTCACTTCAGAGGACAATGGTCGCATTAATGTCCATTCAGGAAGGCAAATGCTGCGAATATTAGGCACTCGGATATCGGACAGTGGAAACTATACCTGTGTGGGGACCAACCTGGCTGGGACTAGCTCACAGGACTACAGCGTGGAGGTATATGGTGAGTGTTAGTGAGCGGAGAAGCCGCAGAGATGGGGATGGTCCTTCATCATGTGTGTTAAAAGCACAATGGAGTTCTGAACTCCAAAAGAGAGACGCGTAACAACACTTGAGTTTTAAATACAAGAGGCTGGCCCAATATGCCAAATTGGTCAGTATGAACAAGGTGGGGCCGAAGGGCCTGTTTCCATGCTGTACAGCTCTATGCCTCCTGCATTGAACTGTGTACTATTCATACCGAAGCAGAACTTAACTGGAGAGTTAAAGCTTGCTTTGCCTGAGGTAGTGGACACCCACGTTTACTTTGAAAGGTGATGGGGAGTCGGGAATGTCCATCACATTCCACATTGTTCTTACAATAGATATCCGAGTGTTTGCTCCCAACTACCACCGACACCCTCCCCCATCCCCACTCCCACCAACTTTCCACTGCGGCCCATAAATCCCATGTGCATTTGACCCTAGCTTGTAATTGCTTGGCCTACCTGACCCCAATGCCAATTTGATTTCATCCCCCAAGCCTCACTGATACCCCGTAAATGCTTCTAAATACCTCGGTCTTTGTTTGCACCCATTAATCCTCCTGAACCATTCTGCCCCCAATGCTAAATTGAACAGAAGAGATTTGCCAGGAATTTATCTGGGATTGTGGGCTGACGTTATAGGGAGAGGTTGGATAGACCTCTCCAACCTCTCTGGAGTTGTTTCTTGTTTCTTTGGAATGTAGGAGGCTGAGGGATGACCTTGTTGAGATCTATAAATTCACGAGGGGCATGGTAAAGTCGCAGTCTATTTCCAAGGGTAGTGCATTCAAAAACTAGAGGAGATGGGATAGAGGTGAGAGGGGAGAAATGTCCATGCTGTCAGATTCTGTCTCTAACCCTTGCCGACCTCCTCCTTTGCTGCAGCCACACCAATGATCAAGAATGGCGATGGGCAGCAGACACAGGTCTCTGTTATCAGAGGAGCGGCAGTCACGTTGAAATGTGATGCACACGGCGTTCCTCAACCAACACTGACGTGGGTGAAAGACAGCCGGCCCCTGGTGACCAGGCAGGATATCCGGGTGGGGAACGAGGGGCAGCTCCTGCACATTCAGAACGCTCAGGAGCAGCACACGGGCCGCTACACCTGTCTGGCCGTCAACGCAGCTGGACGGGCACAGCGGACATTTGCTCTGAGTGTTCTTGGTAAGAGCTCAACTCCCTACTGCTTGAGATGATGCCTTTGTGTCTATCTTCGGTTTATACCAGCATCTGCAGTTCCTTCCTACACACAGCTTGTAAACTTGTACTTCAGTCTGACTGTGCCTAGGTACAGCAAGATGTTTACAATAAATTAACAACCAGCACACTAAGTACCAATAATAGTACAAACCAACGTCCATAGTGCATCTAGAGACACTGTTGCTGAGGTTAGTTTGTGAGAAGGTGCTGCTCTTGAACCTAGTGGTCATAGGCTGCAGGTCACACCCTACACCCCACCTCCCAATCCTTGGGTGACGAGCTGTTGGAAATAAACGCCCCGTTGAACATGACTTTAATCTGTATATTTTAAGTGGGTGAAATAAGGGTGAGGAGGAATGTAATCTGAACACTTGTCCAATAATGTTGCAGTCATTTATTTATTGGAAAGGCAGAATGCTGAGTGGTTGGTTCAAACCCAAGTCTTTCTGACCACGTGGTGCAAGAAGCTGCAGATGCTGGAATCCTGAGCAAAACACAAAGTGCTGAAGGAACTCAGCAGGTCAGGCGGCATCTGTGGGGGGGGGAATGGACAGACGACGATTCAGGTCAGGATCAGTCTGGAGAAGTGTCCAATCTGATACGTCGTCTGTCCATTCCCCCCCCCCCCACAGATGCTGCCTGACCTGAGTTACTCCAGTGTTTTGTGTTTTACTTTATAACTATGTGTCTGCTGCTCAGTTTAGTCTGCGATTCATTACATCTTGGAATGGTTTCTCTAAGGACTGCCATGGCTCATTTTATGTCTGCATTTGAAGATCATCCTTCTCTCCTGCATTTTGCTTTGGGCTGAGAAGGTTTTGATTGAATTGATTGAAGGATACAACATGGTCCTTTGGCCCACCGAGTGCAGACCGACTATCGATCACCCAGTCACGCTAGTTCTGTTACCCCACTTTCTCATCCACTACCTACACACTCGGAACAATTTATCTCGAACACAGATCTCAACGTCTTTGGGATGTGGGTGGAAACCGGAGCACCCGCAGGAAACACACATGGTTACAGGGGTCCATTTTTTAAATTTTATTTACAAGTGTGTGAATTGCCCGCAGGAGAGTGGAGGAGACGTGACACAATGCGGTGGTTTTTGTTCACGATCGACATTCCTTCAGGTAGCCAAAATGTAGCAACACAGGAGTACAGATGCTGGTTTTGTGTCGGAGTTGAATCAAATGCCCCGACCTTCTTCTTCTACTTGCGTTTGAAGCAGCAGAGTTTATGTAACGACTTCCAGGCGCTGTAGCCAGTCCAATGTGCTGTTGTCGAGGGCCGTGAGGTCTACCCCTCCACCGGGAAGAAACACAGAACTACAGATGCTGGTTTTGGGTCGGAGTCTAAAGAAGCATCCCGACCTGTAAAGGCGCCCACTCCAGGTGCTCCGGTTTCCTCCCACACTCCCACAGCATTCGGGTTTGTAGGTTAATTGTAAATTGTCCCTAGGGTGTGGGATAATGCGAGTGTACGGGGTGATTGCTGGTTGGAGCAGACTCGGTGGCCTGAGGGGCCATTTTTCCACGTTGTTTCTCTAAAGACTGAACTGTGTGTACATGTGTGTGTGTGTGTGTGGTCAGTCCCTCCAGCTATCCTTGGGGAGATGGGATCTGCAGAGAACACCAGCACCCTCCTCAGCAATCCTCTCACTCTGCTCTGCGAGGCCACAGGGACCCCACCGCCTACCTTCACCTGGTTCAGAAACGGATCACCCATTGTCCCCAGCGGTAATGTGCAGGTGCTCTCAGGTAGGAACTGAACCAACCTTGTACTACCTTCAGAGATACCGAAAATAAATATTTACCATGCTGTGAATGCTACATGGATTTCCCCTGTGACTGAAGGTGATGGTGTTCGTCACCCAATCACTCAGAGGGCAGTCAGTACATGGACACCACATGGTAAGTCCCTGAACTTTGACCGTGACTCCTGAGTTACAAATAGCTTCCAGTTCAGTATGATCCTCTGGCTAGCATTGTGGACTGTAGCGAATGCTCAAAGACACTTGTATGTACACACACATCGAAACAATATGATCCTAAACAGTGCTTTTTTGTAAAGATATAGGTGCTGGTACATGTTAACACACGGTGTTCTCAACGTGTATCATATAGTTATCACTTTCTAGTGGTGCTGCTACACTGTACTGAAGCTTATCAACGCTAAAATAGCATTGATCTTATGTTGAATCATGCAACTGCTGATGCGGCAGCTTCGGCAGCTTCGACCACTCCGGGCCGCGGAGTTTGAACCGGCCCGTCGCGGAGCACGGATTCAGCCGCGGGACTGACTTACCATCACCCGGCGGGGCCACAACATCAGAAGCCTGGATCGCCTCAGCGCAGAGGAAGAACAAAGCGGGAAGAGACAGAGACTTTAAGTCTTTTGCCTCCATCACAGTGAGGAGGTGCCTGGTGAACTCACTGTGGTGGATGTTAATTTGTGTTTATTGTGTGTTTTGTTATTTATTATTATATGTATGACTGCAGGCAACGAAATTTCGTTCAGACCGAAAGGTCTGAATGACAAATAAAGGAATCTCTAATCTCTAATCTCAAAGGAAGACACAAAGTGTTGGAGTAACTCAGTGGGTCAGGAAGCATCTCTGGAGAATATGCACAGGTGACGTTTCAGTTCGGGACCCTTTCTGAACTAGTCGGTTGGGGATAGTTCAGGAATGGTCCTGACCTGAAACGTCACCTACCAATGTTTGCCGGAGATGCTACCTGATCCGCTGAGTTACTCCAGCACTTTGTGTCTTTTCGATCCGGTGTATATATGCACTTGCAGGCACAGACTTACATATACATAAGAGCAAGCACACCCATGTCCATGCATAAATGCCCACAACCACGCACACACGTATGCAGGGACATGCAAATGGTTTTGCTAGTTGATGTTGAAAAGCCTCTTGCTGCTTAACATCGATGGGTTAATGGTTGCATTCAATTTACTCCACAGCCTAGAGCCAACACCTGGCGTTACCTGACATTGGGATAAATCTGCCTCTCTCACATCAGCTAAACCCATCGTTTGACTTTTTGTCTCCATTGCGCTATTAGTAAGGAGAAATAAATCACCCTTTTGATGTTTGACAAATAGTTGGAATTGCAAGAATCTGAAAAGCAAGGTGTGGTTGGAGATGACTTCAAGGCTGCAGCCCGAGCAGTCTTGCCCTGTAATTAACTGTTAGTGAGCCTCCGCAGGAGTGAGTGCAGAACTGTGCAAACTTCCCCCTGAATGAGCTGTACAGCACGGAAACTGGCCCACCAAGTTGCCATAATAGGCTTGTCCCATTTACCTGCATTTGGCCCTTATCCCTTTAAACCTTTTCTATCCATATATCTGTCCAAATGTCTTTATAAAGTTGTAATTGTAATTGACAGCTACCTCTGGCAGCTCATTTCAGATACAGACTACCATCTGAGGGGAAATGTTGCCCCTGAGGTTCCTCTGAAATCTTTCCCCTCTCATTTTCATATGTTCTAGGAGCAGAATTGGGCCATTTGGCCCATCAAGCCTACTACACCATTCAATTATGGCTAATCTATCTTTCCCTCTCAATCCCATTCTTCTACCTTCTCCCATAACCACTGACACCATTACTAATCAAGAATCTGTTAATTTCTGCATTAGATTCACCACCCTCCAACAAATAAAATTCCTCCTCATCTCCTTTTTAAAGGTACGTCCTTTTATTCTGAGGCTATGGCCTCTGGTCCTGGACTCTCCCACTAGAGGAAGCATCCTCTCACCTTCCCACTAAGTTCTTACCTTAAACTTGTGCCCCCCAGTTTTAGAATCCTCTACCCTGGTAAGAAGACTGTGCAAACTAACTTTGTTTGTGCCCCTCATATTCTTATACACCAGACTGACTCCTGGGATGGCAGGACTTTCATATAAAGAAAGACTGGATAGACTCGGCTTGTACTCGCTAGAATTTAGAAGATTGAGGGGGGATCTTATAGAAACTTACAAAATTCTTAAGGGGTTGGACAGGCTAGATGCAGGAAGATTGTTCCCGATGTTGGGGAAGTCCAGAACAAGGGGTCACAGTTTAAGGATAAGGGGGAAGTCTTTTAGGACCGAGATAAGAAAATCATTTTTCACACAGAGAGTGGTGAATCTGTGGAATTCTCTGCCACAGAAGGTAGTTGAGGCCAGTTCATTGGCTATATTTAAGAGGGAGTTAGATGTGGCCCTTGTGGCTAAAGGGATCAGGGGGTATGGAGAGAAGGCAGGTACAGGATACTGAGTTGGATGATCAGCCATGATCATATTGAATGGCGGTGCAGGCTCGAAGGGCCGAATGGCCTACTCCTGCACCTATTTTCTATGTTTCTATACACCTCAATAAGGTCACCACTATGCTTCCTAGGCTCCACAGGAAAAAGCCCCTGCTTTTACCAATCTCTCCCTTTTTTGAGGGAGTGTAGTGTAGGTTCACCAGGTTAATTCCTGGGATGGCAGGACTGACATATGAAAGAATGGGTCCACTGGGCTTATATTTGCTGGAATTAGAAGGATATGAGGGGATCTTATAGAAACCTATAAAATTCTTAAGGGATTGGACAGGCTAGATGCAGGAAAAATGTTCCCAATGTTGGGGTCGTGAACCAGGGGTCACAATTTAAGAATAAAGGGTAGGCCATTTAGGACTGAGATGAGGAAAAACCTCTTCACCCAGAGAGTTGTGAATCTGTGGAATCCTCTACCACTGGAGACAGTGGAGGCCAATTCACTGGATGTTTTCAAGAGAGAGTTAGATTTAGCTCAGGGGATATGGGGAAAAAGCAGGAACGGGGTACTGATTTTAGATGATCAGCCATGATCATATTGAATGGTTTGAAGGGCCGAATCGCCTACTCCTGCACCTATTTTCTCTGTTTCTATGTTAACTCAAGCCCAGGTAGTATCCTGGTGAATCACTTCTGCACTCTTTCCAACTTAATGTGCTTTCCGTTGTCTTGTGGGAACGTTGTGAAGTAGGGATTAGAAACTCACTTCTGTGGCTTTATGGTACTTAAATAAACAGCAGTGTGGCCAGCTGACAATTGGGGCACTATGCTTCAGTCTGGATCTTGAGGAGAAACCTTTATGGGCCTGTCCCACTTAAGCGGCTGCCAGGGACTAGTTTTAATTGAATTCACCCACAACACCTGGTGACAACCTACGACAGCAAAAATTGTCGCCACTGTCGCCGAACAGTTTTCAACATTTTGAAAATTTTGCCCAATCAATCGCCCAAGTGGGACAGGCCCATAAAAACCGAATCTGGGATTAGACTCCCAACACATTCATGCTCTGCTACACTGGTAATTAATTGTTTTATTGTCAAATTATATTGTTGGAGGCACTGTGGTGAAGCTGGTAGAGCTGCCGTCTCACAGCACCAGGGACCTGGGATCAATCCTGATCTCAGGTGTTGTTGGTGTGGAGTTTGCACATTCTCCCTGTGACCATGTGGGTTCCTTCCCAGTGCGCCGGTTTCCTCCCACATCCCAAAGGTGTGTAGGTTTGTTGGTTAATTGGCCTCTAAGGATGGTGTGTCGGTGGTAGATGAGAAAGTGGGATGACATGGAGCTAATGAGAAACGGTGATTGATGGTCAGTGTGGACTCACTGGGCCAAAGGGCCTGATTCCTTGCTGTATCTTTCAATCAATCTCCATGTTTAGTTTAGTTTAGAGCGTGGAAACAGGCCCTTCGGTCTGCACCGACCAACGATCGCCCATTCACTAGTTCTGTCCCACCCACCAGGGACAATTTACAGAGGCCATTTGATCTACAAACCTGCTTGTCTTTGGAAAGCGCGAGGAAACCAGAGCACCCGGAGAAAATCCACATGGTCACAGGGGGAACGTACAAACTCCATACAGACAGCACCTGTAGTCAGGATTGAAGCTGGGTCTCTGCCGCCGTAAGGCAGCAACTCTACCGCTGAGCCACCGTTCTGCCCAAAAGACACAAAAGATATACAGTAGGTGTTACTTTTGGGCAGAGGTTGTGTCCTTCCGGCAATGCTACCGTTAAAATGTACAGGCGTTACTCATGTAAGTTTCCACAGTACCTTTCTCCCCCTCTGGCTCCTGTTATTTGCACCACTCATTCAAGTTTACACAAAAGGATGTGAGTTATAGATTTACTGCTTGAACTATTTCTGACCCTTCCTTCGTCTTTCCAAGGTGGCCGGACCCTCAGACTGAGCCGGGTACTTGCGGGGGATACTGGACGTTACGTCTGTGTGGTCAACAACACTGCGGGGGAAGCCAGGAAGGATTTTCACCTCGATGTATTGAGTAAGGACAACAAAATGTGGAGGATTGTATTCAACATTTCTCTAAGATAGACACAAAATGCTGGAGTAACTCGGCGGGACAGGCAGCATCTCTGGAGAGAAGGAGATGGGTGGCGTTTCGGGTCGAGACCCTTCTTCAGACTCATTTCTCTAGGCCAGTTTTGTGTAATCTGGTCTCCAACTGGAGGCGTGGATTCGAATCCCACCTGACACCATGTTGTGTTTCGGCTGTTGTAAATAACTGAAGCCTCACACCAAGATAAAGGTCCAAATACTTTATTAACTACATAGCAAATATGACTTCACACTTGCACGTTTCCCTACTTCCAGGGAACCAGGCAAGGTGGGCTATTGTAAAACTAATGGGCGTAACTACAAAAGCATAACTCATAACACGAGTGACACTGATCTACAGCCAGAGACCTCTTTGTATTATCTGTAAACACTAAAATCTGTCGTAGTTCTGCAAACAGAAACAAAATTAGCACAATTCTGGAAATCCAAACTAAAAGCAAATAATACTGGGAATATACGACAAATCAGGCAGAGTCTGTGGGGAGGGAAACAGCTGGTGGTTAACGTTGATGATCTGCCATCAGAACGTCTGTCAGATTATTTGACTCTGGAGTCCAACATGAAACGGCACACAGTGCAGCATGAAACGGCACACAGTGCAGCTTGAATGTTGATGGCCTTTTCTGTACAGCAGGTGAAAGTTAGCGCTGTAAGAGGTTTTGAGCAGCAGAACGGGCAAGGAGGAAAGAATGAAGAAAACAAAAGTGAAAGTTTGCGGGAGAGGCGAAAGTAGGAGAGATGAAATGCTGCAAGGGTTGAGGATGCAAGACTAAGTTGAAATGTGCGTTGGGATTCAGCACTAATGTAATGGATGCACACAAATAGAATCTGGTGTGCTTTCCTTTTGAAACCATTATTTTTACCCAATAGCATTCTTTCCTTTCTGAATGTGACCTGGTTGACTCAAATCAACATTAGATAAGTGGCTAGTCTGTGTGATTACATTTAGACATTGAGTGTCAGTAGCCTCCTCAACAAGGACACAATTGCATGATTTTCTAATGATAATGACAGGAAATAGTTTGATGGATGTTTTGATGTCTGATCTCCACCCACCGCTCCCACACATCCCACCCCTTTCTTTATCCCCTGTTGGCCTCTGTACAAATGCCCCTAGTGATAGGTGGTCAGTGTGGACTCGGTGGGCCGAAGGGCCGGTTTCCATGCTGTATCTCTAAACTAAACTATACACGGACACCATTGAAAGTGGTACCCAGGTAGATGGACGGAGTTACGGGTCAGATCAGATTTAGCCACAGGTGAAGTCCCAGAAGAGTGAAGAGTAGCTAATGTTGTTCCTCTGCTTTAGAAGGGAAGTAGAGAGAGTCGAGGGAATTATAGGCCGGTGAGCCTCACATCAGCAGGAGGGATGTTATTGGATGTTATTGGAGAGGATTCTTAGGGGTGGGCTTTACTCCCATTTGGAAAAGGATGGGTTAATAAGGGACAGTCAGCGTTGCTTTGTACACGGTTGATCATGTCTTACTAACTGGATCAAGTATTTTGAGGAGGTGATGAAGGTGATCGATGAGAGTAGGGCATGGATGTTGTCTACATGGTAGGCTGATCCAGGAGATAAAAAATAATGGCAGATACAATAGTGGTATTTAAGAGATTTTGAGATATGCACATGGATGTGCAAGGAATGGAGAGATATGGATCATGTGCCTGCAGATAATGTTGGATTTAGTGTCATGTTTTGACACAGACATTGTGGGCCGAAGTGCCTGTTCCTGTGTGGTACTTCTACCGTCCCGAATGGTTATCTTACGCACATGCGTGCCAGCATCTTATGCGTATGCCTACCGCCATCCCTGCCGGACGGGAACATCACGGGTGCGCACGTGCGCCGTAGATTGGAAACACCGACCCGTCAGAGGACGGTGACGCGGGACTTGCGCCGGACTCGGTTGGAAAGTCTGCGGTCATTTTACGTGAGATGCATTGATGTTTGAAGTTCGATGTTAATTAGTAAATTACTGTTAAATGACTTACCCTGTTGTGGTTATTATTCTGGGCAATACACAACAGTACTGTTCCATGTTCTTTTAAATGGATAAACTTCTTGCCGGAAGCTGCTCAGGTTGGGTCGGATTCCATCTGTTGAAGACCTGTCTTTGAGCCAGAGAGTCGGGCCACTCTAATGACGATGTCGATGTGCCGAAGGATCAAAGTGTGGGAATACAACTCAGCACTTCATTTTCCCAACTGATCAAGTAGAGGGATAGGCACGGTGGAAGAGTTAGTGCAAGGTGGGGTGTTGTGTAACAGCAGTGAGCGCTTCAGAGGAGGTTGATTGAGTTGTGCCAGAGAGGATGTCCAACAGCGATGAAGGGTTGGGCTCGGCAGTGAATTGGTTATTGTGACTAATTAACATTTTCATTTTCCGCACAGGTCCCCCTCACATTTTAGGTGAAGACCTTGTGAGAAAGATTCATGTCAGAGAAGGGGAGACCCTGAACCTGACCTGCTTGGCCACAGGTGAGTGTGACCAGGAGATACTCGGTCAGTGTAAAGACCATGTGGGCAACCGGGTGAGTCTCCAGTGGGGAAAGTGCTGGAGTGCCGGCAAGTTACTCCAGCACTTTGTTTAGAAACATAGAAACATGGAAAATAGGTTCAGGAGTAGGCCATTCGGCCCTTTGAGCCAGGACCGCCATTCAATATGATCATCCAGAATCAGTACCTTGTTCTGGCTTTTTCCCCATATCCATTGATTCCCTTAGCCCTAAGAGCTAAATCGAACTCTCTCTTGATGGAAAGAATAAATGTGTATGAAATTAGTGTAAGATTACTGTAAATGGGTGGTTGAAGGTCATCAAGGACTCGATGGGCTGAAGGGCCTGTTTCCATGCTGTGTATCTCGATGACTCAATAACTACCAATTTTCCATATACCCAATGCACTAGTCTTTAGACTTTGGAGATATAATGTGGATTCAGGCCCTTTGGCCCACCGTGTCTGCGCCAACCAGGGATCAGTAACACTATCCTACACACGAGAGATCATTTACAATTTACATAAGCCTGTTGACATACAAACCTGTCTGCCTTTGGAGAGTGGGAGGAAACCGGGCCACCCAGAGAAAATACATGTAGTCACGGGGAGAACGTACAAATTCCGTACAGGCAGCACCTATAGTCAAGATTGAACCTGGGTCTCTGGCGCTGTGAGGCAACAACTCTACCGCTGCACCACTGGGCGTTGTGTTTGGGGCAGTCTACGGGATGAACAAGAGGTGCTTCTCTCTGAGACATGTTCAGGCTGTGCAGCCTCTACAGAGACCAGCTGTGTGAGTTCAATCACGCTATGTCTCTGTGATAAACTCCAGCCTGAGCACTGTACTGCCTGTAACATATTCCAAACAACACGATCTCTTCCATATGTTTTTTAACGAGTTCTGAGTGAGATTCATGCAGTAAACACATTCCAGTTAATGAGTTCAGATCTCTGTTGAGCAAGACGCTGATGTGACCTGGTAGTAGATGTGAAAGATTGATGTGGGTTATTCTTATGCTCCAGGCAATCCAAACCCAGGCGTCACTTGGTGGAAGGATGGTCGAGTGGTGAATGGCAGCGCAGGTTACGCCGTTTCATCGGATGGATCCACGCTGGAGATCGTCCACACCGGCTTGTCACACACGGGACAGTATACCTGCCTGGCAACCAACTCTGTGGGCCACACATCCATAAACTACCATCTCAGTGTATTCAGTGAGTAGCTTTGACAAAGTCCAGGCAGACTGTACACGCTGCCAATTCCCTACAGTCCCCTCTCCGATCTCAACCTCAACCTTGTTCCTTTAGTCTTCTCAACCCCAACCATATCACAGGAGGGCTACCACCAAGCAAAGGTTCTGCCTTCTGCTTCACCTTTCCTCTCATGCTCTCATCCCTGTCTTTCTGTTTGCCCCATCCCCACTGCCTAATGGCCTCGCTGCCTCTCAGCTGTTGTCCCCATCTCTTTCTGTCTCTCTCTGTCTTTCTCTCACTGTCTCTCTCACTCTCTCTGATTCTCACTCTCTGTCTTCCTCACTTTCTCTCTTGCCGTCTCTCTCACTCTCTGTCTGTCTCTCATTCTCTCTCTGCCTCTCCTGTTACTCTGTCCTCAACTTCTCGCTCTCTTTTACACACTCTCTTTCTCGTGCTCTCTGTCTCTGTCTCTCTCTTTCTCTCTCTCTCTTTCTCTCTCTGTGTCTCTCTGTCTCACTGTCTCTCTCTGTCTCCCTCTCCCTCTCCCTCTCCCTCTCCCTCTCCCTCTCTCCCTCTCCCCCTCTCCCTGCCCCACTCTCTCTCCACCCCCTCTCTCTCTGCCCCCCTCTCTCTCCGTCCCCCCCTATCTCACTCTCTCTGCCCCCCTCTCACTGCCCCCCTCTCTCTCTCTCTTCTCCATGTATATGTTCCCCTCTCCCTCTCCCTCTCCCTCTCCCTCTCCCTCTCCCTCTCCCTCTCCCTCTCCCTCTCCCTCTCCCCCCCTCTCTCTCTCTCTCTCTCTCTCTCTCTCTCTCTCTCTCCCTCTCTCTCTCTCCCTCCCTCTCAGTATCTGTATCTCTGCCAAAGTAATCCTGGATTATTTTAACATTGTGGTGTGGCTGCTTTCCAGTGGTAGCTGGATTCAGAACTTGTAGCTAATCACATAACAATGTACTGACTGCCAAAGCCAAGTGGTAAAGCAAGAGGTGTCTTAATGGAAAGCATCTGGTTTGTTCCCTAGGTGAACAGCCTAATCAGATATTTCAATTTTGCTGCCCATATTTGAATTGTCATGAGCTAATTCAAATACACAGTTTCATATAAATGTTCAAAATAATATCTCCAAGGACCTTTTATATTTTAGTTTCGCCTTTGACTCTTGGTCTTGGCTTCTCTCTGTCTCCCTCTTCATCGCTGATGTCATTTCTTTCTTCACTGAGTGGGATGGGAGAGGTTGGGAACTACCGTCCTTGTGTCATCAACATTGGTTTTCAGGAGCAGTCTGGAGTTGTTGGTCAGCATCTAGGTCACTGCATTCCTCCCAAAGAAGGAAGATGTTTGTTTTATGTGATGCAGGTCCGACCCAGGTTATGGCAGGGTTCCGCTCCTGCCACTTTGGTCCATCTCGTCCAAGATGCCACATCTAAGCTAGTCTTATTTGGCCCATGTCCCTCTAAACCTGCCCTATCCACGTACCTGTCCCATAACCCGGGCCGTTCACAAGTTTAGTTTAGTTTTTGTTTATTGTTATTGTCATGTGTACCGAGGTAGAGTGAAAAGCTTTTTGTTGCTTGCTATCCAGTCAGTGAAAAGACTCTGCAAGATTACCATCAAGCCATCTGCAGTGTATAGATACAGGGCAAAGGGTATAACGTTTAGTGCAAGATAAAGTCCGACTATAGATAGCTCGGAGGTCTCCCATGAGGTAGACGGGAAGTCAGGACCGCCCTCTAGTTGGTGACCGGATGGTTCTGTTGCCTGATTACAGCTGGGAAAATACTGTCCCTGAATCAGGAGGTTTTCAAACTTCTGTACCTCTTGACGTGTGGAAACGCATCACCCAGCAAACACAGACCAAACAGGGGCAATGTGTAACTAAACCAGGATGTTTAAATCAATCATTCAGACATTGCCATGTACTGCGTCCCCACACAGCAGCAGATGCCTGCAGTCCGGCAACAACCGGCTAATCACCCCCCCCCCCCCCAACCCGGCAGTCTCCTATGTACTGACTGGATGCAAGTGGGGCAGAGGAAGACTCGTGCACGGAGTCTGGCTCACACCGAGAATTTGAACAAGTGCAATAATTTGGGCGAAAGCATATCTTGGACATGATCCACATAGTCCTGGTTTCAGCATGGTGCTGTATTTCAGTGAAGCCTGACATTGAACCCACTTTGGTACACAAAAATGCTGGAGAAACTCAGCGGGTGCAGCAGCATCTATGGAGCGAAGGAGATAGGCAACGTTTCGGGCTGAAACCCTTCTTCAGACCCACTTTGCTGATTTTGCCGTTCCTGGTTCAACATGTTGCGGCCAGCAGATTGAGATGATTGAACCTGGTGTACAACCCCCTGTTCATTTCCTTACAGGGAGGGGGGGGGGGGGTCACACAGCACGGAACCAGGCCCATAACACCCTGGTTTAACAGCATCTTGGTCTGTTCTTCGTTCCAGAGGAACAGATCAAGATGCAGGAAATCTGATGCTGACAACATGGTCACCAAAACTCAGGTAACTACTGTATCTCCACACTGGGGATGAAATGGTGTGAGGATTTTGTGCATGGTTTCTCCTGTCATGAAGCAGCGTTGTGTTTGTGAACTAAACTGTGTGCTGACGATGACTTTGGGTATGCCGTAACTTCCAGTGATTCTCAGGTCATTTCCATGTTTGCTGTTGTTTCCCAGTTGCTCCCAGGATTGCCAGTGCCGCTGATGATGGCACTCCGGAGGATGTTGTTGTTATTGTGAACAATCCCACCTCGTTGGTGTGCGAGGCGGTGGCCTATCCAAGCCCAACCATCACCTGGTTCAAGGATGGCGTTCCCTTCAAGGCTTCGAGGAACATGCATCTGGTACCAGGTACATCCTGCTGGGATACTTCACTGCAAATCGAGGCAGCTCGTTGCTTTGCCGCTTCTCCATGCTGGTCAAGCCATTGACCTAATGATGCTATTATATGCAACGGAGGGTGTGTGGGTCAAGTAGTTGTGGACACATTCACCGTATTTGTCCGTGTGTATCCTCGGTCTCAGTGATAGCAGGTCTAACTTTTTCTGATGCATCCTCACAGCCTGGGAGCCTCCCATTCATCAGTCCCACCTGAGTAATTCATGCAATGGTGAAAGTCAGATCTGTCTCGGACTGGCCAAACTCTCCATGCCATCTGTAGATCCGTTTAGTTTAGTGTAGTTTAGTGTCACGTGTCCCGTGGAAAGCTTTTTTGTTGCAAGCTATCCAATCAGCGGAAAGACTATACGCGGTGTACAGATAGCGGATAACAGGAATAACGTTTAATACAAGATAAAGTCCAATAAATGTCTGATTAAAGATAGTTTGTGGGTCTTCAATGAGGTAGATGATAGCTCAGGATCACTCTCTAGTTGGTGATAGGATGATTCAGTAGCCTGGTATCAGCTGAGAACCACTGTCCCTGAATCAGCTGTTTCACTTTGACATCGAGTCCAAACCTCTCATACGAGATTCAAATGCACAAGCTCAGCTGACCGACCTGTAGAGTTGAGATGTAATGAAACGACACATGCTGGAATCTTGAACAAGAAACAAACTGCTCGATGAACTCAGCAGGTCAGGCAGCACCTGCGGAGGGAATGGACAGACATTGTTTCGGGTTGAGATCCTTCTTCAGACTGGAGAGAATGGAGAAGGGAGGAGATGGCTGGAAAAGAGAGGTTGGGCCGGGACAAGCCTGGCAAATGTACGGTGGATACAGGTGATGGGGGTTGGTGGGGGGGTGGGGGCGGGGGAGGTATTGGCAGACGGGTGGAGTAAATGACAAAGTCTGGAGATGAAAAGGAGACAACAGGGCGTCAGATAAGGAGAGAAGAGGAAGAGTGAAATGTAAAGTGGGAGTGAGGGATATGGATGGAAGGGACTGTGGGGAGGGGAAGGAGGTGGGAATAAAAGGCAAGTATGGGACTGGGGGACTGGTGATGAGCGTATGGAGGAGGTGAAAAGAGCAGGGTTAACATTTCCATGTTTTGGCCTTGTGTTTCCAGGAGGTCGGGGACTGCAGATTCTGAGTGTCCAAGAGGAGAATGCCGGCCATTACAGCTGTGTGGTGACCAATGAAGCTGGTGAGGCAGTGAAGGATTACGAGCTGAAAGTCTTCAGTAAGTCCGTTCTCTCACTGATATGTGGGTTGTCGTATCTTCAATAGGTTGATTGGAGTAGATGTCACAAGAAAGGTGTTTTTTACATTTAATTCTGCATCTGTTTCATTCTCCTCTGAACACCTTTGTTTATTCATGTTAAGGGGGTTGGATGGGGAGGAGGCAGAGGTCTGTCTGCCGGAGATGAAAGGTCTTTACACTTTAGAGATACAGCATGGAAACAGGCCCTCCTGTCCACCGAGTCTGTGCCGACCAGCGATCCCATCGTGCACTAGCATTATCCTACACACCAGGGACAATTGACAGAAGCCAATTAACCTACAAACCCGTAGGTCTTTGGAATGTGGGAGGAAACCGGAGCACCCGGAGTAAACTCACAGGGAGAACGTACAAACTCCGTACCGACAGAGCCGTAGTCAGGATCGAACCCGGGCCTCTGGCGCTGTAAGGCAGCAACTCTACCACTGCGCCACCGTGCCGCTTCATCTAGTGAAATATTTTAGAGTGAATCTGAACACAAAATGAGAGTTAAACACTTTGAGCATCCAAAGGGAATCTGTGCCCATTAGTGTTTGGGAAAGGACTGAGGCGTGTTGGGGCAGGAGTGGGGCAACATGGTGAACTTCCAAAGGCAAATGCTACTGTAAGAAATTGAGACGCAAGGAATTGCAGATGCTGAAATCCTGGGCAAAAAGCACGAGAGTGCTGGAGTAACTCAGCATCTGTGGAGAATAATGATAGGCAGTGTTTTGGGTTGGGACCTTTCTTCAGACTCAGAGTCTATCCTGCTGAGTTACTGCAGCACTCTGTGTCTTTGATAGGAAATGGCCGTGCTTTCCCTGGTTTAGTTTCTCATCTTCAATCTATAATGGGAAGTCAGACCAATGTCCTGTCATGGAATATTCTTTTGATTTGAAATACAAGTGGCCCAGTATAGATGCCACCTCTGCCATCTCCAAACTCTCCCAAGTTTTCCTCATCTATGCAGTCTGGTCACCCAGATATTGGGAAGGATGTCTTTAGGTTGGAAAGGATGCAGAAAAGTTAGATTTAGTTCTCAGGGCTGACAGAATGAAGGGATATGGGGAGAAAGCAGGAACGGGGTAACGATTTAGGATGATCAGCCATGATCATATTGAATGGCGGTGCTAGCTTGAAGGGCTGAATGGCCTACTCCTGCACCTACTTTCTATGTTTCTAAGAGATTCACCAGAAAGTTACCTGGACTTGTGGGTTTTTGTTGTAGGGAGAGGTTGAATAGGCTGAAATCTTTTTCTTTGGAGCGCAGGAGGCTGAGGGGTGATCTTACTGAGATGTGCAAGATCATGAGGGACGTGGATGAAGTGAATGCTCACGGTCTTTTTCCCAGGGTAGAGGATTATAAAATGAAAGATGTGTAGTCTTAAGGTGAGAGGAGAGATTAAAGCGAGACTTCAGGGGCAGCTATTTATCCCAGAAATCGATATCTGGAATGAGCTGCTATAGAAGTAGATACAATTACAACTTTTAAAACGTATTTGGACTGATACATGGATTTAGAGGGATAAGAGCCAATTGCAGGCAAGTGGGACTTGGCCAGTGTGTGAACCTGGCCGGCAACACCAGGGTTGGCCAGAGAGAATGTTTCTGCATCGTGAAGCCCTATGACTATCTACAATGATCCCAGATTTGGGCATGGTTCATTTGATTTTTAATCCCTATTTGTCACCTTTTCCTGCCTATAATGAATTCATTGCCACAGACGGCTGTGGAGGCCAAGTCATTAGGTATTATTAAGGCGTAGATTGACAGATTCTTGATTAGTAATAGGCCTGTCCCACGGTACGAGTTCATTCCAAGAGCTCTCCCGAGTTTAAAAAAAATCAAACTCGTGGTAAGCACGGAGAATGAACGTAGCGGGTATGTCGGAGCTCGGGGACGTCTCTTAGCGGCTCGTACCGCTAACGGCAGGTACTCGGGAAGACTCGCTAACGGCAGGTAAGCACGGGAAGACTCGTGAAGATTTTTCAACATGTTGAAAAATGTCCACGAGAGCCCCGAGTACCGACGAGTGGCCATTACCGTATATCTCTGAGTTCGAATCAGGGAAAACTCGGGAGAGCGCTTGGAATGAACTCGTACCGTGGGACAGGGCTTTAAGGGTGTCAAGAGTTGTGTGGAAAAGGCAGGGGAATGGGGCGGAGAGGGAAAGATAGATTAGCCCTCATTGAATGGCAAAGTAGGCCTAATGAAATGGCCTCATTCTGCTGATATGACTTATGAATGTGAATCAGAAGTTCAGGGGCTCTCGTTTGTGTAATCACATTTATTTAAGGAGCTGACAAATGTCCCTGGGTCCTTGTCACTGCTGACATGGTGCAGATTCAGATGAGTTTATTGTTGTATGCACTAGAATGCAACAAAACTCCTTGTTCGCATGAAGCTCAGAGTAAACAGTATACATGCTAACGATAGATACAATAAATAGAGCGAGTGCCAAGCAGCAGAATGATACCGAGATCATTGTGCAATCCATTGCAGTACCAAAAAGAAAATAGTTTTGTTTAGTTCAGTTTATTGTCACGTGTAATGAGATATAGTGAAAAAACGTCATTGTTGCGTGCAATCCACTCAGCTGAAAGACAATACAAGATTACCATCGAGCCGTCCACAGTGTACAGAGTAGGAAATGGTTTAAAAGAGTGTAACGATTGTAATGAATGATTGCAGATCCACTTCAGGGGCCATCATGCAGAGGGTCACCTGGCTTGGGGGCCAACTAATGTAGTGCAATAACAGAATAACTGAAAGGGGCAGAGTTATACGTACAAGGCAGCACCTCAGGGGAGAGGGTGAGAAAGAGGTGATTGGTTCAGGAGTCTGATAGTAATGGGGAAGAAGCTGTTTTTCGGTCTAGACATCGGGCTTCCCAGGCTCCCATATCTTCTCGCAGAAGGAGGAAGAGATAAAAGGGAAAAGCAGCTTGAATGAGTGGCTTGGGATTTTGTTGATTTTGCTGCTATCTTCTGGTGGAAGTCCATCTGACGTGGGCGTTGCAGCTGTGATCGGGCATTTTCCATGCCCTCCTGCATCTAACGATTCCTAACCTCCCCCGCACCCCTCCCCCAACTGACGGCTTGACATGCCATGAATCCTGGCTCCCAATCATCCTACGTCATTCAAACATTGAAGAGATTTATAACTAACTGTTAAATGTTTCAATGTATTCTCTCTCTCTCAGCGAAAATCAATTTCACCCAAATATTTATAACATGAAAACAGAATTTTTTCTGTGAGGCAGACAAAAATGCTGGAGAAACTCAGCGGGTGAGGCAGCATCTATGGAGCGAAGGAAATAGGTAACGTTTCGGGTCGAAACCCTTCTTCAGACCTCTGAAGTGTGAACTTCAGTGTGAACTGAAGTGTGAACTTTTCTCTGAAGTGTGTTCACAGCAAAACTCTAAAGGCTAATCCTTGGTTCCCGGAGAATCCCAAAGCGTTTGCAAACTCAGTTGAACGTTTCTTGGAAAGGGAACTGGATGAGCTAGGAGCTGTACCAGTCAGATGGCAAATCTTGGCTTGGTGCAATACTTGTTATGTTCAAGATAGACACAAAAAGCTGGAGTAACTCAGCGGGACAGGCAGCATCTCTGGAGAGAAGGAATGGGTGACGTTTTGGGTTGAGACCCTTCGTCACCCATTCCTTACTCCATCTTTATGTGTCTATCATTGATTTAAACCAGCATCTGCAGCTCCTTCCTACACACTTGTTACGTTCAACAAGGCGGACAATCTTCTTGAAATCTCTCTTGTCTCAGTTCCTCCGCAGATCGTGAAGGATGGTGGGACAGCGGGAAATTTCCGCGTGACTCAAGTCAAGACCAAGGTGAACACCTCACTGACCCTGACGTGTGAATCGTGGGCAGTGCCAGCTCCTGTTCTCCGCTGGTACAAGGACGGGCAGGTAATAGCCACCAGCAGGCACAAAGCGGCTCTTTGTCTTTCTCCGTCGCTGATCTGCATGTTCACAAAATGTCACCTGGAGACGACGGGTTGCAACCAATAGATTCCCCGTTTTTGACCAAAATTTGCAACAGGATTCTCACAATCCCAAAATCCAAAGACCTTGAGGAAGATCTGAAAAATTGAACGTATGAAATAAAATGTTTCTGTTGAAACCTGGTGAACAGCAATTTTTAGCAGTGTGCATAGTTCCATGGGATTCACTGGTTATTGAACACTCCCAGAAAATAATTCCAGGAATGTCTGGATGAAAGCATCAACAATTGAACGATTATGGACAAGACAACCATCCCTGCTCTCCTCTAGTCTCCATTGTCAAGGGGGAGATCAAGGGGAAATGGGTTCACCTTCTACTGCCGTCCACTGGGGCTTTTTGCAGTAGATCCGCAGGGATCTAGATAGGCACATGGACATGTAGGGAATGGAGAGATATGGATCACGTGCAGGCAGAGGAGATTAATTTAACATGGCTGCGGTGGGCCGATGGGCCTGTTCCTGTGCTGCACTGTTCTGCGTTCTGTCTCAGCTGCAAACAGTAGAAGCTGGTGTTTCCAAAGCTGAGTAGTTGTGGTTCATTCATCTGCCCTTAATACAAAAATAGGTTTAAACTATGTTGTAATTAACTTTAGTTTATGTAATTCACGCTCTATGTTCTAGGTGGTCAATCAATGAACTTATGTGCACTCCATGGAAGCAAGGTGCCACGGGCAGAGATTAAATCGTATTAATTCAGAGATTAACTCTGAAGAAGGGTCTTGACCTGAAACTTTACCTACCCATGTTCACCAGAGATGCTGCCACTCCCGCTGAGTGGCTCAAGCACAGTCTTTATTGAACTCTTACAATGTTACTCTTACTCCAGTTGTTGGCAGGGACTGAACATCTCCAGATTCTCGACGATGGACGCGTTCTCCAAATCAAACACACAAAGGTGTCGGACACAGGGCGTTACACGTGTGTGGCCACAAACATTGCAGGGGAGGATGAGAAGGACTTTCACGTCAACATTCAAGGTCAGCAGCCGTTCTGGAGGCAGCAGCCAGTGTTGGTGGTTCCTCGAAGCCCTGACCTCTCTGCAACTTCCTCTTCCCTCGGTTTCCGTCTCCTTGTACCCCCGTGTGCGGTTCCAGTTTACCTGTCGCATCCAGCGCAGTGTCTGGGCTGTCATGTAGAGCAACGTGCCTGGTACTGAGTTACAAACCGGGAACTTGCCCTGGACCGTGAGACCTTACACTTTAGAGATACCACGCGGAAACAGGCCCTTCGGCCCACCGTGTCCGCACCGCCTGGCCATCACCCCATACACTAGCGCTCTCTTACACACTAGGGACAATTTACAATTTTACCAAAGCCAACTAGCACACAAACCTGCACGTCTTTAAAATCTGGGAAGAAAGTGGAGGATCTGGAGAAAACCCATGCATGCAGTCACAGGGAGAATGTGCAAACTCTGTACAGACAGCACCCGTAGTCCGGATCGAACGTGAGTCTCTGGCGCTGTAAGGCAGCAACTTGTGCCACTGTGCCGCCCCCAGTAATGCTGAGACACTAACTAGTCATGAGACACTCAGCATTAGTTATGATGACAAGTACCATGACTAGTTGTCAGGATCTAGTTCTTTCTCAATACTTGAAATGTGGGATTGTATTGCAGTACTTCATAGATTGATTAAGTTGTAATCTTTGATCTTCCTCCACACACTGCAGTGCCTCCCATCTTCCAGAAAGTCCATGGAGTGAACGCTGCCTGGGAGGTGATATTCCGGGAGGATGAGGTCGAAGATATAGTGGAACGGCGGGAAGTGATCGTGAATAATCCAGTGTCGCTCTACTGCGAGACTAATGCCATTCCGCCACCCAGGCTCTCCTGGTTCAAGGATGGCCAAGCTCTCTCGGCCACGGATGACATCCTGATTCTCCCAGGTACAGTAGCTTGCCGCTGCAGCAGCCAATTGCTTCTCCAAGCCTCTTCACTGAGCTGAAGAAGTCCAAAGAAGAAGCATCCGCAGTCTTGTGCGTTTCCTCTTCCCTGAGCTGTTCACCTGCACGTTACAGATTGAATGACCCCCTAGAGAGCCACGGGCCACTTGGCATTGAAGACCACTTCCACAATTACACCGCTGCAACTCAGTGCTATGGATAGAAACTTTCCCCCAACTATTGGTCCCAACTTTCAAAACAAATTTAGGAAGATGGTGAAGGCCTTTTGAGAATCTATGATCTGGAACATAATTCGATGCCCATCACGTTCCATATTTCCCTTTCATCCTCTTTCCCTGGCTCCTCTTCCACCTATATTCCTCCCTCTGGCTTTACTTCTCTCCTTCTCTGACACTGTTTAGACTTCTTTTGGGGATGATTGGGGATGATCAGCCATGATCACATTGAATAGCGGTGCTGGCTCGAAGGGCCGAATGGCCTACTCCTGCACCTATTGTCCATTGTCCATTTTCACCTCTATCTTTTGTCACTTACTCCACCCATCTGCCATTCAAGCCCCTACCCTCCTCCCTCCCTGCAGTGAAGCTGCTGCCTCACAGCACCAGAGACCTTGGTTCGATCCTGACCTTGGGCGCTGTCTGTGTGGAAATTGTACATTTTTTTTGAAGGTCAGGTTTTCTCCAGGTATTTTGGTTTCCTCCCATACTCCAAAGACATGTGGATTTGTAGGTTAATTGGCCTCTGTACATTTCCCCCAGTGTGCAGAAAGTGGATGCGAAAGAGGGATAAAATAGAACTAGTGCAAACGGACGATCAATGGTCAACGTGGACTCAGTGGGCTGAAGGGCCTGTTTCCATGCTATATCTTTCAGACAATCAAAACAGTGTTGCATCCACTGCCATTCAATCATTGGTCCCCTATCTAACAGCATTCTGGTCTTTTTAAATACTGAGAGGCTAAATTATCATGATAGACAAAAAAACACAACTCAGTGGATCAGGCAGCATCCCTGGTGACATTATAGGTTAGGACCTTTCTTCAATCACCTATCCACATTCTATAGAGATGCTGAGATCCTCCACCACTTTGTGTGTTTTTTTTGTAAACCAGCATCAGCAGTTCTGTGTGTCTACATTATATCACCAGAGACCAGCTCTTAGGCTCCTAGTAGGAGCATGTGGCTATCAAACACCAGAACAGAATATAGAACAGTACAGGAATGGACCCTTCGGCCCACCTCCTCCATGCCGACCAAGATGCCCCATTTAAGCTAGTCCCTGCCTAGCCTTTTCCTGACTTTGACGTTTGGCCCATATCCCTCTAAATGTTAGTTTAGTTGAGATTAGACGTACAGCATGAAAATAGGTCTTTCTGCCCACCAAATCCACGCCGACCATCGATCACCTGTCCACACTAATTCTCCGTTATCCCACTTTCTTGCTCCACATTAGAGGCAATATATAGGGGCCAAATAACCAGCACATCTTTGGGATGTGGGAGGTAACCAGAGCACCTGGAGGAATCCCACATGGTGACAGGGAGAACGTGCAAACTCCACACAGACAGCACCCAAAGTCAGGATTGAACCCTGGTCTCTGGCGCTGTGAGGCAGCAGCTCGACCAGTTGCATTTTTGTCATTGGGAACATGTTCCTTGAAAAGAATGTTTCAAACATCTCGCTAAGATGTGAACTTTGACCTCTTGACAGGAAGCCACATCCTGCAGATCCCCCGGGTGCGTGTGGATGATGCTGGGATGTACACGTGCCAAGCTGTCAATGAAGTTGGAGAGGACAAGCTCCACTATGAGCTGGTTGTCCTGGGTGAGTGTCCAAATGCCAAGAGTCCACTGGTCTCTGCAGAATCCATGGTAGGGTTGAGTGCATGCTGGTGTTTTGGTACATGTCTGAGTGTGTTCTTTCATTGTACTCTTGAACCTTTGACCAGTTCACAATTCGTAGTGGTATTGGTTTATTATTATCACGTACTGAGACACAGTGAAAAGCTTGTGTTTGAGTGCGATCCCGTCAAATCAAGTCAAACTGCACATGAGTACATCAAGCCATGCACGAGTGCAGCAATCAAGAGAAAAATGCCAGAGTATAGAATACTGTGTGGCAGCATTTTGAGCATTACATTCGCAGAAAAAAAGTCAAATTTCTGTAATGAGGTAGGTTGGAAGATCGAGATTACACCCTCGCTTATGGGCGGACTGTTAAGTCGTCTGATAACAGCAGGGAAGAATCTGTTCTTGAGTCTGGTGGTACGTGCTTTCAAACTTTTGTATCTTCTCTACAATGGGAGAGGGGGAGAAAGTAAATGACTGGGGTGAAAAAGGTCCTTGATTATGTTGGCTGCTATCCTGACACAGTGTGTAGTGTAGATGGAGTCTACAATAATGTGGACAGCTCTCTGCCATGCTCCTGCCTGATTACCCTTCACTCTCCCTCCTTTGTGGAGGAAGGGTTGTGCTAAGGCTGACAAATAGATGCAGCACATTCCACGTAGGATATTTGGGATGGAAATAGGCCATTCAGCCCATCTATGCCCCAGTTGAGCATCTCTCTTTGTTTCTGCATCTAAATCAGTCACCATAACTCCTCTATTCCCTTTGCCCTCCTATGCTTTTCCAGCCTCTCCTTATAGAGAGCCATAGATTCATACAGTACAGAAACAGGTACTTCAGCCCGACTCATCCATGCTGACCAATATGCCCCATCCAAGCCAGGCCCATTTACCCCCTTCCTCACTATGTACTTGTACAAATGTCTTTTAAGTGTTGTTATTGTACTCAAAACAACTACTTCATCTGGCAGCTCGGTCCATATGCCCACCATCAATACCATTTGCTCCAGCCACTTGAAAGAGACGCTTTCACATCCATGCTGTTCTTTAGATAAGTTTCTTCCAGGTTCATCTTTCCCATCCCAATCTTCCATTTATTTCTGGCCACAACTGCACCATCTCGCTACCATCATCTGGTATAAAGTACAGGAGCCTGAAAACCGTAACCACCAGGTTCAAGAACAGCTTCTTACCAGGCTCGTAAACACTGCACAACACTAACCTCAGTGGCTATGAGGTTAGTGTTAGGACCTTGTCTTTGATTGCACTGCAGACTTCCCTTTTACATTATCGTGATTACCTAGTATTACTATTATTAATTTGCTGTACTATAGATTATTATATATTTCTCCGTGTTATTGCATTTACCAGCCCGTGAAGCTGCAGCAAGAAATAAATTTGTTGTTCTGTTATCAGTACAAATGACATTTAACCATTCCTGATTCTCTGTACTTTTCTAGGATATGACACCACTCTGCCTTTAAGTTCCTTGATAATTAAATGTTGTTCCTTTTTGCTTTTCTGCCCCTTTTTTTGATAACATTCTCCTGTAACCCTTTGTATCCTCTCTGTTTATGCACACTGCAGCCTGTATGCTCAACAGAGGTCCCTTTAGTTTCTGATTTGCAGTGCCCTGGGCTTGTTGCCTTCATCGGCAGAGGCAGTGCCTGATGCAATGCGCACTGCTGCCTGCCTGCCTGCCTGGCTGGCTGGGTTACCAGATGCTGAGCTATGGAACATCACTCACACTCATTAGATTCAGTGAAGCAGTAAATGAGTCAGTGTGCGCATATCTTGCTGCAGTCAGGTACTGCAGACTGGCGATCTTATGAAGTATAGAAGTTCAAAAGGGGAAGACATTTTGTAAAATTTCAGCTTGCTTGTGATAATAATAAATAACTTCAATATCATGATAGATGAACATTTCATGATTTTCTCCTCAATAGAAAGTCAACATATCTTTCATTAAAATTCCTAAACAAATGTCATAATTCCTTCTTATTCCTAGTCTTCTTCTAATCTTATACGTTGTATTGTCTTATTGCTATATTTCATTATTCAAATTTTAATTCCTCCTTCATTTCAGCGATAGTAATTTATTTAGCCTTTTTCCTCAGCTCCCAGCATTTATTCATTTATATTTAAATAATTGACAACCTCAATATGCAACCTCAAAGGCATAGTTTAGACACAACCAAGTGCAAAGGGC
The DNA here is from genome assembly GCA_038087875.1 of Malacoraja senta. Lineage (NCBI taxonomy): Eukaryota > Metazoa > Chordata > Chondrichthyes > Rajiformes > Rajidae > Malacoraja > Malacoraja senta. The sequence continues at coordinate 15,365,332 of CM075987.1, forward strand.
TGTAAGAGCTAAACGCAAAGTGAAGGAGCAACTCAGTGGTCAGGCCTGATCTTTGGAGGGAATGGGCGATGTTTCAGGTTGGGACCCTTGCAGAGAATCAAACTGAAGAATGGTCCCACTCTGAAACATCACCTATCCATCCCTTCTTCAGAAGCTGCCCGACCCACTGAGCTGCTCCAGCACTTTGTGTGCTGGATTCCAGCTTCTGCAGTTGCATGTATCCCCTGCAAGATTTAATCGCTGAGTTGATCTTACTGTGTGCCTTTGTTATCAAGGAGCTGAAGGAAGGAAAGATCAATGACATTAAAAAGTTCAGTAAGGGTAAAAGAAGCGACAAGGCCAATCAAAATTAATGATCAGTATGGGCATTTTACGTCATTATTCAAAACATATACAGAATAAAAAATGACTATAATTGCTGGGAGAGATTTTAACAAACCCCACACAATGTTGCTCTTCCTTGAACTCAGTGGGCCGTGTATAAATTTGACGTGCTGAGACTTAGGTTAAAATTGCCCTTGTTCAGGTCTATGGTTCAGTTAAACTCCCCATCTGAATGTTTAAAGGTGTGTCACATCGGTACTCTTGCAAAGGCTTGCGGAATTGCGTTACAAAGCAGGAAGGTTTTCTTTTTGAACTCTTGAGTGGTTTGGAAACCGGCCACATTGAAGAGCTCCAGATAATAATGAGCAGAAACACAGAGAGCATGTCTACCCGACCCCAAGAAACTGAAGACACACGGTTGTAAAGCCAACCTGGCAGGAGACCAACATCCATAAACCTAACCAGTAGGGATTGCACCACTTAGTCATAACTAAATGCAATGACCATAACACCAGGTAGGTCAGTGGCACTGGATCGGTTCAGTTGTTGTCCATATCGCTTCCCTCTCATTTTCATGAATCCCACCTTACTCCCTCAGCTTAATCATTACTGTTTAGTTTTCTATGTTGCAAATAAAATTTGAAAATTAAATTATAGCAAGAAAACAATGAATAATATAGGATTAGAATGAGAAGAGTTTGATGAACTATTCACAACCCCGCTGTAGGAATTAAATTCTCCAATTTCAAGTAATAACCCCCTACCCTCCCATTTCTTTCACCACCCCAGTCACTCTGCTCCTTTCCTCTCCTCCATACACTCATCTCGAGGACTCGGAGATGGGAGAAATACTAGGGGGCCGAGGATCTAGTGGGAGGGAGGAAATCCACATTAGTCAGGAAATGGTGTTAGGTTAACTGTTAGGACTGATGGCAGAAAAATCCCCAGGGCCTGATGGTCTACATCCCAGAGTACTCAAGGAGGTGGCCGTAGAAATCGTGGATACATTGATAATCATTTTCCAATGTTCTCTCGACTCTGGATCAGTTCCTGTGGACTGGAGGGTAGCCAATGTAACCCCACTTTTTAAGAAAGGAAGGAGAGCGAAAACAGGGAATTTTCGACCAGTTTGACATCGGTGGTGGCGAAGATGCTTGAGTCGATTATTAAAGATGTTTATGCAGCGCATTTGGAAAGCAGTGACAGGATCGGTCCAAGTCAGCATGGATTTATGAAGGTGAAATAATGTTTGACTAATCTTCTGGAATTTTTTGAGGATGTAACAAGTAGAATGGATAAAGGAGAGCCAGTGGATGTGGTGTATCAGAACTTTCAAAAACACTTTGACAAAGTTCCACAAAGGTGATTAGTGGGCAAAATTAGAGCACATGGTATTGGGGGTAGGATATTGACATGGATAGAGAACTGGTTGGGAGACAGGAAGCAAAGAGTAGGAATTAACGGGTCCTTTTCATAATGGCAGGCAGTGACTAGTGGGATGCCGCAAGGCTCAGTGCTGGGACCCCAGTTATTTACAATATATATTAACGATTTAGACAAAGGAATTAAATGTAACATCTTCAAGTTTGCGGATGACACAAAGCTGAGTGGCAGTGTGAGCTGCGATGAGGCTGCAGGGTGACTTGGATAGGTTCGGTGAGTGGGCAGATGCAGTATAATTTGGATAAATGTGAGGTTATCCACTTTGGTGGCAACAACAAGAAGGCAAATTATTATCTGAATGGTGTCAGTTTAGGAAAAGGGGAGGTGTAACGAGATCTGGGTGTCCTTGTACATCAGTCACTGAAAGTAAGGATGCAGGTACAGCAGGCAGTGAAGAAAGCAAATGCATGTTGGCCATCATAGCGAGTGGATTTGAGTATAGGAGCAAGGAGGTCCTACCACACCTGGAGTATTGTGTGCAGTTTTGGTCTAATTTGAGGAAGGACATTATTGCTATTGAGGGAGTGCACCAGGTCAATTCCCGGGATGGCGGGACTGACATATGATGAAAAAATGGATCGACTGGGCTTATATTCACTGGAATTTAGAAGGATGAGAGGGCATCTTGTAGAAACATATAAAATTCTTAAGTGATTGGACAGGCTAGATGCAGGAAAATGTTCCTGATGTTGGGGGAGTCCAGAACCAGGGGTGACATTTTAAGAATAAGGGGTAGGCCATTTAGGAGTGAGATGAGGAAAAACGTTTTCACCCAGAGAGTTGTGAATCTGTGGAATTCTCTGCCACAGAAGGCAGTGGAGGCCAATTCACTGGAAGTTTCCAAGAGTGAGTTAGATATAGCTCTTAGGGCTAACGGAATCAAGGGATGTGGGGAGAAAGTAGGAACGGGGTACTGATTTAGGATGATCAGCCATGATCATATTGGCACGAAGGGCTGAATGGCCTACTCCAGCACCTATTTTCTATGTTTCTATTTCCATTATCAGTCACATTGCACCTTAGGGGGGCCGTCCTGTGTGGTATGGCTGCCCAGCCTGCAGCTGTCCGTTTTCATCTTTTTTTTATTGTTAGTTAGTTAGTTGTTTTGTTTTTAGGAGTTCTATTCTTTTTTATGTGGGGGGTGGGGAGGGGGGAAGGGGGGAAACTACTTTCTAGGGTCCATACCTGGTCGGAGAGGCAGCTTTTCTCCGGGCTGCACTTTCGACCTGTCCTCACGGCCTACCAGCGGGCCTGGAGCGGCGTTTCCTGAGGGGACCGCCCAGAACCTCGGCTTCGGTGGCGGCACAGCGCTGGAGCGCTATCGCGGAGCGGAGCGGGCGATGCCTTGCCCGGGTCGCCGCGCTGGAACTCCGGTGAGCTGGGACCGCCGGTGAAACATCGCGGAGCTGCGGGACTGTGGAGCGACCAGCTGCGGGCGGCGGCGCTGAACTTTACATCGGGAGCCTGGGATCTCGCGACGAGATCGCCAGTGGTGGAGCTCCATCGAGCGCGGCCTGTCGGCTTCGGAAGCCGCGGACTCCGGTAGGGAGACGGCCGTTCCAGGTGTCCCAAGCTGCTGAGAGGGTTCTCCCGACACCGGAGCACCATCACCCGGCGAAGAAGGGCCTGTAACATCGGCCCCCGTAGCGGCGACTGTGGAGGCCTATATAGGCCAGACTATGGGTGGACAAGGGGATATGGACTGGACTTTGTGCCTTCCCCCACAGTGGGATCCATTGTGGGGGGATGTTTTTATGTTTTATGTTAAATTTCTTTAATGTTGTGTCTATTTGTGCTGCATGGCAAGAACAAATTTCACTACACCATTTGGTGTATGTGACAATAAATGTCCTTTGTCCTTTGTCCTTTGTCCTTTGTCCTTCCGTCTCCTCCAACTCATCCCTTCCCACCTAAATCCCTACCCACTGCTTTTTCACTCCTCTTCTCTCATTACCTGACACTCTTTTGTCTCCTTTTCACCTCTAGCCTTTGTCACTTCCTCCACATCTGCCTGTCACCCCTTCACCTGTACCATCTATCACTTGCCTGACCCCCTATCCCGCCCCCACCTCTTGTTTCCAGCTTTCTCTCCCACTGCAACAAGGAGGGTCTCGACACAAACCATTGCCTGTCCATTCCCCCCACAGAGGTTGGCTGACCTGCTGAGTTCCTCCAGCACTTGTGTTTTAATGGAATAACTGGTATTTTTATTGAAAGATGTGTTGATTTTGACGAATTCCTCAATGAAAGGATTGGTATCTGCGGCAAAATAATGACGATGATCCTCACTTCAATGCACAGTTCACACGATGATATTGACTGCTGTACATCAAATTATGACATCCCAGCTTCTGCTATGACCACCTCGAGTCTGCTTCAGCTGTTTGAAGGCTTCACTACATCATTTAGTTTGTGCATTTTATTTTTAAAACTTTGATAATCTTTTTGCAATAACATTTGTTCATTTAAAATAGAAGAGCATAATAATTAAAATCTCAAAACGTATGAAAATCTAGATGACATTTTTTTTTTTACCATCACAAAGCAAGACTGGTCTTAATTACGGCCATGAAGCCAATCTCAAGGGCTGTGAAAATCATCAGCTTTCTGATCGCTTCCATTACTTTGCCAGGGAAACGCAGGGAAATTCCAAGCACATGTGAGGAATTTCCTGGCCGCTGTGGCAGTGTGGACAACTTGTCTGATAGAAAGACCGTGGGGCTCCCCTCTCAGCGAGGAAGGGATATGGGCCAGACCCAGGATAAACAAGTAACTGGAACCAGAATGGGTCTGTGTTAAGGTTTATTTCAAAGGAGAGCCATGAATCATTGCACCGTAGGAGGTGAATTCTTAGTTGACCTTTTGCACCTTTATCGAGAATTTATGAGGCCACATAGAATTGTAAATGTATTATACATTAATTTAAGATGGCAGTAAACAAACAAGAACACAAATCTTAGGAGCTCAAAAGAATCTCACAAAAAGATGTGCAAAACATGAAGTACAGGAGGAACTCAGTGGGTCAGGCAGCATCTGTGGAGGGAATGGACAGACGATGACTTTTCTCCTGACTTTATCCTCACCTTTCCCTTCAGCACTCTCGTTACCAAAAGATGTTGTGCAGTGAATGTTAAAGTAATTCACTGGCTAATGCAGGAGCCTAGATAGTTATTTATCTCCCTATTTGGCGTATCTTGAAGACGTTGATGCCGACAGGAAAGATTACTGGAGATATATGGTGTGAGTTTTTGAGGGGATTTGCTGCTGATGATCCGTCTCTGAATATCATCAGGGACATCGAGAGTCAGGAACATTTCATAAATACATTTATGCTGAATCCACTCACAACCAGGGGGTGTGCCACTGAACATAGTATGTTTAAACTGAAAGGTGTTGAAAATATTCTTAAACACAAACTATGTGCAGGGCTGTTCAAATCTGCGGACCCTGGAGTTGGGAAATGGCTTTGGAGCAGTGGGAAGTGTAACACTGCCACCAATGGGAACATTGGTGACATTGTTCTCCAGCTCTGCTGAAGTCATTGGCACTTAATTTCAGAAATCAAGAGTTGAGAGTGTTTAATTGTCAGGCACTGGGAACGGAACAATGACATTCTTACTTGCTGCAGCTTAATATTAACGCAATAACATAACAAATAATTATACAATAATCAATAATACAAGAAATCATCAGTTATACTAGGTAACCAGACCACAACCTGAAGTAGGTATTACAACCTATAAAAAGTCCACTGTGGTTTAATGCTGAGGTTGGGGTTAGGGTTATGTAGACTTTAGAGATACAGCGTGGAAACAGGCCCTTCGGCCCACCGATTCTGCACTGACCAGCAATCACCCCGTACACTAGCACTATCCTACACACTGGGGACAATTTGCAATTTTACCAAAACCAATTAACCTACAAGCCTGTAGGTATGTCTTTTGAGTGTGGGAGGAAACCAGAGATCCAGGAGAAAACCCACGCGATCACAGAGAGAACGTACAAACTCTGTACAGACAGCGCCCTTAGTCAGGATGGAGCCCGGGTCTCTGGTGCTGTCAGGCAGCAACTTTACCGCTGAGTCACTATGTTGCGTTAGTGTTGTGCAGAGTGGTTCAAAAGCCTGACAGTTGCTGGGAAGAAGCTAATCTTAAACCTGGAGGTCACAATTCTCAGGCGCCTGTACTGTCTTCCTGATGGTAACAGCGGGATGAGAGCGTGGCCAGGATGGTGTAGGTCTTTGATGACTTTAGCTGCCCTTTTGAGATTGATCCCTTCGATGGTGGGGAAGTCAGTTCCTGCGTTGGGCCGGGCAATATCCACAATCTCCTGTATTTTCCTTCATTCAAGTTACTGAACCAGGCTGTGATGCAAGCAGTCAGTGTGCTCCTTATCTGTAGACCTGTAGAAGTTCAATTGATCATTTGACTGGAAATGTACATATGGAGCCACGTTGCATGTTTTAGCCATTTTAGCAGATTCATACCCCTCCTCTGTTGTGCCACCACCAAGCCTCCAGTTTGGCAACTTGCGATTGCAGCTGACCAAAGCAAATTTGAGGGAACGCTGCACAGCAAAATGTGCTCAGCTGAGAATTTGTTCTTGATCAGTCATACATATGGCTTTCACTGGAGCCGGGAATCCTGACCAACTGCTTATTTACTCCCAGAAGGCTGGCTGGCGTTTGAAGCAGTTGGCTGAAGCACCAGCCTCCAAAAGACAATTCAGCCTCTTGAATAAAATCAGCAGGCAGATTGTGTTCAATTGATGATAATCCTCTGGGTAGGCGGTGCTTATGTGCACATTATCTCCTCTACTACCCTAGCACCTGACAGTAAACCTGAGCTGTTCAGATGATCCAGCTCTGGGCCCCATCAGAGTTACTACAGTTTGTTTGTGGCTGAAATACTGGAGTCTCACAAATGCCCTGCCAGTGAAAATCATATTGGACAAATTGATCAGTGCAGCATAACTACAGTAATCTACCAGCCCAATGTTTGCATATCATGATGGTTCGGCATCTGGCTTCCTGGTCTCCCTTTCAACTCTCCGCACTCCGTTCCTATGTTCAAGTTAAACCCATTCCCAGGCTTCCTTTAAGCTCGAGACCCAGTTTCCCAACTTGAATTGAATTGAAAATACAGCATTCCCAGCGGGCCCACACTGTCCATCAATCACTTGTTCTATATAATTGTGTTCTTATTTTTCTTTTTGTGCTTTTGTAATTGAGTTCTGTCCTTGATTTGTGTATTGTGGTATTTTTATATTTAATTTACTCCGATTATGTGTTTTGTATTTTTGTGATTTTATGCCCTGTAAGGTGTCCTTGGGTGTTAGAAAGGCGGCAGCAAATAAAATGAATTATTATTATTATTATCATCCCACGTTCTCATCCACTCCTGATACGGGAGGGGGCAATTTCACAGGGGCCAATGTACTGACAAACCCGCACGTCTTTGGGGTGTGGGAGGAATCCAGAGCACACAGAGAAAACCCACACGGTCACAGGGAGAACGTGCAAACTCCATACAGACAGCACCCGAGGTCAGGAATTTACCTGGGTCTCTGGCACTGAGAGGTAGCAGCTCTACCATCTGTGCCTCTGTGCCATCTCATAAACCGCCCGGTTCATTGGAGAATTTATTACGCAGCTGTGTAACACCGAGAAAGACATGAATGAATAATGTGTTAGTGTATGAAGAGGAATAATGTCCAGTAGTCCAGATTATCCACCAGAAGAAGGGTTTCGGCCCGAAACGTTGCCTACTTCCTTCGCTCCATAGATGCTGCCGCACCCGCTGAGTTTCTCCAGCACTTTTGTCTACCTTCGATTTTCCAGCATCTGCAGTTCCTTCTTTAACAGATTTAAGAAAAAGGGGTAAGCCATATAAAACGGAGATGAGGAATTTTTTTTTCTCACAGAGAGTTGTGAGTATGTGGAATTCTCTGCCTCAGTGGGCGGTGGAGGCTGGTTCTCTGGATGCTTTCAAGAGAGAGCTGGATCTGACTCTTAAAGATAGCGGAGTCAGGGGATATGGGGAGAAGGCAGAAACAGGGTACTGATTGGGGATGATCAGCCATGATTACATTGAATGGCAGTGCTAGCTCGAAGGACTGAATGGCCTTCTCCTGCACCTATTGTCTATTGTCTATTGTCTATCCACCATCTGGCATAACCAAAGTCTCCCGGGTGATGATTAATTGAGTTTTTACTAAATTTCAGGCCAAATATGATTGTTTCATTCCACCTGTTTTCCTAATGAATCCCAACCATTCCTTGTTACAAGAATGAAATATTATTATTTGTGACCTGTCTTTTGTAAATCAGTAACCAGCTCCTCTCACCCTGTCTAGTCCCTCCCACCATTCCTGCAGGAGGTGAGGGGTTTGGAGAGGAGATTACGCTGACTGTCAACGCAACAATCCAACTGCGTTGTATGGCAGTAGGGAGCCCGGAACCTTCCATTACCTGGCTGAGAGACGGGCAGCCCATCACTACAGATCGGAGGCATCAACGTCTAGACGGTGGCAAAATCCTCCAGGTGAGACCTCTGGAGATCAGACGATTAATTGCATTGTATAATCATTTAATTAAGATATAATTACATTCGGAAAACCAAGTCTGAAGAAGGGTCCCCACCAGAAACGTCGCCTGTCCATACCGTCCACAGATGCTGCCTGAGTTCCTCCAGCACTTTGTGTTTTAGGGGGGGGCCTCAAGATTCCAGCATCTGCAGTTCCTTGTGTCTCCTGGGAAGGATTGACAAGATGGACGTTGAGAGACAGTTTTCCCAAGCTGCAGGAATTAGAATGATGGGTGCAATAGGATGAAGCAATATATGTTGGGTCATCTAATATCAGCAGGACATGTACGATATGATATGATATGATAACTTTAGTTATCCCAGCAGGGAAATTGATCTGCCAACAGTTATAAAAACACTAAATACGTGAAACATGAAATTAAAGTGACGAGTGGAAAGGACTGGGCATGTGGGGGGGGGGGGGGGGGGGAGTCAGTCTCAGTCTATCCCACTATAGAAGGGCGAGGAGTTGTACAGTTTGATAGCCACAAGGTTCTCCTGTGGCGTTCTGTCCTGCATCTTGGTGGAACCATGTATCAGGGTGTCTGGCACCGTGAGCGGGCAGCTCTACCAGCTACGCCACTGCGGTACAGGATTTGGCACAAATTAGCAGAAGCCTTGCTGAATGGCAGAGCACATTAGAAAGGTTGCAGAGACTGGTCCTGTTTTGTATGTTCTCACAATGAATGTGCCTGCTGGGATCAGACCCGGTGAGCAGTTTTCCATTCCATGAGCCATGCTGAGTTGTCTTCCGATTGATCGACCCGTTACGTTTGATTCTTCTTCTGCAGATTCACTCGGTGCAGCTATCTGACACAGGTGACCATATTTGCATCGCAGAAAACCCAACGGGAGCTACAGAGAGACGTTTCACTCTCCGCATTCAAGTAATGCCCTTTGCTTTTTGAAAACCTGCTTTAGACTTTAGAGATACAGTGTGGAAACAGGCCCTTTGGCCACCCAGTCCGTGGCGTCCAGCAATCAGCCTGTACGTTAGCACTATCCTACACACTAGGGACAATTTACAGAAATCAATTAATCTACAAACCTGCGTGTCTTTCGAGTGTGGGAGGAAACCGGAGCACCCGGAGAAAACCCCACGAGGTCACAGGGAGAAGAAGCTCTCACAATGTTGAGACCGTGAGTCATTGGTGATGGTGGAGGGGCCATACTATCAGTATCAGGAACTTAACAGACCCTGTGCTTTTTACATAGGAAACCATCCTAAAATATATTTCTGCAGCACAGGAAAGACCTGGACCCAATGCCAATGTGATGAAGTTTAGGGAGTGTATTTAATGTACTAATATTTAATCAAACATATCAATTTAGGGAATTGGGTCTTCGCATTGCAATGCAGTGGTCAAAGATGTATAGAGCATCTGTGAAAAGCTTTTCATTTATGAGATATGTTTCACCTTTAGATTTTTCATCTCTACTTCCCTTCCTGACGTTCTTAATTTTATTAATAACATGCCAGCATTAGTTCCTCTGAGCTTCCTGCATCTTTATCAGGAGCATGACTTTTCACCAGGATCTTACCTGGGCTTGTGGGCTTGACTTATAGGGAGAGGTTAGATAGGGTGGAACTTATTCTTTGGGCCATAGGAGGCTGTGGGGTGACCTTATTGAGGTGCACAAGATAACGTGAACGCTCGCAGTATTTCTCCCAGCGTAGAGGATTCCCAAACTAAGAGGTCATAGGCTTAAACCCCTGTCTCACGGTGCGAGCTGACCCACGAGGTACCCCGAGCTTAAAACAAATTTAACTCGTGGTAATCACGTACGATTAACGTAGCGGGAACGTCGGAACTCGTGGAGCAACTTAGTGACTCTTGGCGCTAACGGCAGGTACCCGTGACACTTGTTAACTCTTGGAAAAATTCAAACATGTTTAAACTTTTCCACAAGTAAAATGTACTCTTGAGGTTAAAATTTGAAACATTTAAACACGTTGTAAGAACGCAGTGGCCCGTGCGTTTACCTTAGTGACTCGTGAGTCTACCGTGGGAACGCTTTAACTCAGCGGGCAGGCAGCATCTCTGGAGAGAAGGAATGGGTGATGGGATGACGTTTCCAAATTTCTGCTGTGTCTTTGTGTAACTCCAGCACCGTGTGTTCACTTTTTGTCAACCAGCATCTGCCCTTTCTCGTGTATGACCTTATTTGTATCCGTGGCAGATGATTGTCGCTCCCTTCAGTTTCCCAGAGGTTGGGGTGACTTAGTACGGGAGACAAGTGTACTGACTGTGTGGGCAGACACTTTGGTAGTGATTGCCCATGGGGTTCACTGTCGAGGACTTCATAATGCAGGAAGCATTATAAACAAGTGGAGCGATTAACCCTGGAAAGGGGGGAGACTTCTCTCTGAGTTGGACCCATTTGCAGGAATTTTCTTGAGATTATTAACGACATATAAATGGATGGGAAGGGTTTAGAGGGCAATGGGCCACATGCAGGCAAATAGGACTACCCCAAGACGCCAACTTGGACGGCACGGCCTATCTGGGCCGAAGGACCTGTTTCCGTGTGGTACAGCACCATGACTAAAGCCTATCCAGTGGGATTGACATGTTTTGTATTTTTCCTTTCTAAAGATTTTAAAATGCAGTGTATTTTGGGGACTATTGCACACTGCAGACCAGAAGCGCTTTCAATACCCAGAGAGAAGGGATGGGTGGGTTAGGTGAGCAGGAGAGTGGGGTTGTTTGCAGTTGCAGAGGGAGGGGGCAAGGGCGGTACAGTTCCCAGTCTCAGCTCCTGTTCTACCGAGCGTGTGGACGTGGACGGGTGGCTTGGTTGGCGGCGGCCCATGGTGTGGCAGAGCCGGCGTGCCCGCTGACTCCCATCCCCCCCCCCCCCCTTGTCCGGGGCCGCGCTGGGAGAGAGCCCCCGAGCATCTGCCCCGGGGCGACGGGCACTGACCTGCTGGCATCGCCGACGTGAAGACAGTGCAAAGCCCCCACGCCCGGTGCAATGGGCGGCGAGCTGGAGAGGGAGGGAAGGGGTCACACACATGGCTGGGAAGCAGAGGGGTGGGGGTGGGGGTGGCGACAGACAGGGCCAACAATGAGATGGAGAAAGACAGAAACACCGATGTGTAAAGGAGACCTACAACAGTTCATGATCTCTCTCGCGTTATGGCGGGTGATTGTCGCCTGCCCTCTGTTTCTGACGCTAAAGCCTTGGGATCGTTGCCCTTCTTGTTGGCGTGGAGGGGGAGGGGGATATTGTGCTGTTTGATCGCCCCCTGCTATCCCAAGGACAGGGAGACACAGCGGCTTTTGAGACTGGTGGGCAATCACTACCAAAGTGTCTGCCCACACAGTCAGTACACCTCTCCTACACTTGTCTCCCGCACTAAGATCATCCCGCAGAGAATGATCCCAGCCTAACCCAAGAGCCTTGTCACCCCAGACAGATTAATGACGCCCGCACATTCCCCCCCCCCCCCCCCCAACCTCCCTCTACCTCAACTCACGCCTGGGCACCAAAGCAGCTCAGGAGGCGAACCCTGAGCTCCGTCTCCCAACAATCTGATGTGTAACTGATGTGAAAGAACAGCGGCTGCGGCCCGCCGGCACCCGGCATGGACTTCTCACACCCTCACACACAAAAAGTGTGTGAGAATAAACAAAAACAAGGAATAAAACCAAAGCCTGGCTTGAAAGGCATCTAAAAAGATATTCCGCTTAGAACGAGCAGGCGCGGAGACATCCGTCCACATTCAAAGATTTCATCTCCCGTCTCCCCGCAGTGTGTAGACCTGGCAGTAAATTTAATTAAAATATAGCAAACCTCCGCTCGCTGGTCTTCTAACTACGTGATGTGTGTTTCAAACAAATCATAAGTATAACTGCTCTGGCACTGGACGGTGTGGATTTTCCCTTTGTACGTCAAATCAATAGATGCGGCCGCGCTGAATTCTATCTTTAACTCAAAGCCGCAGGATGGAGATGTCTTCTTTAACACTGATGCTTATTAAAACAGACCTTCATTCATGGTTGGCTCAAGTGTAACTCGGGAGAGGAACTTGGTAATTCGGGAGACGAACTTGGAACATCGCAGAAATGACAAGTAAACGGCAAACGTTGTCATACCCGTGGGAACTCGGTTAAACTCTTGATTATACACTTGGAATCTCGTACACAACCACGAGTCTTTCAATCGGGGTACCTCGTGGGTCAACTCGCACCGTGAGACAGGGCTTTTAGGATGAAAGGGGATTTAAAAGGTACCTCATGGGCAACTTTTTCACTCAGAGGGTAGCCCATATCTGGAAGAGCTACCAGAGAAAGCTATAGAAGTGGATTCAACTGCGCTTTTTAAAATGCATTTGGACAGATAAATGGATGGGACTGGTTTGGCGAGCAGCCAGATGCAGCCAAATGGGATTAGTTCAATATGCATTCTTGTCATGATGCATGGACAAGATGTGTTGAATGGCTTGTTCTCGTATTGTACAGGTCTATGACACAATCTAAGATGGAGACAGATACAAACACACAGTAATGACTCAATTAACCACCTCGTTACACAAGATATTTTCTAGTAATTTATCTATTCTCTACCTACATCTGTGTCATAAAATCACAATATTAATAGAGGCAAATAAATTTGCAAATAAAAGGCAAATACGTCTGAAGAAGGATTTCGGCCCAAAATGTTGCCTATCTCCTTCGCTCCATAGATGCTGCTGCACCTGCTGAGTTTCTCCAGCAATTTTGTGTACCTTCGATTTTCCAGCATCTGCAGTTCCTTCTTAAATAAATTTGATGCATATTTGTTGTTGGTTAATATTTACCTTTTTGAACAAATCATTCCATAAATGAAGGTAGGACGTTCGGATCGTGTTGATCGTCTGGAATATGGAGGCTGGTGTTGGTGCCGGGACCAGGCAGCCCTGCTTCACATCTTGCTTCTCTCTGTGTAGAAAGGAACTGAGTCTGCGTGAAGAAGGGTGTCGAGCCGAAACGTCACCTATTCCTTTTCTCCAGAGATGCTGTCGGACCCGCCGAGTTACTCCAGCTTTCTGTGTCTATCTTCTCTCTGCAGTGCCTCCAGCAGTTCTCGGCCCCAATCCAGAGAGTGTGAACGTTGTGGTGAACAATCCCGTTTGGTTGACGTGTGAATCCCGGGCAGTTCCTGCAGCAGACGTGACGTGGCACAGAAACGGAGTCCTACTGCAGTTCAGCGCTGACATCCTCTTTCTCCCAGGTGACAAGAAAAGTCAGAGTGGGTATGGGCAGAGCAGCCCGCCCTTTCACCTCTCACAAGTTATACAGTAGTAGTAGATTTAGGCCATTTGGCCCATCGAATCTACTCCATCATTCAATCATGGCTGATCTCTGCCTCCTCCTCTCATTTTCCTGTCTTCTCCCCATAGCCCTTGACACTCGTTCCAATCAAAAAATTGTCTATCTCTGCCTTACAAATATCCACTGACTTGGCCTCCTACAGCCCTCTGTGGCAAAGGATTCCACAGATTAACTACCCTCTGGCTAAAGAAGTTCCTCCTCACCTCCTTTCTAAAAGAGCGCCCTCTAAATCTGTGGCTATGACCTCTGGTCCTGGACTCTCCCACCAATGGAAACATTCTTTCCACATCCAAGTCAAGCCATGTTAATTTAGAGGAGGCTATCCATAGCCTCCCTTCTCATGATGTCACTGAAGAAAGGTCCTGACCTGAACTGTCTGTCTATCCCTCCACAAATGCTGTATTTAGGGAGATTCCAGCTTCCGATTTTGATTTTATAGTTGTTAATAAAATCACGAGGGTAATAGATAGGGTGAATGCACAGTCTTGTTCTCGGGGTAGAGCCATTTGAAATTAGAGGGCCTAGCAGGGAACTGTACACAACATTGTGCCTCAGGAAGATGCCACGTGTTTGTTCTGACCAGACATAGTTTTAAATGAAAAGCCTACACGACTTGCACAAATATCGTTTTTAAAGCAAAGAAGTGATAACAGGATGCATTCTCTTGAATATGGAAACCTGGAATTCCTCTGTAACCACATCAGAGGAAGATCCAAAGATTGAATCTCTATCACAAATGGCTCTTGATTAAGTGTAGTTTAAATGTAAAGATACAGCATGGAAGTATGTCCTTTGTCCCACTGGGTCCACATCACCCTTCGATTACCCATTCACACTATTCTATGTTATCCCAATTTCTCATCCACTTGCTGCACATTAGGGATAATTTACAGAGGCCAATTAACCTACAAACCTGCACATCGTTGGGAAGTGGGAGGAAACTGAAGCACAGGTTCACAGGGAGAACGTGCAAACCCAACACAGATTAACCCAAGGAGCAAACCACTGTTTCTACAACGTAGCAGAACAGATTATTTTGTGTTTATTTTAGTTGTCTCTTTGGACAACAGTCGCATGATCTCTGATCATTTCTTCCCATCTCCATTCCAGGTGACCATCTCCTTCAGATTCCCAGAGCAAGGACTGAGCACAGCGGCAAATACACCTGTGTTGCTACCAACGCAGCCGGCAGTGATGAGAAGCACATCTACCTCCATGTAAACAGTAAGTTCCATCGCCCATATGTATGTGGGGAGTAGATGCTTCACAGGACACGTAGAGACCAGCCACTGTAAGAATAGCACTAATGGCATCCACAAACAACATCTACGCTCCAAATTGGGCCCATCCCAGTCAGAGCCCCAGTAAAGCTCTCCGACAGACAAGATGAATGAATGAGTGTGAGTGAATGAATGAGTGAATGAAAGTGAGTGAATGAGTGAATGAATGAATGAATGAATGAATGAATGAATGAATGAATGAGTGAGTGAGTGAGTGAGTGAGTGAGTGAGTGAATGAATGAGTGAATGAATGAATGAATGAATGAATGAGTGAATGAATGAGTGAATGAGTGAATGAATGAGTGAATGAATGAATGAATGAATGAATGAATGAATGAGTGAGTGAATGAATGAGTGAATGAATGAATGAATGAATGAATGAATGAATGAGTGAATGAATGAGTGAATGAATGAGTGAATGAATGAGTGAATGAGTGAATGAATGAGTGAATGAATGAATGAATGAATGAATGAGTGAGTGAATGAATGAGTGAATGAATGAATGAGTGAGTGAATGAATGAGTGAATGAATGAATGAATGAATGAATGAATGAGTGAATGAATGAATGAATGAATGAATGAATGAGTGAATGAATGAATGAGTGAGTGAATGAATGAGTGAATGAATGAATGAATGAATGAATGAGTGAATTAATGAATGAATGAATGAATGAATGAATGAGTGAATGAATGAATGAGTGAATGAATGAATGAGTGAATGAATGAGTGAATGAATGAATGAATGAATGAATGAATGAATGAGTGAATGATACTTTATTATCACCAGTGACATGTCACGGTGAGATTCTTCGTTTTGCATACACAAGAATGCAGAGTCGCCACATATGGGGCTTTGACAAAGTTACAAAAGTATTCCATGGTGGAGAGGCACCACATCACAACTGGTGATCAATGGGTTGAGTATGATTATCCTCCAGGTGAGTTCTTACTATGGGCCTTGTGATGGCTGAAGAGGCCGATCCTGGAGTTGCAGACTTTATGTCCGTTCAGGTGGACGCCCGTGCGTGCCGATTTTTACCGTGGGGAGGGAGACTGGTGCAGGGAGAGACACCACACTGTCCTTGACTGAGACAGACTCGGGTCCATCGGCATGGACTCCACCGTGGTTGGGAGTCTCTGGCAGCTGCAGCTTTCTCAGCCATTGTGGTGCTCCACCCACTAGCCTGCCACCCTGCTCTGCCTGTTTCAACGTTGAGCTCTTCTTCTTGGGCCGTGCTTTGTCAGGACCCCCCCCCCCCCACCCTCGACCTGCCCATCAAGGGTCATAGACCCTGCCAGGAGCACAGCTCCAGAGGGTTTAGCTCTCGGGATCTCAGGCACACGTAGGCTTCCGCAACGTCAAAGTGGAGACCCTCGGAGAAGGGTATATCAGCCTAATAACCCGATTTAGACTTTAGACCGTAGAGATACAGCGCGCAAATGGGCCCTTCAGCCCATCAAGTACGTCTTTCGAATGTGGGAGGAAACCAGAGCACCTGGAGAAAACCCACGCGGTTACCGGGAGAATGTACAAACTCCGTACAGACAGAACCTGTGGTCAGGATCAAACCCAGGGCTGTAAGGCAGCAACTCTACCACTGCGCCACCGTGCCGCCCAGATGTTCACAGTTAATCTTATGGATGAAGAAGAGAGAAGGATAGATCTAAGCAGGATGTGGAAACGGCTTTGGATGCAACTGTTTACACTCACAGATGGTATTTTAATTTTTAGTCAATGTCTTCTAAATTTTTGCTTCAAAGCCCCGCCCACCATCAAACACGATGGCGATCGATACTCGGACACCATCACAGTCCGTGTTGGGGAAAAGGTCGCTCTCAGATGTGAGTCCGATGCTACCATTCCAGTTCCTACCATCGTGTGGTACCTGAATGACCACCAGCTGCCCTTTGGAGATGTCCCTCACATCCACCCCGAAGGACAGACACTCCACATTGGAGGATGTTCAGGTAATGTCTGTGTTCGGCATTTCAAACATGAACTATTTGCCTAGGCCTGCCCGATCTCCTGGTTTAACTCCCCCTCCCATTCCCACACTGAGCTTTTCGTCCTGGGCCTCCTCCACTGTCAGAGTGAGCCCCAACACAAATTGGAGGAACAGCACCTCATCATTCGTTTGGGCAGATTACAACCCAGCGGTATGAATATTGATTTCTCTCACATCAAGTAACCCTTGCTTTCCCACTCTCTCTCTCCGTCCTCCCCATCCTGGTTTTCTGACCAGTTTCATTGTCCTCCTGATGAAATATTACTGATTGTAAGCCTCCTTGTCACCTTACCCCTTGATCACCTTTTCACACCTTACCCTTCCATATCTCTGTCTCTGAGTGACATTCCCCTGACTCTGAGTGAAGAAGGGTCTCGACCCGAAACGTCACCCATTCCTTCTGAAGAAGAGTCTCGACCCGAAACGTTTCCTATTTCCTTCGCTCCACAGATGCTGCTGCACTCGCTGAGTTTCTCCAGCATTTTTGTGTACCTTTGTTTTTCCAGCATCTGCAGTTCCTTCTTGAACACCCATTCCTTCTCTCCAGAGATGCTGCCTGTCCCGCTGAGTTACTCCAGTATTTAGTAACTATTTAATTGTTATTTGTTTACATGGATTCATGATAGTTAGCATGGACATAGTCAGAGAGCTGTACCGCACCGAAACAGGCCCTCCGGCCCACCTTATATCTGTCCAAAAGCCTATTCCATGTCAATTAGTATTATCATTTGCGGGTAATGTCACCTCACATTTGAACACGGTTGAACATAATTATAAATAGAACAGGTAGTTGAGGCAGGTACAATAACAACATTTAAAAGACATTTGGGCAGGTACATGGATAGGAAAGGTTTAGAAGGATATGGGCCAAAGCATGGGCAGGCAAATGGGATTAGCTTAGATCGGGCATCTTGGTCAGCATGGACAAGTTGGGCTGAAAACCGGTTTCCGTGCTGTCTGACGTTATGATGCTTTTCTGGTGTCCCATCTCACAGACTCTTGGAATTAATTTTAGAAGACTGAGTACAATGTACTGACATGACTATTTACCCCGTTTTTCTGTTTATGAGTTTCTGAATAATTTTTGGCACTTGTGTTTCTGAATTATTTTTGTGACTGAATTTTCCTCTTACTCTTTCAAGCTCCATATATACAAGAGCTACACATCCTTCGGCTAACTCTATTTTGGCTTCATCTGGTTTCAGGTTACGATTCTGGGCATTACACATGTAAAGTCACGAACTTGGCAGGACATGTGAAAAGGACCTTCATGTTGACTGTTCACGGTAAGGACAGGGTGCATGTGGAGTGTCAGGCACCTGTTTAATCTGTGTGGAGGAAGGAACTGCAGATGCTGGGTTAAACTGAAGATCGACACAACATGCTGGAGTAACTCAGCGGGACAGACAATAGACGACAGGTGCAGGAGTAGGCCATTCGGCCCTTCGAGCCAGCACCGCCATTCAATGTGATCATGGCTGATCATCCCCAATCAGACAGGCAGCATCCCTGGAGAGAAGGAATGGGTGACGTTTCGGGTCAAGAGCCTTCTTCAGACTGAGAGTCAGGGGAGGGGGAGGGGGGTTAGGGTTCACAGTCTATGTTTGGGTCTACAGTCCCTGTCTATGTTTGATCTGTGTATTGGACTTAAATATTTGTAATCAATCTTTTAGGTTGCTTCATCAGAATAATGAACACTGAGAATAGGAACCACATCAAGGTGGATTTTGGAAGCAGACCCAAATTAGTTTATTTATTGTTGCTTCCTTCCAGTTAGGACATTGGTATCCCAACTTACTTGTTCGGGTGTAGGCAAACCCCACTACGTGAGAGTGTAATGGAGTGTGAGCTGTTAAAATGGGCATGTTCAGTTCTCTTTCCTGGTCCTGGCAAGCTTAAATATCTATGCATTCAAATATGGATGAAGCCTAGAAACATTGAAAAGTCCCCCATCCGGCTCATCCGTTCTATTCTTTCATTTAGTACAAGTGAGATTGATGCTCTATCTCAATACCATGTTCCTGCTCTCCCTGAAATGTTTGATGCCTTCTCTGTGTCAACATCATCTGCTGGAATGTGACACGAACCTTGTATCTAAGTGCACATCGGGGCACTGTGATGTCCAGGAAGTGAATTGGCCAGAGCTGAGAAAGGATGTCCTCCGTGTTCTCCCACTGCGTTGAGACACCTGCTCTCTGGTGGAAAGGATGAAGATGGTTTCTTTCTCCACTCCATGGGCAGCCAAGGTGTTTTTTTCAAGTTAAAGCTTCTCCACCACTGGAACTGTTCTCCATCTCTTCCAGACGACCCGACCAAATGTCTCTGTGCTACCTACCTAGAATCTGGATCTTGAACCTGAGCAATCCACATCCTATCATGGTCTACATTAGTCTGCAGCCTTGTCGTTCTCTCTTCCTTCTTATGCTATAAGGAAGGACCATTGAAGTATAAGATTCCTCAAGTCCTAAAACACAGCAAAACATCTGCCCTGTCCTCACCCTCCTGAAACCACTTATGACCTATGATCACCACACCCTCTCACCATCTTCCATGTTGGTTGGCGTCACCATGTTAGTTGGCATCTTGTATCACAGATTATTCCTTTGTTAGGAAAGTGGAAGTGGGCATTCTTCTTACAAACACTGCCTGAAGGTGCAGTATTGCAGTTTGGGATAGGGTATCCGTCCCTCACATCCCTCCTCCATTGGGTACCGGCTGATGTACTGGCTTGCAAAAGTATTCATACCCCTTGAACTTTTCCACATTTTGTCACGTTACAACCACAAACATATATGTATTTTATTGGGATTTTATGTGATTGACCAACACAAAGTGGCGCATAATTGTGAAGTGGAAGGAAAATGATACATGGTGTTCAAATTTTTTTACAAATAAAAAACTGAAAAGTGTGGCGTGCAAAAGTATTCAGCCCCCTTTACTCTGATACCCCTAAATAAAATCCAGTGCAGCCAATTGCCTTCAGAAGTCACCTAATTAGTAAATAGAGTCCACTTGTGTGTAATCTAATCTCAGTATAAATACAGCTGTTCTGTGAAGGCCTCAGAGGTTTGTTAGAGAACATTAGTGAACAAACAGCATCATGAAGCCCAAGGAACACACCGGACAGGTCAGGGATAAAGTTGTGGAGAAGTTTAAAGCAGGGTTAGGTTATCAACAAATATCCCAAGCTTTGAACATCTCATGGAGCACTGTTCAATCCATCATCCGAAAATGGAAAGAGTATGGCACAACTGCAAACCTACCAAGACATGGCCGTCCACCTAAACTGACAGGCCGGGCAAGGAGAGCATTGATCAGAGAAGCACCCAAGAGGCCCATGGTAACTCTGGAGGAGCTGCAGAGATCCACAGCTCAGGTGGGAGAATCTGTCCACAGGACAACTATTAGTCGTGCACTCCACAAATCGGGCCTTTATGGAAGAGTGGCAAGAAGAAAGCCATTGTTGAAAAAAAGCCATAAGAAGTCCCGTTTGCAGTTTGCCACAAGCCATGTGGGGGATACAGCAAACATGTGGAGGAAGGTGCTCTGGTCAGATGAGACCAAAATTGAAGTTTTTGGCCTAAATGCAAAACGCTATGTGTGGCGGAAACCTAACACTGCACATCACCCTGAACACACCACCTGTGAAACATGGTGGTGGAAGCATCATGCTCTGGGGATGCTTTTCTTCAGCAGGGACAGGGAAGCTGGTCAGAGTTGATGGGAAGATGGATGGAGCCAAATACAGGGCAATCTTGGAAGAAAACCTGTTAGAGTCTGCAAAAGACTTGAGACAGGGGCGGAGGTTCACCTTCCAGCAGGACAACGACCCTAAACATATAGCCAGAGCTACAATGGAATGGTTTAGATCAAAGCATATTCATGTGTTAGAATGGCCCAGTCAAAGTCCAGACCTAAATCCAATTGAGAATCTCTGGCAAGACTTGAAAATTGCTGTTCACAGACGCTCTCCATCCAATCTGACTGAGCTTGAGCTATTTTGCAAAGAAGAATGGGCACAAATTTCAGTCTCTAGATGTGCAAAGCTGGTAGAGACATACCCCAAAAGCTGTAATTGCAGCGAAAGGTGGTTCTACAAGGTATTGACTCAGGGGGGCTGAATACTTTTGCACGCAACACTTTTCAGTTTTTAATTTGTAAAAAAATTTGAAAACCATGTATCATTTTCCTTCCACTTCACAATTATGCGCCACTTTGTGTTGGTCTATCACATAAAATCCCAATAAAATACATTTACGTTTGTGGTTGTAACGTGACAAAATGTGGAAATGTTCAAGGGGTATGAATACTTTTGCAAGCCACTGTAGCTGGCTACTGATACAACAGACAGACACGGCCAAACATGTTGAGGTGCTCTTAGCTTTACCTCATGATTGATACCATCATTCAAATCAAACAAGTTTGCTTACTATAAACAATTTCAATTGTTTGTCTAATTTCATAGAAACATTGAAAATAGGTGAGGCTTTAGGCCATTTGGCACTTCGAGCCAGCACCGCCATTTAATATGATGCTCGCTGATCATCCAAATTCAGTACCCTGTTCCTGCTTTTTCCCATATCTCTTGATTCCGTTAGCCCTGAGAGCCATATCTAACTGCCTCTTGAAAACATCCAGTGAAGTGGCCTCCACTGCCTTCTGTGGCAGAGAATTATTTTAAAGTCTTGTTGCTTTGTTTAGTATGGCTGTATGGTAAATCAAATTTCACTGTAACCTTAATTGGTACACGTGACAATAAAATACCTTTGAACCTTTGAACCTTGAACCTAGCTAATAGATTCTAATCCAAGCAGCGTTCTGGTAAACCTTTTCTGCATCCTTTCCAAAGCCTCCACATCCCTCCTTTTGAAAAGCCAATCGAGTTGAGTTTTATGAAAAGGAACAATGCAGAGATCCACCACAGGAAGGTTGTGGAGGCTTTGGAGAGGGTAAAGAAAAGGTTTACCAGAATGCTGCTTGGATTAGAAGGTATTCGCTATCAAGAGAAATTGGATAAATCTGGATTTTTTTTTTTCTGTGGAGTGTCAGAGGCTGAGGGGAGACCTCTTAGACGTATATACAGCTAAGAGAGGCATAGAGAGGGTGACAATGTCAAAGACTAGAGGGCATAATTTGAGGTTGAAAGGGGGAAATTTTAAAGGAGATGTATGGGGCACGTTTTTTACACAGAGATTGGTGGGTGCCTGGAACATGCTGCCAGGGTTGGTGGTGGAGGTGGATACGAAGAGGCTTTTAAATAGGCAGGGAATGGAGGGATATGGATCACATGCAGGCAGAGGAGATTAGTATAACATGTTGGCATGTTCAGCATGGACATTGCGGGCCAAATGGCCTGTACCTGTGCTGTACAGTATTATGTTTGGTGTGTCATTTGATATTAATTCCCTTGTGTGGGTGAAGGTGTTACGGCATGGAACACAGAGCGTGCTGTGCTACGGAAGGAGCGCTTCTTGTCTATTCCTGTGCTGTAATGTCCTCTGTTCCAGAGATTTACAATAGCAACAAGCTGCCAAGCAAAAGTTGAACAGGGCAAAAGTTAAAAGAAGCATCAAATGGTTGGCTTCTGATTTGATGGGAAATACCGAAGTTGTTGCTCATCGGTCTATCCATTCTTCTCTCTTGTTTCAGCCCCGCCGACGTTTGAAGAGCCTCAGCAGGAAGTGGTTATTCAGGTCGCTGGCAGTGCCCTGGTCCTCTCCTGCCACGCCTCGGGGGTCCCGCCACCCACCATCACCTGGCAGAAAGATGGACAGTCAATAGGTAGGACTGAGCAGAATACCTGTCGGAGGGAAAGACGTACGTACAATCATGGTCTATCCTGAAAGCTCGCAAGAGTCAGCGAAATGCCTTTTGAAGTTTGAAATACAGGACGCAAGTTAATCAACTTGGGCACAGCAGGTTCCACAAGCAACAACGAGACAAAGCCCCAAAAAACGATGTTAACAGAAATACTCCAAATTATTTGAGTTATAATTCTTGTCAGGAACATGGGGATAGTGCAGTACCAGTGGTGCAGCTGGTGGAGCTGCTGCCTCCCAGCTCCAGAGACCCAGGGTGCTGTCTGTGTGGAGCTTGCACATACTCCCTGTGATTGCTCTGGTTTTCTCCCACATTCAAAAGACGTGCGGGTTTGTAGGTTAACTGGCCTCTGTAAAATTGTCCCTAGTGCGTAGGGAGTGGATGAGAAAGTGGAATGAAATAGAAGCAGTGTGAATGATGGTCAGAGAGGACTCGGTTGTCTGAAGGGCTATATTTTCAGCTATATTTAAGAGGGAGTTAGATGTGGCACTTGTGGCTAAAGGGATCAGGAGGTATGGAGAGAAGGCAGGTACGGGATACTGAGTTGGATGATCAGCCATGATCATATTGAATGGCGGTGCAGGCTCGAAGGGCCAAATGGTCTACTCCTGCACCTATTTTCTATGTATCTATGTAAGGGCAGAAACATAGAAATGCTTTCAATGTCCTGTATTTGAAACTTCAAAAAGCATTCCATGCTGTACAGAAACATAGAAAAATAGAAAATAGGTGCAGGATTAGGCCATTTGGCCCTTCGAGCCAGCACCACCATTCAATTTGATCATGGCTGATCATCCGGAATCAGTACCCCGTTCCTGCTTTCTCCCCATATCCCTTGATTCCGTTAGCCCTAGGAGCTCCATCTTGCTCTCTCTTAAATACATCCAGTGAATTGGCCTCCACTGCCTTCTGTGGCAGAGAATTCCACATATTCACAACACTTTGGGTGAAGAAATGTTTCCTCATTTCAGTCCTAAATGGCCTTCCCCTTATTCTTAAACTGTGACCCCTGGTTCTGGAAGCTAATCTTATCTCTAAACTAAATGAAACTAAACTAAAGGAAATCATGGTCATGGGGAAAAAAGGGGAGCATGCAACATGGTGTTGCATGGACAGGCACAGTGGGCTGTGTGGCCCACTGCTCATGGATCTGTTGGATCATGGGATATAGGGGAAGAATTAGGACATTTGGCCCCTCTAGCCTGCTCTGCCATTCGATCTATTTTACCCTCTCAACCCCATGCTCCTGCCTTCTCCCCATAACCTTTGATGCCCTTACTAATCAAGATACTTGTTTATACCCTTACGGGGGTGGGAGATTGCAACCTTCACGTGGTCCGCCCTGTTTCGACGAATGCAATCAACCTGGCGTGCACAAACAAATAAGATCAAAATAGAACAAGTTGTCCTACAACTTTAGGCTGTGCACGCCATACACAAGAAGAGGATACCCTTACGCTCTTTGATGCCGTTACTAATCAAAGTATTATTCATGCCCTTACACCCTCTCCGATCAAAGTACCAGTTTACGTCCTGACCCGTAAGGGCCTGTCTCAATTGGCGATTTTTTTCAGCAATTGCCGGCATCAGAACGGAAGTACAAATCTGATAAGCTTCAAATTTCCTTTGAACTCCTGAAAAATAAACTTGTCAATTACCAGGAAGCCGTAAAATCTGCAAGAACTAAATATTTTTCCACCCTTATCTCCAAAAACGCGCAAAATTCCAAGGTCCTCTTTAGCACCATCACCTCCATCATCTGTCCTGCCACCAGCACCAGCCTAACTGGGTCCCCTGCTAAGTGCGAGGAATTTACCACATTTTTCACCAGCAAGGTAAAGAATATAAGAACGAATATTTCCCCTCCCACCCGTGACCTGGCTGTCTCATTGGTCTGCTCTTCAAAATTAGACAGTTTCCAACCCGTTACTCTACCCTCCCTTGTAAAACTCATCACCACCATGAAACCTACTACCTGCCCCCTCGACACTGTCCCCTCTGCCCTCCTAAAGGATGTCATTACAACAGCTGGTCCCAGCATCCTCGCCATCTTCAACAGCTCTCTGGCCACTGGCACTGTACCTACCTGCTTCAAGCATGCGGTGGTCCAACCACTCCTGACAAAACCTAACCTCGACCCCACCTTGCCAAGCAACTACAGACCCATTTCTAAACTGCCTTTCCTCTCAAAAGCCCTTGAAAAGGTAATTTTAAGTCAACTTATACCTTACCTTCACCAAAACACTATCTTGGAAACTTTCCAATCAGGTTTCAGGGCTCACCATAGCACAGAGTCTGCCTTGTTGAAGGTACACAATGACCTACTGCTCACCGTTGACTCCGGCGACTGTGCAATTCTGCTCCTTCTTGACCTAAGCGCAGCATTTGATACTGTCGACCACACCATCCTAATTGACCGTCTCCGGTATGGGGTTGGTATTGATGGCACTGAGCTGGTTCATCTCCTACCTCAAAGGTAGGAGTTTCTCGACTAACATAGGCAACCCATTCTCCTCCCCAGCTAATCTCTGCTGTGGGGTTCCACAAGGTTCCATCCTTGGCCCCATTCTCTTCTCCCTGTATATGCTCCCCTTAGGCCAAGTCATTGAAAGGCACGGCATTTCCTTCCATTGCTACGCAGACGATACACAACTCTATCTCCCCCTGAAGCCCCAAAAACAATCAAATCTGTTTAACCTTACCCACTGCCTCGAGGATATAAAGTGTTGGATGGCCCAGAACTTCCTCCAACTAAACGAGAGTAAGTCTGAGGTCATCCTTCTCGGCCCCTCGGACTCAATCAAAATGATAGCAGGCAGCCTTGGAACCCTTACCCCATTACTCAAACCTCACGTCAAAAACCTTGGCGTGATATTTGACTCAGCACTGAAATTTGACAAACAAGTCAATGCCCTGGTAAAAGCTAGCTAGCTTTCAGCTTCGGACGATAGCTAAAATAAAACAATTCCTCCAGTTTGATGACCTGGAAAAGATCATCCACACATTCATCTCCTCCCGCCTAGATTACTGCAACTCCCTTTACACTGGCATCAGCCAATCTTCCCTGTCCCGCCTGCAACTGGACAGCAGCAGCGAGACCCCTGACAGGCACCCGAAACGGGGACCACATCACCCCGATCCTGGCCTCTCTCCACTGGCTCCCTGTGCGGTTCCGTATAAACTTCAAGATCCTCCTCCATGTCTACAAAGCCCTCAATGGGCTTGCCCCCACCTACATAAAAAGTCTTCTCACCCACCACTCCACCTCCAGGCCCCTCAGATCGGCCGACTTGGGGTTGCTGAATATCCCACGGTCTAGGCATAAGCTCAGGGGCGACCGCGCCTTTGCGGTTGCAGCCCCTAGACTGTGGAACAGCATCCCCTTTCCCATCAGAACTGCCCCCTCCATCGACTCTTTTAAGTCAAGACTAAAGACTTATCTATACTCCCAAGCCTTTCCTGACGTCCTCTGAGTGAGGGCTACATGTATATATGTATGTAGTTTGTTTTGTTTATGCTATTCTTATAACAAATGTAAAGCACTTTGGCCAAGGAGAGTTGTTTTTTAAATGTGCTATATAAATAAATGTGACTTGACTTGACTTGACTTGATCATTGACTGATGTATCAGGTCACCGAAAAAGTCCCGGTGTGACGAGGTGGTGACGCGGTGATGACGTATTGACGCACGGTGTTTTTTCAAGCGTCGCAACATTTTTTTTGTCGCCGCTGGATTTTTTAAATGTTCAAAATCTTTTGCCGACTCTGACAGTTGCCGAAAAAAATCGGCAAGTGGGACAGGCCTTTTACTAATCAAGGTGCTACAAAGTAATGGAGTACGTGTTCCAGTTGACTCTGCTGTGTTTCCAGTTCCTTTCCCTCACGGTGCTGTAACCGTTTTGACAGAGAGCAGCAACAGACTGGACTGGCACATCCTGCCCAGTGGCACCAGCCTGCAGACGGCCCAGCTACAGCCTTCCCAGGGTGGGAACTACACCTGCCTGGCGAGGAATGGCGAGGGTGAGATCCGCCAGCATTACACCCTCATCGTCCAAGGTAAGACACCTATACTCATTCACACCAAATAGGAAGCTCTCCAGAGCCAGGGCAGGGTTGTTTTTTTAATGATGGGCTCCTCTAAACAGTTAAAAAGTAGACCTTCCTTTTTATTTTTGATTTTTAATATTACAAAAGATTTCCAAAGTTTAATATATATGAAATGTATTAGGTAAGAGTAGGCGGTCAGGCCTTTAAGCAACTGATAGCAACTAAATGAGGAGGAGCTGTGCTGTAATGCAACGCAAAGGGATCTAGAGGTAGTAGTACATGAATCACTAAAAGTTAGTATGCAGGTGCAGCAAGCTATCAGGAAGGCCAATGGAGTTTTGGCCTTTATTGCTAGGGGGATTGAGTATAAAAACACGGAGGTCTTGCTGCAGCTGTACACAGTATTAGTGAGACCACATTTGGAATACTGTGTACAGTTCTGGGGTCCATACTTAAGAAAGGATGTACTGGCCCTGGAGGCAGTGCAGCGAAGGTTTACAAGATTAATTCCTGCAATGAGGGGATTGACATATGAGGAAAGGTTAAGTAGGCTGGAACTCTACTCTTTGGAGTTTAGAAGAATGAGAGGCGATCTCATTGAAACATATAAGATCGTGAGGGGCCTTGATCGGGTGGATGCACCGAGGATGTTCCCAATGATCGGGGAAACTAGAACTAGGGGACATAGTTGTAGAATAAGGGGCGGCTCTTTTAAAACTGAGATGAGGAAGAACTTCTTCACCCAGAGGGTGGTTAATTTATGGAATTCACTGCCCCAGGGAGCAGTGGAAGCAGAAACATTAAATATATTTAAGTCTAAAATAGATGGTTTTTTAGCTGCCAAGGGGATAAGGGGCTACGGGGAGAGGGCAGGGATATGGACCTAGGTAGGGTTAGTATAGTAAGACCTGAGTGATCTCCTGGACAAGTGTCGATCGCCTGGATTGGGGTCGGAGAGGAATTTCCCGGATTTTTTTCCCGAATTGGACCTGGGTTTTTATCCGGTTTTTTGCCTCCCCCAGGAGATCACTCGGTTCTTGGGGTGGAGAGGGGTGATAGCGCTATAAAGGGGAGGGTAGTGTCTTGTGTTCTGTGTCTTGTGTCTACTGTTTGTGGGTGGGGGTGTTTGTTTGGTGTTCAGCCATGAGCGAATGGCGGTGCGGGCTCGATGGACCTGGTGGTCTGCTCTCGCACCTACTTTCTATGATTCTATGATTCTATGAGGATGACAATTGGACATAGACACCAACAGCAAGAAACAATATGCCTACCAGCTCCATTCTGACTCCAAAAATAAGCACTATCCAATTGTGCTGAGAAGTCTGGTAGCCATGTTGGTAAAGGATGTAGCATTTATGTAGCATCTTTCATAACCTCCAGATGCCCCAAGATGCACAATATTATTGAAATGTGGGAGATGTAGCAGGAGGTTTGTGCAGTGTAAGGTCCCACAATTAGCAATGTGATGAAGGTCAGACAATCTATTTTACCGATGACCACTGAGTAATAAATACAGGGTGAACCCTCTCACCTTGTGTGAAGTGCAGCTGTATTTTCACTTGGGATTGCCCTGGCATGCAGTTTGAGGCAGGCCTGGGTTTTCTCCTGAGGTCTCTGGCGTGGGACATGTGCACACAGTAGCACAGATCCAGAGGTGAGAGAGCTGCCCACTCACATACACAGGATGGGACTCGATGGAGCAGACTCGATGGGCCGAAGGGCCCAATTCTGCTCCTGTGTCTTATGGACTGAGCTCAATGTGATGTCTGTCATTCATTGTCCAAAACCAGTTACTGGATGAGGAGCCCAAAATATTAAGTGAACATGAAACTCTCCTGCAAGATGATGTATCGGGGCATCCAAACGTCAACCAGAAGACTTAATCTTTGATTTTGAAACTGTTGCTTATTTATTTTCCTCCCGACCAGTGTCACCGAGTATCCTCGGCTCGGATGTGCCCAGTGAGTATGATGCTGTGGTGAACGAAGATGTGAATTTGGAATGTGTGGCTTTGGGGGAACCAAAACCTGCCCTAAAATGGTTGAAGGACAGTCAACCATTGGAAACACTTGGCCAAATACACATTGAGTGAGTGAGCTTTTTATTTTTTGTAATTAATGCTGAAAGGCATTGTCAGGATGTAACTGGATATCCCGTTGATTTGTTTTGCTTTAGTTATACAAATCTTAATTTGAAAAACGATCCCTTTTTTGATATTGAACATAGATAACTCCACTGGGCTTGTGGGCTTGAGTTATAAAGAGAGGACGGACATGTTGGGACCTTTCTCTTTGGAGCGTAGGAGGCTGAGGGGTGACCTTGTTGAGTTGTACAGTTGCAGAATCAAAGGTTGAAACTCAATCACAGAGTGCTCTTGGTTAAAGTTAGTTTAAGTTTAAAGACACACCGTGGAAAGAGGCCCTTCGGCCCATCAAGTCCACGCCGACCATTGATCACCCATTCACATGAGTTCTATGTTGTCCCACTTTCCCATCCACTTCCGACATGTTAGGGCAGTTTACAGTGGCCAATTAGTCAGCATGCGGCACATCTTTGGGATGTGGGCGTAAACTGGAGCCACCCGGACAGGTAGCACCCGAGGTCAGGATCGAACCTGGGTCTCTGGCGCTGTGAGGCAGCGGCTCGCTACCAGCTGCGCCACTGTGCAAAGAGATTGCAAAGAAAAACTCACAGCTGTCGGGAAATGTTGATTGTCTTTTTATGTTGATCCCTCTACAAATTGCCCTGCAATTTTTGATCTGATTGAGCTGTTCCACATTGCCTTTAAAATGACTGTGAAATTAATGAGGAGTGTAGACTGCTGATGCTAAGTGGTCTCTTTCTCTCTCCCTCTCTCTCTCTCTCTCTCTCTCCGTAGGCTGTCCTCAGATGGAAGTTCCTTGCATATAAGGGGAGCCTTGGCCTCAGACGCGGGCAGATACACTTGTGTGGCACAGAACCCTGCTGGCGAGGAGGCAAAATTGTTCATACTCAACGTGATGGGCAAGTGAAATAATCAACTATCTGTGCTAAACATTACTACTTCAAACGTAGACCATAGAAAAGTACAGCACAGGAACGGGCCCTTCGGACCTCAATGTTTGTGCCAAACATGATGCCAAATTAAACTGAACTCATCTGTCTGTACATGATCCACATCCCTCCATTCCCTGCACTTCCATGTGCCTATCCAAAAGCCTCTTGAACGTCATTGTCGTTCGTATCTGCCTCCACCACCATCCCTGACAGTGCACTCCAGGCATCACTACTCTCTGTGTAAAATAACTTAGCCCTCACACCTCCATTAAACTTTCCCTCTCTCACCTTATAGCTGTGCCCTCTAGTGTCGGACATTTCTACTCTTGGAAAAAAGTTTCAACTCTCGACCCTATCTATGCCTTTCATAATTTTATATACCTCTCAAGTTTTTGATGTTCAAGAGAAAACAATCCAAGTCTATCCAACCTCCTCTCCCTGTAGCTGAAACCCTCTAATCCAGGCAGCATTCTGGTAAACCTCCTCAGCACCCTGTCCAAAGCCTTCACATTGTTCCTGCAATGGGTCGACCAGAACAGTACACAATACTGCAAATGCGGCCTAACTAATGTCCAATAGAGCTGCATCGTGACTTTCTGATGCTTATATTCAATGCCCCTAGCAATGAAGGCAAGCATACCATACACCTTTTTCTGCCTGTGGATGGAGATGAATCAAAGGTGCTCATCAAGGCCCCCCACAATCTCCACTCTTGCCTCCCACAAGAGCCTGTCCCACTTGGCGATTTTTTCAGCGTCATATCAGTGTTGCCAAAAGATTTTGAACATTTCAAAATCCAGCGGTGACAAAAACATGTTGCGACGCTTTAAAAATCACTGCGCGACAATACGTCATCACGGTGCATCACGCCGCAAATTTTTCAGTGACCTGATACGTCAGTCAATGATGCGGCAGTCACCAAAAAAAATCGCCAAGTGGGACAGGCCCTTCAATGACCTGGGAGGGAGGAAATGAAACAAACCAGTGCTTTTTTTTGTAGACAAAAAGGAGCCAGTGCATAAAAGTAGCTACATTCATCAACAATTTTTTTCCATCGATACCCACCTCTGTCTTCTGTTTTGAGTTTGTGACCAGTCGATGACGAGCTTAATAAACTAATGACTGAAAGGTAAATTAAATTTCGAAAAATGTGAATATCTAGTTTTTAACTTTGTAGAGGTGCTTACAAACAGTGTACCAGCACGTACTGTTGCAAAAAGGTGCTGCCTCAAACAGTTTTGCAAAATCTTACTTTGGAAACGAGATGAGCGTGGCCTGACTGATGGGGTGCTAAATTATAGTCGCCCCCATCACCTGGCTACAACATCCACTTTGCCACCACACCACCATCCTTTTGCCGACTAAAAGCAACAAGCCACAGATGTGGAAGGATACATCTCCTTAAGTTTAATTCAAACCTGCAGTTTGGCAAACATTCAAATTTCGATCCATTTATTGATTTTTTTTTTTTAGCAGAATGACGCTTTTTGGAAAGACTGGCTGGAAATTATATGGGTAGACTTTGATTAAAACGAGTGTCAGGGATTATGGGGAGAAGGCAGGAGAATGGGGTTGAGAGGGAAAGATAGATCAGCCGTGATTGAATGGCAGAGTAGACTTGATGGGCCAAATGGCCTAATTCTGCTCCTATAGCTTATGAACTTATGATGGAGGATTGATACATTCATGTACTTTGTGCAAAATGACGTCTGCATGTCCTCATCTCAGATTTGTTGGCGTGCGCTGCTTTCAATCCTCAGAAATGTGGATTATAGAAATGACGGAGACCTTAAACGTGGAAAGAATCAGATTTTCCCTGTTGGACAAACAGGAATTATTCGTTGGAACATGGTCTCCCTTTATTGATTATTTAAAGGGTCAGAATGGTTCAGCACGGGAACCTGACTAATGCTCGGGCTAAAAAATGGATGAAATGCTATATTCTGAAATGTACGAATATATCTCGAATGAAGTTTTTTATTTTAATAAATTTGTCCACTCTTCTTTAACTATCTTTCTCTTTTGTTTTGTTTTTTTTGTTTTTGTTTTTTGTTTTTTGTTATTTTTCTTTCTCTTTTTCTTCTCTCTCTTTTCTTTCTTTACTTCATCTATCTTTTTAGTTCTATCTAGTTTAAAATTTAAAAAAAAGGCAAAAGGTATTGGAGACAATGTAATAATAATTGATAATATTATCAATTTAAAAATGTAAGACTGTAATGATGTTAATAGGTTATGTACTTATCTCCAATAAAAAATATTTTCAAAAAAAAAACAAAAACGAGTGTCAGGGATTATGGGGAGAAGGCAGGAGAATGGGGTTGAGAGGGAAAGATAGATCAGCCGTGATTGAATGGCGGGGTAGACTTGATGGGCCGAATGGCCTAATTCTGCTCCTATAGCTTATGAACTTATGATGGAGGATTGATACATTCATGTACTTTGTGCAAAATGACGTCTGCATGTCCTCATCTCAGATTTGTTGGCGTGCGCTGCTTTCAATCCTCAGAAACATTCAGTTACTGATGCAAAATAAAACAAGAATATTACAAAAGCTGCAGGTGAATTGTTAATGTAAACCAATCATCAAAAATTATAAACCTGCCCTTGAAACAGGAGAGCGGTGTATTCACACAGTTGGCGATCCGCCAGTGCCTTCCAATCTGTTTTGGTAGACCCTTGGACAACCATTTTAGGCATTGCTTTTTTGTGATATTCAACACCAGTACCTAGTCCTGTGATTATTAATTTATTGTGCATTGATTAATGCATATTTATCTTTGCGTTGTTGCATTAATAGGCCTGTAAAAACATAGCTAGTATAATTTTCATTGTTCCCGTTGCCAGTACCTATGGCAATTAGACACTCTTGACTAAATGCCGAGTCGCTATTGTAGTCTCGGTGATACTCCTCCCTGAGTGTGAGTCTGTTTCCCTCTTTGCCCTCAGTGCCCCCGAACATCAGCGGCATCCCCGGCCCTCCCGAGACGGTCACGGCCGTGCCGAATGCGGTGGTGACGCTGGAATGTCGAGCCGCTGGCGTCCCTCCCCCGCGGCTCAGCTGGCTGAAGGATGGCCTTCCCCTGCCAATCTCCTCCCGCATCAGGCTGCAGTCTTCTGCACGGATCCTGAGGTAAAGGTGCTGTCAACGCAGTGGGAGCCGCACTTCCCAAACACTCCTCCGCGCTATGCTCTGCTTTGAGTTCTTTATCGTGGTTCATACGTTCCAGGAGCAGAATTAGGCCATTCGGCCCATCAAGTCTACTCCGCCATTCAATCATGGCTGATCTATCTTTCCCTCTCAGCCCCTTCTCCTGCCTTCTCCCCAATACTCGTGACACACATCCTATTCAAGAATCTGTTAATCTCCACCTTAAAAATATCCATTGACTTGGCCTCCACAGCCGTCTGTGGCAGTGAATTCCACAGATTCACCTCCCTCTGGGTCATCTCATACCCAGCGAAGCTTCATCCGAAGTCGGCCGTGTCTTCCATAAAGTCCTTTCTATTCACAAAGACTGGTTTGACCAAGGGTCCTGACTCATAATATAATATGTCCATTCCTTCCACCGATGACCCACTGAGTTCCTCCAGTACTTTGTGCTTTCCGCAAGATTCCAGCATCTGCAGTTTCTTATATCACCTTTCTGGTCACTATAGCAATAGAAAGAAAGCTCTGAAAAATGGCAACAAAAGGTATGGAGCTGAGATGTGTCCAATATTCCAGATATAAAAATTGTTAAATTAGGCAGAAATATACAGCATCTGTAAAAGACAATACAGTGCAGAAACCAGTCATTCGGCCCCACTTGTCCATGGTGATGAAAATGCCCTATCCAACCGAGTCCCATTTGCCTGCATTTGGTTCATATCCCTCTAAACCTACCCTATTCTTGTGCTTGTCCCAATGTCTTTTAAATGTTGTTATAGTGCCCGCCCCAACTAACTCCTCTGGCACCTCGTTCCACCCGCTGTGTGAAAAAGTTACCGCACGGGTTACTATTAAATCTTTCCCCTCTCACCTTAAACCTATGCCCTCTAGTTCTTCATTTTCCTTCCCTGGGAAAACCACAATGTAACCTAATGTTTCAGGTTCCTCAGCGTGAAAATAACTGGTACATTTTAATTGCAAATAGCGATACCCCCACTTTGTTGCACAGTACCATCGCAGTACCAATTACTTTCACCTCTGAGGTCAATCGCTTTTCATCAGGACCAGATTATTTCATGGAATCATTGAGCAGTGCAGCACTGAAACAGGCCCTTCGATCCAACCTGTCCATGGCGACCGTGTTGGGCTAGTCCCATTTGCCTCCAAACCCTTCTTCTCTGTATATCTGTCCTAATGTAATTTAAACTATTTTATTGTCACCACTTCTTAGCTTCTTCTGACAGCTCCTTCTAGATATGGACCACCCTCTGAGTGGAAAAAGGTGCCCCTGAGGTCCTTCTTTAATCTCTCCCCTCTCACCTTTAGCTTATGCCCTCTATCTTTAGAATCCTCTACCCTGGGAAAAAGACTGTGAGTGTTCACTTTATCCATACTTGTCCTCTCATGGCCTTGTAAACCTCAATACGGTCAAGGGGACAAAGTACTAACCTATTCCACCTCTCCCTGTAACTCAAGTCTGCAAGCCCAGGTGACATCCTGCTGAATCTCTTCTGCACCCTCTCCCACAGTTTCTGTTCTGAGTTCAGCTTGTTTCTGCGTCTGTGGTAATCCACTCTGGTACGAGACATTGTTTCTTGTTTCTCCCTTTGCGCCCAGGATCGCAGAGGTGCAGGTCTCTGACGCGGGAAGCTACACGTGTGTGGCGGGGAGTCAGGCAGGTGTGGCAGAGCGACATTACCACCTGCGCATTCAAGGTGTGTCTTTGACTTTTGCACCAAAGCTTTGTGAAGAATATGAGACCATTTCATGTCCAGACTTGATTTATTAACATTCTTCCACCACACCTTGTCTGAGCCTCCCGGTTTAATGGACTGTTTCTCCGAGTAAAATAGGATGTTTGGGAGTTACACACTCCCAAGTCTCTGCCCAGCCTCTCCCAAGACCGGAGGTCATGTTTGCAAGGCGCCAGGTAGCTTGCAGTCTGTTTCCGGCCGTGATCAGTCTTAGTTTGCCCCATCCCAGGTAGTTGAGCCATTTTCCTGCCATTGAGTCAGGCCACCATCACACACTCCTACAGGGCTGGCAGATGCACTAGGTTGAAAGGAGTGGGCAAATCAGCTGCTTCCTCCTGGTATTTCTGCCCAGCTGTTTGCACATCCAGCTCTGTCCTTGCTGCAAATCCCAAGGCTTGTTGTTCAAGCCTCTCCCAAAATTCAGAAGAGCAGCAGGAGATTCAAGCAGTGATGAAACAATCATTTCAAACAGCCTGTTCATGGTATTGGTTCATTGTCACGTGTACCAAGATACAGTGATAAACTGTTGTTTGCATGCTACGCAGTCAAATCAAACTGTACTAGGCACACTAAAGGGGACCCAGAGTGATGGGGCCGCTGAAATCAAAGAGGGAGCCCCCATGAGGAGGGGGGGGGGGGGGTGAGGGGCACTGAGAATGAAGAGGGACCCGGCGTGGGGGTGGGGGCCACCAAGAGATACAAAGTGGGACCCGGCGTGAGTTGGGGGTGGGTGGCACTGAGAACAAAGAGGGACCATCAGGACTATAATGAATACTTATGTGACTTTGTCACCACCCTTTATATGGTGGCTCTTTGCATGCTTGTGGATTGCATGCAAAACAGAGAATTTCTCTGTACCTAGGTACGTGTGACAATAAAGCATCATTCATTCATTCATTCATTCATTCATTCATGACTACAACCAAGCCATACGTGGCTACAACTTGTAGTACAAAGAGAACATTAACAGAGTGCTGAATATAGGGTTACAGCATTGTAGTGTTATAGTTACATAGAAAAAGTCCAATGTCCGCAATGAGGTGGGATGGAAGATTAGGACCGCACCCTATCGTCAGGGAGGACCATTCAGCAGCATGATAAAAGAGTGGAATAAGCTGTTCTTGAATCTGGTGATATGCGCTTTAAAATCTCTGTTCCTTCTGTCAGACGAAAGCCGGGAGAAGAAGGAATGACCTGGGTGGGACAAGTGTTTGTTGCTTTAGTGAGGCAGCGTGAAGTATAGTTGATGGTGGGGAGTCTGGTCTGTGTGATGGACGGGGCCACATCCACAACCCCCTGCAATTTCCTGCGGTCCTGGTGCGATCTCGCAGCCTAGAGTTTGTGGCAGGTGAAGCATGGAGATGTTGTTGGGATTGGAGTGCGTTCCTGCTCTTGATTCAGTGTCATTGTGTTGATTAGAAGAGACCAGTTCTATCAGATGTCCAATCCTAGAAAATTCCCGTAGGAGTTTCATGTCCGTGTCAGCTGAACATTGCTGGAGTTTTGCCAGGTAAACTCTGCGTTCCAGGAAGGTCAAGGACATTTCCCTCTTTCACAGTGGCATTGTGCTCCAGTTACTAGAGTGGTAGCTCAAGTTAGTAGGTATGTTGATCTTAATGCATGAGATGGAGTCCAATCATGGTAGCTGGGGAAATTGGAAATATTCAATGAATCTGGGGAAAGAACGAATATCTAGAACCATGGCCGTGAAACGATTGGATTGTCATAAAGACCTAATAGGGTTATAGAGCTGCACAGCTTGGAAACAGGCCTCTTGACTCACCTTGTCCTGCCAAGTTGGAATATTGAGATAATCCCATTTGCCTGCATTTGGCCCACATCTCACAGAGTCGTACAGAATGGAAACAGGCCCTTCAGCCCAACTTCCCCATGCCGATGAACAGGCCCCATCTACACAAGTCCCACCTGCCTGCATTTGGCCCATACCCCTCTAAACCTATCCTATTTGTCTAAATATTCTGTTAAACATTGTGATAATACCTGCCTCAACTGACTCCTCCGGCAGCTCGTTCCATATACCTACCACCCTTTGTTGTCCCTCAAGTTCCTATTAAATTCTTCCCCCCTCTACCTCAAAATCTTTCTCCCCTCATCACATGTCTCTAACCCCCTAAACCTTTGATATCCAATCTTGCCTATGCGTGATTCCAGACTCATCAATGTGGCCAGACACAGGGGTGTAGGGTTGGAGAGCTAGGGATGGACTATAAATTCTGGCCGTATTATGAATGTCCTGCGGTAAAGTTGGACAACAAATGTCAAAATCAAAGAGGCAGATTGGCCCTAACATGTCAATCGTTGTTGAAGCTTTGTGGCAGGCTTTAATGGATTATCTTCTAATACCAAATGTTCTTCCTTCTTCCCATCCAACCAAGTCCCACCAAGAATTGAAAACTCCAGAGACACGGAGGAGGTTCTGGTCATCCAAGGAACCTCCGTCACTCTCACCTGCGAGGCCAGTGGCTTCCCACGCCCTCTGTTCTCGTGGTTGAAGGATGGCGAACTGCTGGTCCTCAATGAGCTGGTGGCGGAGAGCCACGGGATGAGGCTGGAGCTGCCGGCTGTCAGCCGGGATGACTCCGGCTGGTACTCCTGCATTGCCACCAATGAGGTCGGCGAGGCCACCAGACACTTCAGCTTGGTGGTCATGGGTGAGTGACCTGCATGCTTGGATATGTGAATGGGCACATTCTTAAACGGGAAATGCAATCAATGTTACCAGTGAAACCATCCTAAAAGCCTCTTAAATGCCCCCATCGTCTCTGCCTCCACCACCACCCGGCAGCACATTCCAGACACCACCACCCTCTCTTTAAAAAAAACCCACCCCTGACATTTCCTTTAAACTTTGTCCCTCTCAGGTTAAAGCCAGACCCTCGAATCCTTGACGTTTCCACTCTGGGGGAAAAGGTTCTGATTGTCTACCCTGTCTATGCCTCTCACAATTTAATATACTTCTATCAGGTCTCCCCTCAACCTCTGGCATTCCAGAGAACAAAATCCAAGTTTGACCACCCTCTCCTTGTAGCTAACACCTTCTAATCCAGACATTATATTATTCATTATTATATATTAAACTGTGAGTTACTGAGTTTGTGAGTCTGTTAAGTGGCAGCAAGTACGAAGTTAATTGTTCCATTGCCAGTGTGCATCACAATTAAACACTTTTGACTTTTAACTTGTGAACAGTGATAAATAATGCAAGTTGCTATTGTACTTACATTTAAGAATTATAGCTGGGTAAACATAGTAACTCATGTTCAGCAGTTTAGTTTCGAGATACAGCGCGGAAACAGGCCCTTCGGCCCACCGAGTCTGCACCGACCAGTGATCCCCGCACGTTAACACGATCCTACACATACTAGGGACAATTTACACTTATATTAAGTCACTTAACCTACAAAACTGTACGTCGTTGGAGTGTGGGAGGAAACCGAAGATCTCGGAGAAATCCCACACGGTCACGGGGAGAACGTACAAACTCCGTACAGACAGCATCCGTAGTCGGGATCGAACCCGGGTCTCCGGCGCTGTAAGCGCTGTAAGGCAGCAACTCTACCGCTGCGCCACTGTGCCACCTCACGGTAACCATTTTTGTTTGTAGAGCCACCTCACGGTAACCATTTTTGTTTGTAGAGCCACCTCACATTTCTCGGTCAGAGACGATGCAGGAAATATCCGTGGTTGTGAACAGTCCCCTGGAGCTGACGTGCATGGCAGTGGGAATCCCAGTTCCTGGAATAAGATGGCTGAGGGATGGGGCCCCTCTCAATGGAATCGGCTTGGTGCTGAGCGATGGAAAGGTCCTCAGGATAGAACGCGTGCAGGTCAATGATTCTTACATCCATATCCCAGTTTTCATTTGCTGTCGTTCTTTCTTGCATTCGATAGAAATACTTTGCGTGCCATTGACACCTTTTAGAGGTGAACATAATAGTCCAAGTGGAGACACAAGGAACTGCCGATGCTGCAATCTTGAGTAAAACACAAAGTGTTGGAGGAACTCAGCGGGTCAGGCAGCATCCGTCAAAGGGCATGCTCCTAGTGCGACCTCACCAACATCTTGCACAACTGTAACCCAACATCCCAACATCTAGACTCAATTCCCTCACCGATGAAGGCCAGCATGCCAGTTGAAAATTTAAAATATTATTAACTTCCTCTTTAAATATCCCCAATGATCTAGTTTCTTCTCTCTGGGTTAGAGAATTGTAGAGGTTCACCACCCTCTGCAATAAGTAGGTCCTGGGCACCTTGTTTTTAAATGACTGCCCCCTAATCTCTGACGTATGTTCCTTTGTTTGAGATTGTCCCACTGGTGAAAACATCTCAACATCTAGCCCATCAATGCCGCCTTGGTCTAGATACTGCATCACACACTGCAGGGGGACACTGACAATCGATGGGTTGCTATATTTCCCTCACCGTCCCTGATGTGCATACTTCTTTAGTTTAGTTTAGAGATACAGCATGGAATCAGGCCCTTTGGCCCATCAAGTCCACGCCAACCATCATCTGTTCACACTAGTTCTATGTTATCCCATTTTTGCATCCACTCCCTACATCACTAGGAGCAATTGACAGAGGCCAATCAACTTACAAACCCGCCGTCTTTGGGATGTGGGAGGAAACCGTAGCTCCCGGTGGAAACCCACGCGTTGCAGGGAGAATGTGGAAACTTCACACAGAAAGCACCTGAGGTCAGGATCGAACCGTGGTCTCTGGTGCGGTAAGGCAGCGGGTCAACCAGCTGTGCCACTGTGCCACCTCCTTCTCACAAGCATTTTAACATGTGGTTTCCACTTGGAAAGAGGGAACGTGCACAGTGACCCAATCTGTTTGGATGATCCAGCCTGATAAGGGGAACGAGTTAATCTCGCATTTAGATGGACTTGGGCAGAAAGCATTAATGTGAGGTAAAGCTTCTAACGATGAATGCTGCCCTGTTAATAATGGGTCACATTACTGATAACTACGGTGCGGTTCACTACAGGTAGAAGATGCAGGCCTTTACACATGTCTGGCTACAAGTCCTGCTGGGGAAGATCAGCAGCATCACCTGGTGAAGATACATGGTACGATTATATGCTTTATACTTCCACGTGGTTTTCTTCAGTAAACAAACTCTGTCTCTCTCCACCCCAGTCTTCCAGATCGCTGAAGGCTTCATCACCCTTCCAGCCCATTCCCACATCACATTCCACGCAGCTTCGGCTCCTTGTAGCTTAACTTCCTGAATCTCTCAATATATGTCTTATACGTTGTGAACATTAATACTAAAACCAAACAGTTTCTGCTCTTGTTAAATAGATAATTTCTAACTTTCTTTCTATTTAGAAAAGTATATTCTGTTTATCACTCTGTATGGACAAAGTAGAGACAATTTGTTCTGTTGTGCCTCATTTATCTTGATCGCAATTCAATATATCCTCCTATCTTTTCACCCATTGTGTTCCATGCATATTTGATTAACTCGGTTTATAAATATCCTTCAGATTCATCAGTCTGGAACTTGCTTCCACTTTCTGTGTAGGACGGAACTGCAGATGCTGGTTTACGCCGAAGATAGACACAAAATGCCTGAGTAACTCAGCAGGACAGGCAGCATCTCTGGATAAAAGGAATGGGTGACATTCTGGATCGAGACCATGCCACCCATTCCTTCCATCCAGAGATGCTGCCTGTCCCACTGAGTTACTCCAGCATTTTGTGTCTATCTTCGTTGCACTTTCTGTGTTGCTTTCGTCTGCTTCTTGGTTACTGACTGATCGCCAACTCCGCCTTTCAGTTGTATTTCTGTCTCTCTGATACAGTTCCCCCGAATGTCAGGGGATCCAGCGATCCCCAACTGGTCACTCTGATGGCCGAGGAGCAGCTAACACTGGAGTGCACGTCTGAGGCTGTGCCACCTCCCACTGTCCAGTGGTTCAAGGATGACCTCCCGGTACAAGTGAGTGTCTTTGAGCAGCAGAACGTCATTGGATGCATGTGCCGTGTGTTAGGACATTGTCAATGTTTAGCGGTGTCAGTATTTATAACTTGTTTGCTTTAAGATTCAAAGTTGTACTTGCTCTGAGCTCCAACCTGACCCTAAATCATAGAAACAGACCAACGTAGTCATTGCCCAAGTAACTCCTCAGTGATGGGTGGTACAGGATTACATTCTATATTGTGATGCACTCACTTTGAACTGGACTGCGGTTGGTCATACAATTATTCCGTGAGTCAAAGAGCGCGGAAACAGGCCGTTTGGCTCAATTCGTCCATGCCGACCAAGACGCTCCATCTAAGCTAGACCCATTTGCCTGCGTTTGACCCATATCCCTCTAAACCTTTCTTGCCCCTGTACCTGTCCAAGTGTTATTGTACCTCCCTCAACTACTCTTTCTGACAGTTGTACCACATAATCACCACCCTTTTGGTGAAAAGGTTGCCCCTCATGTTCCTATTAAATTTTCCCCTCCACACCTTTTAAGAAAGCCCTTTAGTTCTTAATTCTCCTACCCTGGAAAAAGACTGTACATTCACCGCATCTATTCCCCTCACGATTTTATACACCT
The DNA here is from genome assembly GCA_038087875.1 of Malacoraja senta. Classification (NCBI taxonomy): domain Eukaryota; kingdom Metazoa; phylum Chordata; class Chondrichthyes; order Rajiformes; family Rajidae; genus Malacoraja; species Malacoraja senta. Next base: position 15,406,673 of record CM075987.1, read on the forward strand.
TTATAAGATCAACTATTAACCTCCTGTGCTCCAAGAAATAAAGTCCCAACTCCCCCATGAGTCCTCAAGTCCTGCAACATCCTTATTAAAGCCCTGTCCCACGGTACGAGTTCATTCCAAGAGCTCTCCCGAGTTTGCCCTGATTCGGACTCGGAGATTTACGGTAATGGCCATTAGCTAGTCTTCCCGAGTACCTGCCGTTAGCGTTACGAGCCGCTAAGAGACGTCCCCGAGCTCCGACGTACCCGCTACGTTCATTCTCCGTGCTTACCAGAAGTTTGATTTTTTTTTTTACTCGGGAGAGCTCTTGAATGAACTCATACTGTGGGACAGGGCCATAAATCCTCTCTACACTCTTTCCATCTAATACCATCTTTTCTATACCAGGATGATGCACAACAGTTTCTGGGAGGTTTAAATAGTACAGTGGAAGCACAAAACATCCCTGGAGAACATGAATCGGTGACATTTTGGTTCGGGACCATTCTTTCTAGATAGTTTCAGGTAAAGGTTGATGCAGTGCCTGCTGTGATTACAATCTGAAGTCTTTTGCTTTCAGGCTGATTCTCATATTCAGCATGAGCCAGACAGCCAATACCTTGTGATCAGCCATGTTGGCACCGCAGACACCGGCATGTACAGGTGTCACATCAGCAACATCGCAGGGGCAATGAGCCGTGTCTTCAACGTCATTGTTCATGGTGAGCATGCAATTTCACACATCGTTGCACTGGGAAGAGAAAGGCAAGCTGAGTAGAACAAAATCCATAGTAGTTTGGGTGCTGAGGTAGTGGTTAGGGTTGTGCGGAGCAGTTCAAGAGCCTGATGGCTACTGGGGAAGAAGCTGTCCTTAAACCTGGAATCATGGTTTTCACGCTCCTGTAGGTAGCATTGAAATGAGAGCAGGGGTCTCTGATGATGTTAGCTGCCTTCTTGAGGCAGTGATTCCTGTAGACCCCTGCGATTGTGGGGAGATCAGTATCAATGATGGACCAGGCAATGTCCACCACTTTCTCCAGCCTCCTTCATTCTTTGATTGAGTTTCAGTCTTGCCTTGTGCTTGCCACACTTGTTTTGTGACAATCATGCCCTGAATGTCTCGATTTTTCACACTGAACAGTATGATAATTCCACTCACGTAATAATCGCTTTGCTAAACTAAATATCCCTAGATGATTGTAAACTGGTTTAAGAATTGATTGAATTCATAACTCTGTTTTGTGTCTCTGCTGTCTTATTTGTTATTGTACCTTTTCATCCTCTGGTTTACTTACATGGTACTTTTGCCTGCTTTTCAGTTACTCCAACCGTTAAATCCGGATCCCCGACCCTCTCTATCTTCATCAACCAGCCCGCTCTGCTGGAATGTGAGGTCCATGGCTATCCGAAACCAACGGTCACTTGGAGAAAGGATGGCAGTTTACTGAGCCCAGAGAACCCTAGGTACAAACCAGTGGCCAGAACAATCAGAGCTTGAGGGAAACAATCCAATCCTCCTCAAGAGAGGACACAAAGTGCTGGAGTAACTTGGCAGGTCAGGCAGCATCTCTGGAGAACACGGATAGGCGACATTTCAGGTCGGGATCGGGGTGGGAGATTGCAACCTTCACGTGGTTTCACTGTTTCAACGAATGCAATTGACCTGGCGTGCACAATCAAATAAGATCAAATAGAACAAGTTGTCTTACAACTTTAGATTGTGCCTGCCATACGCAAGAAGAAGAAGAGATCGGGATCCAAAACGTCACCTACCCATGTTCTCAAACGTTGCTGCGTGACCCGCTGAGTTACCCCACCACTTTGTGTCTTTTTTTGTAAACCAGCATGGTGTGTGGTTCCTTGTGTCTACAATTCCCTTCAAGGTTGGACCTTTCCATATACTTGTAGTCCAGTGTTTGTAGCCAAAAAGGCACTGGGACACACATTGTTCCTTGCTGTTGGTGTCTACGGTGATTGTAAACGTATAATTTGTTTCATGTATCTTGTGTTTTATGACTGTTGGCAGATCAGTTTCCCTCCTGGGATAAATAAGGTTTTATCGTATCGAATAAAATGTTTAAGGGCCTGCCCGCCTAATTTTATGAATTGATTTTTTTTAAATTTAATTTTAGTAATCTTTTTATAATATTAAAAATGTACTATCACAATAAAAGTGCTGTCTGCAATCATCTACATCAGATACAACATTGAGATTATCCAATCTCCTCATCCCAGGAGTCCACCTTACTCCATGGTAATTTGTACGTCTTGGTCTCAAGATTATTTTTTCTGTCAGATTGTTTCTCCAAAAATTTTCTGTGATCCTAGTCAGAAGCTGCAGGCCCTTACGTACAGAGGCTTGAAAGCACACACCACCAGACTCAGGAACAGTTTCTTCCCTTCTGTGATCAGGCTTCTGAACGGTCCTTCCATAAGCTAGAGTACAGTCCAATTCACTGCACCTTGTCTCTGGAACTGGTGTGCTACAATGCTGAGAACGATATTCTGCACTCTGTATCTTTCTCTTTGTAATGAGTTTGTCTTGATGGTATTTATATATAGAATTATCTGGTCTAATTTGGATGGCATGCAAAGCAAACTACATGGGTACACGTGACAATAATAGACCTAAACCCTACAGGGTCAGCTCCATATTGTTGGGTGCCTGCACACTCCTTTTCCTTCATTCATGGTCATAGAATCTTACAGCGTTGAAACAGGCCCTTTGGCCTAACTTGCCCACAGCAGCCAACATGTCTCATCTACACTAGTCACACCTACCTGCTTTTGGCCCATATCCCTCTAAACCTAGTGTATCCATGTACCTTTCCAATTGTTTCTTAAATGTTGCGTTAGTAAAGTTGTGTAGTTATTGTTATTGTACCTGCCTCGACTACCTGCCCTGCACCCTTTGTTCGTCTGTTGTTAACTGATTGCCAAGTCTTCCTTTCCTCTCAGGTTTGACTTTCTCCCTGATGGTTCCCTGCGCATCCCCTCTGTGCAAGTGTTTGACGCCGGCCGCTATCTATGCTCAGCATCCAGTGCAGTCGGTTCGGATCAGCATTGGATCGAGCTGCAAGTCTTGGGTATGTTTAAGCTCTTGGCAATGCTACACTGACCATCTGAACAGCCATGTGTATATATAACTCTCAGGGATAAGTGGTGTTGCTATTGATGTAACTCCCGGTCTTAAGGAATGAGAAACGAGGGGAGCCTTATAGTAGACAAGGGAAAAGAAGACACAAACTAGTGACTGACCAGGGATATGAATTCATTTCAGGCCATTAAGGGGAGATACCCTCCTCTATCAGTCTAAAGACCCCTGTCCATTCCCTCCAGAGACACTGCCTGACACGCTGAGGTCCTCCAGCACTGTTGTTTTGCATTAAGAGGAGATGATGAACATGTAGCAACTGCAGGAAGGACTTGAGCACCATCAAACAAGGAAAACATTCACATCTTTTGATGTGATTTATTTGTTTGTTCCTGCAAACTAGAGAAGGGGGCGTGTCTGACAACCAAACGCTCTTAAGAAAAACACAAAGCATTGGGGGAACTCGGTGGGTCTGTGGCAGGAATGGACAGACTATGTTTTAGGTCAGAACCCTTCTTCAGACTGAATGCAGTTCGTTTTTAGTCAGATCCAAAATGTCGTCGTCCATTTCCCTCCACAGGTGATGCCTGACTGGCGGAGTTCCTCCAGCATTCTGTGCTTTGCTCAAGGTTCCAGCATCTGCATTTCCTTGTGTCTCCAACCAGATGCGTTTGTGCCATTGGGATCCACATCAGCTTCCTCTTTCCCAGAGCCTTTAAAGTTATGAAAATCTGCAGCTTCTCTCATCTTCCATTCTCCAGTTCTCAGCCCCTATCTCTGTTCACTCCCTTCTATTTTACCTCATTGTACTTGTCAGCCTTATATAATTTGCTTCTTATCCTGGCCACACGGTCGTCTCGTAGCTGCCACTGGGAGGAAGGTTCAGAAGCTTGAAAACTGTGACCGCCAGGTTCAAGAACAGCTTATTCCCGGCAACCATCAGGCTCTGGAAGACTGCACAACATTGACCTCGGCAACTATTGGATCTTATAGAAACGTACAAAATTCTTAAGGGGTTGGACAGGCTAGATGCAGGAAGATTGTTCCTGATGTTGGGGAAGTCCAGAACAAGGGGTCACAGTTTAAGGATAAAGGGGAAATCTTTTAGGACCGAGATGAGAAAAACATTTTTCACACAGAGAGTGGTGAATCTCTGGAATTCTCTGCCACAGAAGGTAGTTGAGGCCAGTTCATTGGCTATATTTAAGAGGGAGTTAGATGTGGCCCTTGTGACTAAAGGGATCAGGAGGTATGGAGAGAAGGCAGGTACAGGATACTGAGTTGGATGATCAGCCATGATCATATTGAATGGCGGTGCAGGCTCGAAGGGCCGAATGGCCTATTCCTGCACCTATTTTCTATGTTTCTATGATCTTCTACAGACTGTGTGTTTGCTTGTACTGCGGACTTTATTTCTGCATCGTTGGCCTGTGGCGTGACCCTACTTGGTTCTTGATGTTTCTCAAGGAATTAAACACCTGCGAATGTAGATTAATGCAGGTATGTCTCGGTCTGAGGAATGTTTACTTTGACTTTTAGGTGCCCCTGTGATCAGCCCTTCACCAACGAACGTCACGGCCCTGGCGAATACTCAAGCAGAGATGAGCTGTGAGGTTTCAGGAAGTCCTAAACCTGAAGTGACCTGGAAGAAAGATGGAAAACCTCTGAACTTTAACCTGCAGCAGAACATGTACAGGTAACATTGAGGCTCTGAATGGAAAATAAGTATTTGCATGAATCCCTTGTTTGAAGGACAGGTTTCACTCTCAGGAATTGAATCTGACCCAGGACAAAATAATGGCGCTATAATGTCAATGCAAGGAATCGAAGGTGGACTAGTGGGTAGGGGTGAGGGCAAATGAATGAACAGGTCACATACTGTGTGGAATTACTCCCAATTAGAAAGGTTCACTCTGAAAACTGGCCATTTATTAAAAGGAATTGGACTGATAGGAAAGGTTTAAAGGGATAAGGGACGAACAGGGGCAAATGGGTTTCGCTTACATGGGGCATCTTGGTCAGCATGGATGAGTTGGGCTGAAGGGCCTGTTTCCCTGCTGTATGACTCTATAAGGTGGTCATTAAGAATCAATCACATTGGAGGGTTTGGATTCAGTCATAACCCAGAAAGGGTCTTAAAGTCATACAGCGAGGAAACAGGCCCTTCGGCCCAACTTGCCCACACTGACCAACATGTCCCATCTACACGAATAAGGGTTGGTTCCTGATTACAATAACTACTCCTTTCTCAATTTCAGAATTTCATTATTGTTTGAATTTAAATTCCACAGCCCCATTCCTCAGCCATCTCCCCATCCTTCTGAAAATTCTTTCCTTCCTGATACATCCCAGCACTCCCTTGTACACTGCATTTCAATCTGGTGCATTCTAACCAATTGCCATGTTATAGAAATGTTTTTGGAATTGTCAAGCAATTAGTCCTGTGAGTAGTTTGAATGTGTATACTCAGAGCATTACTGGATTAAGGCACTTAACTGCCTCCGTAAGGATATGCCTGGTCCATCACTGGTATTCATCTCCCTGCCATCAAAATGGGTCTATAGCGGGCGGGCACAGCATCAGAAGGTCAGTCAATATCGTCAAAGACACGTACCACCCTGGCCATGCTCTCATCTCACTGTTGCCATCAGAGAAAAGGTACAGGAACCTGAGAACCGTGACCATCAGGTTCAAGAACAACATCTTCCTAGTGACCATCGTGCTCTTGAACACTGCACGACACTGAGCGCAACAACTATGGACCGTGTCTTGGGCTCCACTACAGCAGGGGTGGGCAACCTTGTTCTGCATAGGGGCCAGGACGCATGTCTGTGAGCGGATGGCGGGCTACATCTATCATGTGTACATATATATGGCAGGCATCAAATCACGTGTTCACAGAAGGTAGACAGAAATGCTGGAGAAACTCAGCGGGTGAGGCAGCTTCATGCAATCCTTGCATGTCTCACCCGCTGAGTTTCTGCAGCATCTTTGTCTACCTTCGATTTTTCCAGCATCTTTCTTAAACGTGTTCACAGAAGGTGTGCGGCCGTGCAGGATGCGGTACAGCCGGAGCTCGGCCGCGCGCTCGGACGGGCCGGATGATTACCGGAAAAAAGCCTGCGGGCCGGATGATTTCGGGTTACGGGCCGCATTCGGCCCGGGGGCCGTAGGTTGCCGACCCCGGCACTACAGGCTTCAGTTTTGCACTATAACGGTTACCCTGTATTACTGTTAATAATCCATTGATTTTTATCAATAATGTACTGTATGTTTAATCTGTTTTATTGCATTCTTGGGCCTTTTGAGCTGCAGCAAATAAGAATTCAATTGTTCCTTTGTTAGTACATATGATACTTAAACACTCTTGAATCTTGCCAATAGAAATGATAACACAAAGGCAATTGTGCTGTTACGTTTGCTCAAAAGCCCAATTTAGTTTCAGAATCTGTAGTTTAGTGCTGCCGTTACTGACTGGTGGGTTGACAGTTGTTCCTGTGGCCCTCGTGTTCTTCCAGGTTGCTGCCATCTGGTTCCATGGTGGTGCTTTCTGTCACCACCGAGGATACGTCGCTGTATGAGTGCAGGGCTACAAACGAGGTGGGAGATGCCCACAGGCTCATCCAGCTGACCGTGTACGGTGAGGCTTTCTTGTCTTGGTGAGGGGGTGTGGGTCTGGGGAGGGGCGTTGAGATTCCTTGCTGATCGACACGGCTTAGGGTCGAGGACATGGAACCAAAGGGGAGCAGGTAACAGGGTGACGGTTGGATTTGGGCTGGCGTGAAGCTCCATGGATAGGACATAGAACATCAAACAGCACAGCGCAATGTCCGTGCCGAACATGATGCCAAAACCAACTCTTATCTGCCTGAACATTCCACGTTCCTGCATCCCCCTGTGTACCCATGTGCCTATCCAAACGTAACTAAAAAACATATCGTATCCGCCTCCACCACCACTGCTGGCAGCATATTCCAGGCACTCTTCACGCTCTCAGTAAAAAATAATCTGCCCTGCTCATCTCTTTAAACCTTGCCCATCACACCTTGACATTTCCATCTTGGGGAGAAAAATCTGACTGTCTATCTTATGTATGTCTCTCATAATATTATGTACTTCTGTCAGGTCACTCCTCAACCTCGGGCATTCTGAAGAAAACTATCCAAGTCTGTCCAACCGCTCCTCATAGCTACTACCCTCAAATCCCGTTATTTATCTTAACTGAAACCATTAGTTTCCCGTATTCCTGCCTCCGTGTATTTATGTGCTTGTAGCTCTTGTCTTAAGGCAATTCAAACTGTTTCGTCCATTGTCAAGTGTTCAAAAGGCTATAATCATCTGTGTCAATTATGAAGGGGAAAAGTTTGACCAATACCTGATCCATTAAAACAAAAAATGCTGGAAGAACGCAGCGGGTCAGGCTACACCTGTGGAGGTAATGGACAGACAATATTTTTGGTCGGAACCCTTCTTCACATTCGAAACATTCCAGTCCCCCCACAGAAGCTGCCTGACCTGCTGAGTTCCTCCAGCACTTTGTGTTTTACTGAGGATTTCAACATCAGCATTTTGCTGTATCTCCTCCTAATCATTAATGTGCTTGTGCATGCAAGAATTTCATTGTCCTGTTCCTTGTGCATAGGACAATTAGACACCCTTAACCCCCTCATATGAAAGGTATTATATTTAATATCTCTGTGTATTTGTACTCCAGTCCCCCCATCAATTGCAGATGATTCTCCAGGTGTCACGGTCAGTACGATGTCCCCGGTGGTGCTACCGTGCCATGTCACTGGAATCCCCAAGCCCTCGGTGACTTGGATGAAGGATGGAGGCCAACTGGGAAACCGCGGGCCAGGATACAAAGTCCTGCCCACAGGTCTGTGCATGGTTCACTTGCTTTTAATAGACAAATATACCAATGTAAATTTGGTACATGTTAAGGCCTTTTTAAAATGTTGGTGAGTGATTTAGGGCGGCACGGTGGCGCAGCGGTAGAGGTGCTGCCTTACAGCGCCAGAGACCCGGGTTCGATCCTGGCTATGGGTGCTGTCTGTATGGAGTTTATACGATCTCCCTGTGACCTGTGGGTTTTCTCCAGGATCTCCGGTTTCCTCCCACACACCAAATATATACGTAGGTTAATTGGCTTGGTATAATTATAAATGATCCCTAATGTGTGTAGGGTAACGTTAGTGTGCGGGGATCGCTGGTCGGTACGGACATGGTGGGCCGAAGGGCCTGTTTCCGCGCGACATTACTACACTAATTCCACTAAGCTAAAATGTAATATGTTGTCCCCATGAGACCTGTCTTGTACAAAGGGAGCTTTAATTAACTTTTAACCAGAGGGTTGGTCATCTCCTTTGGATCCATGGTCCGTGCTCAATTTGTTAACATCTGTTACCACAACAACAGATGGTGGTTTGGCCTGAGATCTTTGCACCCTTGGTTTGGAAGGAGAAATCGGACTGGATTCCTAGCATCCAGCCACCCCTGATATTGAACGTGGTAACATGTTGACATTGGGTGCGATCCAGCGATGGGCTTGGCTGTGGGACTCCTGACTCATCCCCACCCCCACCCTAAGGTGAAGGACCTTTTAATCAAGTTAATCGGTCAATTCATGCGAAAATTAGTCCAGCTGAGATTTGGACCTTCATGAGCTGGCCAAGATACTGCCTGATTATTCAACACTTATTTGTCAAGCAAAAAGCAGTCATGAAAATCATTCGGTTACCCATGTTTGTCAATAAAATTGTACTGGTCTGTGCCTTTTAATAGAGTATTAGAGCTGTAGAGCACAGAAAAAGGCCCTTCAGCCCACTTGTCCATGCCGGCCAAGTTGGCATACCAGGCTCGTCCAATTGGCCTGCAATTGGCCCATTGCCATTGAAACCCTTCCTCTCCATATTTCTGTCCAAATGTCTTGTGTAAGTCATAATTGAATGTGCTTCTACAGCTTCCTCTGACTTGCCTTGCACATTTTCACAGGGGGTTCATGGTTGCCAGAATTGTTTTGGAACTTCTATATTTCTTTAGGTGTCCTGGAAATTGCCTTGGCAAAGCTGAGCCATGGTGGCTACTACATGTGCACAGCTCGGAACGTGGTGGGGACAGCACATAAACACGTCGCCCTCATTGTGCAAGGTAAACGGGCAACGAGCTTTTCATCTGTGGCACCACGTGTCCTTGTACAGTGCTGAAATACTTGCACTCAATAGGGAATTAATATCAAATGACACTTAGACCACAGAACAGCACCACATGAACAAGCCCTTCGGCCCATAATGTCCTTGCCGAACATGATGCTAAGTTATACTAATCTCCCCTTGCTACACGTGATCCATATTCCTCCATTCCCTGCTAAAACTTTCTTAAACACCATTATCATGTCTGCCTCCACCACCCCTGGCAGCACATTCCAGGCACCCACCGCCCTCTGTGTCAAACCCCCCCCCCCCCCCCCCCCCCGCTCATTTCCTTTCAACGTTACCCCTCTCTTTACTGTATGTAGGTTGTAACTCTGCATGAGTGAGAGTCGTATTTCCTTCCTCACACCAGTGAACATACTCCAAAGGATGTCCTGAGATTGTGAAAGGCCTGATACTTATAAATTGTACAAAAAAACAATGTGCTGAAGGAACTCAGTGGGTCAGGCAGCATATGTGGGGGGAATAAACAGATGATGTTTCAGGTCCAAAACATTATCTCTCCATTTCCCTCCACGATGCCGCTTGGCCCACTGACTTTCTCCAGCAGTTTGTTGATGATTTCACTCAAGATTCCAACATTGTTACTTTTTTGCATATGTTTCATGCATTGTTCTTTACATCTCTGCATCATCGTCTATATCTCTCGTTTCCCTTCCCCCTGACTAGTCTGAAGATGGGTCTCGACACATTCCTTCTCTCCAGAGATGCTGCCTGTCCCGCTTTGTGTGTGTATCCAGCATCTGCAGTTCCTTCCTACACATTCGAGCATCTGCAGCCTCTTGTGTCTCCCATATAAATCATTGCATCTTTTCTTAAACAAAAAAACAAGTTTATCACCAGGATTTCTTTTGTCTCCTGCCTTTGCAGAACCACCGGTCATCAAGCCCCTACCTGCCACCTTTGAAATTGTGGTGTATAATGGCATTATTCTGCCCTGTGAATGGACGGGCACACCAAGACCCAGCATCACCTGGCAGAAGGATGGCGTCACCATCTCAAGCTCGGGTAAGGTGCCAGTCCAAACCCGAGTCAACGGCCTGAAGGGAACCAGCTCCAGCAGAAAGGTTAAAAAAACCAGGGTATAGTCTTTGGTGGGGAGATTAGAAAGAAGATGGGGGAGGATTCTTTAACCCAGAGTGCTAGGGGTCTGGAAAGGAGAGGCACAAAGCTTCAACACTTTTAGAGAGTACTTTGAGCAGAACATGTCTGTCCTGCAGGGTGCCACTCGTTTCCATGTTCACATGTAAAATCCAAATGCAAGGTGCAATGCCTTATCGACGTTTTGATGGCTCATTTTTTTACGGTTCTTAGCAAAGGGACTATCCAATTTCTTCACTGTCTCATGTAACGAGGGGAGAATGGGCAATGCCAACTCTCAATTCTTTTGACACAGCAACACATTTGTCCCCTTCACTTTAGACCAGATCTGACCAGTGATCCTCTATGCATGCGCCACTGCACCCTGTTGAATTGCAACAGAGACCCTGTCATTAGACATCCATGTCAACATCAAAAAACACAAAACTGCTGGAGGAACTCAGCAGGTCAGACAGCATCCGTGGAGGGCACAAACAGATGACATTTCATGTTGGGATCCTTCTTAAGCACACTTCATCTGAGGTGGGGTTCCCAACCTGAAACATCATCTATTCATTCCCTTCCCAGATGCTGCCTAACCTGCTGAGTCCCTCCAGGACTTTGCATTTTGCTCAAGAATGCAGCATCCGCAGTCTTTTGTGTCTCCGTTCATGTCAGTACTCCCATCAGCCAAAAATATTGTGTTAGCTTGGGAAGAGGGTAGCGGGCATTAAACTCCAGGGACAGCTTCTTCCTCACTGTTATCAGACAAGTGAACCATCCTATCACCAACTAGAGAGTGATCTGGAACTACTATCTACCTCATTGGAGACTCAACTATCTTCAATTGGAGTTTACTGGACTTTATCGTGCACTAAATCTTATTCCCTTTATCCTGTATCTGTACATTGTAGACAGCTCGAGTTTAATCGTGTTACAGACTTTCTGCTGACTGGATAGCACGCAACAAAAAGCTTTTCACTGTAGGTACACAAAAATGCTGGAGAAACTCAGCGGGTGCAGCAGCATCTATGGAGCGAAGGAAATAGGCAACGTTTCGGGCCCGAAACCCTTCTGGAAATAGGCAACGTTTCGGGCCGAAACCCTTCTGGAAATAGGCAACGTTTCGGGCCGAAACCCTTCCGGGTTTCGGACCTGAAACGTTGCCTATTTCCTTCGCTCCATAGATGCTGCTGCACCCGCTGAGTTTCTCCAGCATTTTTGTGTACCTTCGATTTTCCAGCATCTGCAGTTCCTTCTTTAACAGCTTTTCACTGTACCTCGGTACACATGACAATAAACTAAACTAAACAAATGATTCCCAGGCCGAGCTACACGGTTCTGTGTATCACACCATGCGTTGATTAAATGATGACTGTTATCTCTTTCAGGATATTTTATGTTGGCTAACGGAGCGTTGGAGATCGTGAGAGCTACAGTAGAGGATTCTGGGCATTACATGTGCATTGCCCAAAATGCAGCTGGCACAGCTCTGGGCAAAACCAAACTGGTGGTGCAAGGTACGGGCGAGAGAGAGAGAGGACCAGAAAGGGCACCATATACTTGGGTTTAAGAACTGAAGACACAAGGAACTGCAGATGCTGGCATCCTGACCAAAACACAAAGTGCTGGAGGAACTCAACAGGTCCGGTCGCATCTGTGGAGGGAATGGACAGGCAAAGCTCTTGGATGGGACTCTTCTTCAGACCAAATCCACATCTGGACCTCTCCCTCCTTAGGAACCTACAAAGTTCCTCCAGCAATTTGTTTTTTGGGTTTAAGAACTCATTGTAAGCATTGAAGCACTCCGATACTTGGGGGCTGTATTCTGGTGGGTGCCCCATATTTTGAGACAAATATGAAGCCACATGTTAGCCGATTGACTTGGATGTAGACAATATTCTGTACGATAAATATTTTTTTTAAATTTCATGCTATTCATTTTCCAAGTACTTTAGCATGGGACTAAACCTGGACACAAACTGACGATCAAATAATCAGGTATCAGATGCCATCTGATCATTTTGTGTGTAGGTTGGTTTCCTCATCTGAGGAAGGATATAGAAGGAGTGCAGTAAAGTAAATAGTCAGTGGACTATTTGCTGGGATGGCAGGATTGATGCACAGCGCGGGATTGAGATGCCTATTTGCTTGAGCCCAGAAGAAAGAGAGGGGACCGCATGAAAACTTACAAAATCTGATCAGATCTGGGCAGACTAGATGCAGGAAGATTGTTCCTGATGATAGGAAGATCCAGACTGGAATCACCACCTAGGGATTCTTGAAAAATAGAGCTGTACAGCACGGAAACAGGCCCTTCAGCCCATCCTATCCATGCTGACATTGGCATACTGGGCTAGTCCTATTTTCTTTCACTTGGCCCATATCCGTCTGAACCCTTCCTAACCACATATCTATCAAAATCTGTTTTAAACATATTAATTGTATCTGGCAGCTTATTCTAGATACAGTTTATTCTCTCGGAGTAAAAATTGCCTGAGGTCCTTCTTAAATTTCTCACCTCTGATCTTAAGACTAGGTTCTCGTTTTAAAATCCTCTGTTCTGGGAAAAAGACTGAGTGTTCACTTTCTCCATGCCCCTCATGACCTTGTACACCTCATTAAGGTCACCCCTTAGCCTCCTACGCTCCAACGGGTATATTTCTAATTCCTGCTCCTATTCCTAATTTCTCCTCCTCATCATCATCCCAAACACTAAACCAGGATGGCCAAGTATCTCACATAGCCTGGCATCTCTGGACAGCCCTGTCCAGATTACCAGGGATCAGACACATTGACCTCCCATTCCAGTGGCAGATACATACTGACCTCTCTTCCCAGAGAGCATGGAGTTGAACATTTGACATGGTTTGGTTGATTTGGTGCATAAATGTTGCAAATGAGGGGGGGGGCCTCATTGAAACTTACCGAATAGTGAAAGGCCTGGATAGAGTGGATGTGGAGAGGATGTTTCCACTAGTGGGAGAGTCTAGGACCAGAGACCATAGCCACAGAATAAAATGATGCACCTTTAGGAAGGAAATGAGGAGATATTTCTTTAGTTAAAGGTTGGTGAATCTGTGGAATTCATTGCCACAGAAGGCGGTGGAGGCCAAGTTGATGGATATTTTTAAGGCAGAGATAGATAGATTCTTAGGTACATAAAAAATGCTGGAGAAACTCAGCGGGTGCAGCAGCATCTATGGAGCGAAGGAAATAGGCAATGTTTCGGGCCGAAACCCTTCTTCAGACTGATAGGGGGTGGGGAGAAGAAAGGAAAAAAGGAAAAAGGCGGAGGAGGAGCCCGAGGGCTGGGGGAGGGGAGGAGACAGCAAGGGCTAGCAGAATTGGGAGAATTCAATGTTCAAGTCCCCAGGATGTAGACTGCCCAAGCGGAATATGAGGTGCATTTCCTCCAATTTACGGTGTTGCTCGCTGTGGCCATGGAGGAGACCCAGGACAGAGAGGTCAGATACAGAATGGGAGGGGGAGTTGAAGTGCTGATAGGTTCTTGATTAGTTCAGGTGTCTGAGGCATTGGGGAGAAGGCAGGAGAAAGGGGTTGAGAGGGAAAGATAGATCAGCCATGATTGAATGGCAGAATAGACGATGGGCTGAATGGTCTATTTCTGCTCCTAGCACTTATCAACAAATTGTGTCGTAATTAATTGAAATTCTCTCTTTAATTCAGTGCCGCCAGAGATCAAAGCTGGCAGCAGGGAATATAAGGCCACCATTCACCATTCCACCACGTTGCCTTGTGAGGTAGCAGGCCGGCCTAATCCGAAGGTAACCTGGGTGAAAGATGGCCGTCCGCTTAGCGACCAGAGATACCTGCAGATGTTTGCCAACGGAACGCTGCACATCCCACAGGTCCAGCTTGCTGATGCAGGATGGTACACCTGCATTGCCCGCAACAAAGTCGGGGTGGTCAGCGTGGACAGGACTCTGGAGGTGCAGGGTGAGGGCTCATTGTCTTCCTAGCCTTGGTAGGATTTGAGTCAGGGGTGTTAATTGGCAATTTAACGTTGCCAGCTTTGCTTGGCATGCATGCATCCTTACTGTGAATGACACCACCTCATGTAAGGCTTTTTATTACTGGGACCCCCCTCCTCGAATCCAACCATACCACCAACTCCTGCTACACACCTGGTATCCTACATTGCACGAGGAAGCTCTCTCTGCCAGGTTAGATGTCATAGAGGTGCCCTTACAGTTTTTAGAGATAGTCATAAAGCAAGGAACCACAGGGCAGGTGGCTTAATAACCATTATGAATCATACTGCATGGAAACAGGCCCTTCAGTCCAACTTGCCTATGCCCACCAAGATGCCCCATCTACACCAATCCCACCTGCTCGCGTTTGGGCCATATCACTCTAAACCATTCCTATCCATAAATCTGAAATCGAATCTGCTGGAAGTACTGAGAAGGTGGGTGGGATGTATGGGAGGTGTGCACCCAATCCTGGCTCCACCAGACCACATTAATTTGTGCTTTCTTTTGACCCAGTTCCACCGTTGATCTTGCTTGGCCAGTCGGAGTTTTCGGTGCTGGAGGATTCGCAGGTCCTCCTGCCCTGTGCTGTCCAGGGTTCGCCCGCGCCCACGGTGTATTGGGAGAAGGATGGTGTTACCATGCCTGATGTCCTGGGGAGGTTCACAGCACTGCAGTCTGGCGAACTGATAGTGGAAAATACAACGGTAGGTAGCTTCACAACACCAAGCGCACACTTGTCATCCTGCCAGGCTAGTCTCAATTCAAATGTCCAGTCTCTCCTGAAGGTTGGCATTGTAGCACTGTTTTATGGGCATCCCTCCAACACATGGTCGGCTTCTGAAATCGATTAAATATTTTCCTCATGAGGTATTGGTTTAGGTTTATTATTGGCACGTGTACTGAGGGGAACATGAAAAGCTACATGCTATTCAATCAAATCGGATAATGTTCTACATAAATACAATCAAGCCAAACTCCAGTACAACAGGTAGAGCAAAGGGAAAGATGGAGTGTAGAATAGGGTTCTCAGCATTGTAGCGCATCAATGTCCACAATGGGGTAGAGGCGAATCTGGAAGTACCCTAGCTTATGGAGGGACCATTTAGAAACCTGACAAACAGAGGGGGGAAAGCTGTTCCTGTGTATGGTGGTGCACACATTCAAGTGGCTGTACCTTTTGCCCAACAGGATCGGGGAGAGGAAGGAATGACTGGGGTTTTTTGAATGAATAATGGACCCTGAATGTGTTCTCACCTGCCTTGTACATGCCTGTGAATAAACACTCACAAACAACAATATTTTAGGATCCACTCCGTCTGGAGAAGAGTCCCGACCTGTTGTCTGACTCGCTGAGTTCCTCCAGCAGTTAAAAAAAAAAAATTAAATATAATTATCTGGTCATTACTATTTGTGGGAACTTTCGCTGCACAATTCCGTTGCCCGAATCTAATATTAGCACAGTGACTGCAGGTATAAGCTGTAAATTGTGTTGGTATGTTCCATGGTTGTGAATGGTGGTGATTTTATTTTCAGTGCATTTGTATTGTCAGTCAGCTGTTGCCAGGATTAAATGTCTCCTTTCCAGCGAGACCTGCAGAATGAAGATCCTCTCCCCTCCCCCCCCCCCCCCCCCAACAACAATTTACATAATCCATATTTCCTGGACCAGCTCATTTACAATTCCCAGGTTAAGAGTCAAACATCAAGAGTGTTTAATTGTCATTTGTTTCAGCAGCTGAACAATAAAATTCTTGCTACATCTTAACTGGTACGTGAGTGTAATCACGCACAGATAAACATATAATAACAAATAAAACAATAACTTAATAAAACCCAATACTAAGCAGCCATAATAGTGCAATACCAAAATCTGTTGTGCAATCAAAACACAGACCATAGAAGATCATAGTGACTGAGGTTAGTGTTTGTCGAGTTCAAGAGCCTGATAGTTGCTGGAACCTGTCACGGTTTTCAAGCTGCTGTGGCTTTTGCCCTTGGTAGCAGTGAGCAAAGATCCTATAGCGGAGCAAGATAGACCACTCCTTCTAAATGCAATGGGCTGACGTGTAGTACGCAACGGAGCAGAATGTGGCCCTTTTTTTCATCCATTTCTGTAACCCGACCCGACTCGCAGTGTAATCAATGTTGCGGGGGAACAGTTTGTGTTAATAAATTTATAATTCTGAAAATGAGGAGAAGATTTTTATCAAATAACTTTTATTTTTACGAGGATGTTTCCGTAACCGGCTTCCGTCTCCGCACTAGTTATCTTTGCTCCGCTATGGGATCTTTGGTGCGGAGACGGAAGCCGGTTACGGAAATGGGGCCGAAAATTACCCATGAATCTGCCCATGACCGTACTACGTCTTTTTCGTCGAGTGATCTATCTTGCTTGCTATAGGATCTTTGGCAGTGAGATGAGAGCGTGGCCAGGATGGTGTGGGTTCTTGAAGGTATTGGCTGCCTTTTTGAGCAGCCAGTACCTTCACTTTGATGGGGACGTCGGTACCCTTGATTGACCCAGACAGTGTCTATGTGTACATCACTTTCTGTAGTCACCTTCTCCCTGGGCATTCGAGTTTGAGTTTTCTTCAGGAAGTCCTGTAACCACACAGGGAGGTGAAATCACTGACCTACATTCTTCCCCCCCCCCCCCCCCCCTTCTGCAGCCAGAGGATGCCGGCATCTACACGTGTACAGCAGTCAACCCTGTAGGCAATGACAGCCATCGCATTCACCTGTCGGTAAACGTTCAGCCTGCATTCACGGAGCTCCCTGCTGACGTGTCCCTCCACAAGGGTGAAAGGCTGCTGCTGATGTGTGCAGCAAAGGGGCTGCCCACCCCCTCCATCAGCTGGACCTTCAATAACAAGCCCATCGCAGGTATGCCATTCCCTGTTAGACAATAGGTGCAGGAGTAGGCCATTCGGCCCTTCGAGCCAGCACCGAACAAGAGTGTCATCTTCATGCAAGTGCAATGTTTCATAATATGTTTTGTTGCTTGGCCTCCTCCTTTTATGGAATACTACAGGTCCTTGGGACAAACTCATTCATGCGATTAAGATGCGAAAAAGTCTAAACTAGCGAGCTTTTGCAAGCTATTGGCCCCTATCCCTCTCAACCTCTCCAATCCATGTACCTGTCCAAAAGTCTTTTTTATTGTTGTTATTGTACCTGCCACAAGTACTTTTTCTGACATACTTGTACACTCTGGTATTTAGGATGAGAGAGGATCTTATTGAAACATATAAGATTATGAAGGGTTTGGACACGCTAGAGGCAAGAAACATGTTCCCAATGTTTTTATTTTTTTTAATTTTTATTTTTTAATTTTTTATTTATTAGAAGTACATTACATTACAACCACATACATTAGTACTCGTCACTTATATCTTCTTACAATTAATGTACTCCGTTTGTTTTTTACACTAGTAAAAGGAAAGGATGAGATTGAAAGAAAGAAGAAAGTGAAGGAAAAAGTGAGAGTGTAGAAAATGTGACAAGACAGAACGAAGACCCTATAAGAACAAAATTAAAAACAAAAGAAAAAGAGTTAAGGAATAGACCCTAGAAAAGAAGGAGAAAGAGAAAGAGGAAAAAGAGAGAAACAAATAGTTTTTATGAGCATTACGCAAATGGGACATACCAACTCTCCAACTTTCATCCCCCATTACCTGACCTCAATTTTTTTTAAGGTACCTTTCCACCCTATATTTGTAATAATTCTATAAATGCAGACCACGTCAGGTTGAAGTGATCTGGTTTACCTGCCAGGAGGAGTCTTATCTCTTCTAGGTGTAATGTTTCGAACATATTTGAAATCCACATGTTTATAGTTGGTATTGGAGCCTTCTTCCAAAATTTTAGGATTAGCTTTTTTCCAGTTATTAACCCATAGTCTATTAGTTTCTTTTGAAACACATTTAGTTCTGGACCATCTTCCGTTATTCCGAAGATAATCCATTCTGCTTTGGGTATCAGTTTTATTTTAAATAATTTTGTAAAGATTTCGATAATTTCATTCCAAAAAATTTGAATTTTTGTACAGAAAACAAATGAGTGCGTTATAGTAGCTTCTTGGGATTGACATTTATCACAAATGGATGATACATTTGGGAAAATTTTATGGATTTTAGTTTTGGAATAATATAATCTATGTAAAATTTTAAATTGTATTAAAGTGTGTCTTACATTAATCGAACATTTATGCACGTTTAATAAGTGTTCATTCCAACTTTCCTTTGAAATTTTAATAGCTAACTCTTGTTCCCAGTCTCTTCTGATACCCTCCGTAGATGGTATTTCTACATTTAAGATAATATTATACAAATATGATATTATGTTTGCTGATTCAGCTTTTATCTGCATTGCCTCATCCAATACATCTGCTGGGCTATTATAATGATCTTTTGTATATTTTTTCAAATAGTCGCATATTTGAAAATATTTAAAATATTGATTATTTCCGAGTTTATATTTTATTTGTAATTGTTGAAATGAAAGTAATTTTCCAGTTTCATACAAGTCACCGAACATTTTAATTCCTAGTCTATCCCAATGTGTAAAAGATTTATCTATAATAGAGGGATTAAACGAAGGGTTATTAACTATGGGTGATAAAAGTGATAAATTTCTTAATTTTAAATTTAAAATTTTAAATTTTGTTTTATTTGTTTCCAAATTCGGATTGTGCTATGAATAATTGGGTTCTTAATATAATTTATATTATTCAGTTTCATTGGTGAGAGGAGGATCGCTCCAATGTTTCCAGAGGAGCAATCCTCTTTCTCCATTACAATCCAGTCCACTTCCTGGGCGGAGTTATCCATCAGTTGAATCATATTTTTAATATTTACTGACCAATAATAATACATGAAATTAGGTAGTGCTAAACCCCCTAATACTTTAGGTTTATTCAAGTGAGTTTTTTGTATTCTATGTGATTTATAGTCCCATATAAAATTAGTGATATCTGAGTCCAGTTTTTTTTTAAACTTCTTTGGTAAGTATATAGGAATCGATTGAAATAGGTATAAAATTTGTGGTAGAAAGATCATTTTTATTGCATTTATTCAGCCTATTAAAGACATCGGGAGCGTTTTCCAGAATTTAATTAGTGTGTTTAATTTATTAAGTAGGGGATCAAAATTGGATAATTGTAATCTTCCAAAGTTAGAGTTGAAGGAACAAGAGGAATTGGGTGCACAAATTTTAATTAAGGAATTAGAAGATACAATAAACTCACTAAAGAATGGAAAAACACCAGGTCCTGATGGATTTACTAATGAATTTTATAAAAGCTTTTATGATAAAATAATACCAAGATTACAAAAAATGTACCAATATGCTTTTAAAAAACAAATACTACCTGATACATTAGCGGAATCAACGATTACACTAATACTTAAGAAAGACAAAGATTTAGAAAAAACGGGTTCATATAGAGCTATAGCATTGTTAAACACAGATCAAAAAATATTAGCGAAAACATTAGCTAGAAGATTAAGTAAATACTTTAGTAAATTAATAAACCCAGATCAGACGGGGTTTATCCCTAAGAGATACTCATCTAACAATATGAGACATTTACTCAACATAATGCACTCACACAAATCTGAAGAACAAGAATTATCAATTATTTCGCTGGATGCTGAAAAAGCATTTGACCAAGTAGAGTGGAATTATATGGATAAAGTATTACGAAAATTCCAACTGGGAGAGAATTTTATTCTATGGATTAAATTATTATATAATAAACCTACAGCTAGAATATTAACCAATAACATATTATCCTCGGAATTCCAACTATCAAGGGGAAATAGACAAGGATGCTCATTATCACCACAGTTGTTTGCTCTCATTATTGAACCGCTAGCAGAAAAAATTAGAATACACCCTGATATCCATGGGTATAATACTAAAGGTTCATATAATAAAATATCTTTATACTCGGATGATATATTACTGTAAATTACAAAACCTCAAATCACTATACCAAATATATTAAATTTAATTGAAGACTTTGGATCTTTTTCTGGATATAGAATAAATTGGAATAAAAGTGAAATTATGTCAATAAAACCGAAAGATTCAACACATCTTTTAAAATTCCCTTTTAAAATAGCTACAGAAAAATTTAAATACTTGGGAATCGAAATTACTAGAACATATCAAGGTATGTTTAAGGCAAATTTTGATCCCCTACTTAATGTTCCCAATGTTGGGGGAGTCCAGAACCAGGGGCCACAGTTTAAGAATAAGGGTAAGCATTTTAGAACGGAGATGAGAAAGCACTTTTTCACACAGAGAGTTGTGAGTCTGTTGAATTCTCTGCCTCAGAGGGTGGTGGAGCCCGGTTCTCTGGATACTTTCAAGAGAGAGCTAGATAGGGCTTTTAAAGATAGCGGAGTCAGGGGATATGGGGAGAAGGCAGGAACGGGGTAATGATTGTGGATGATCAGCCATGATCACATTGAATGGCGGTGCTGGCTCAAAGGGCCGAATGGCCTCCACCTGCACCTATTGTCTGTTGTCATGGGGACAAGAAGAGGAAAGGTCTAGTGGGATTAGGGCAAAATACAGGCAAATGGAACTGGCTTAGTCAGGGCATCGTGGTCGACATGGACCAGTTGGGCCAAAGAGTCTGTGTCCGTGCTGAATGACTCAATGACATCTTTGATCATCCCGACTCCCAAAGACATCAGATGCTCTTCAGGAAAAGACCAGGATATCTGGAACTGACCTTCCCATTAGTCAGGGAATAACAGGTACAGAAAATTGAGATTTAATCTATTTGTGGAGTTTGCATTATCAGTTGAAGAAGACAGCATCTTATTTCCCACATGTTCATTTATTCTCTAGCTGTTAGCCAGAGCACTATCTTTTCCTGAACAAAGAGATTTAATTACATATTCACAATTTACACAGTAATACATGAATCAAAACTGCTAGTTAAAAGCCCTGTCCCACGGTACGAGTTCATTCCAAGAGTACACAAAAATGCTGGAGAAACTCAGCGGGTGCAGCAGCATCTATGGAGCGAAGGAGATAGGCAACGTTTTGTGCAGAAACCCTTCTTCAGACTCAGAATGGACTCTTCATTCCAGGAGTTCTCCCGAGTTTGCCCTGATTCGAACTCGGAGATTTACGGTAATGGCCACTCGTCGGTACTCGGGGCTCTCGTGGACATTTTTCATCATGTTGAAAAATCTTCACGAGTCTTCCCGAGCTTACCTGCCGTTAGCGAGTCTTCCCGAGTACCTGCCGTTAGCGCTAAGAGACGTCCCCGAGCTCCGACGTACCCGCTACGTTCATTCTCCGTGCTTACCACGAGTTTGATTTTTTTAAAACTCGGGAGAGCTCTTGGAATGAACTCGTACTGTGGGACAGGGCCATTAGTTTAGTTTGTTGTCTTGTATATCGAGATACAGTGAAAAGCTTTTGTTGTGTGCTAACCAGTCAGCGGGAGGACTATTGATGACTATTCGTGGGTGGCGCGGTAGAGTTGCTGCCTTACAGCGCCAGAGACCCGGGCTCATGTGGGGTTTCTCCGGGAGCTCCGTTCTTCTCCCACACTCCAAAGATGTACAGGTTTGTAGGTTTAATTGACATGGTATACGTGTAAATTGTCCCTAACGCCTGTAGGATAGTGTTAGTGTGCGATGATCGCTGGTCGGCGTGGGCCGAAGGACCTGTTTCCACACTGTATCTCGAAACTAAACTAAACTAAACAAAAAAACTAAAATTACAATCAATCCATCCACAGATACATGATAAAGGGAATAACGTTTAGTGCAAGATAAAATCCAGTTCACTTGTCCTATTTGTGCAGTTTGCCAACAACAACCATCAAATTATAACACTGTCAGCCTTATTCACATCACACTTGAGCCCCCACCGTTCTCGGAAGGCCTCCAACGATCCCGTGAACGCCGCGTACTCCCGCTCCGAGACACACGAGCACCAACGTAAGTGGACGAAGGGCAGGCAATCGGCTCTGGGTAGAACCCGCCACTGCCCGCCATCTACACCCATGAATGGCCGTCTTGACCAGGGTCAGGAGCAAACTGACTGGCAAATTCCTCCCCCCATCATAACCTTACCCCTTCCCTCCATGTCGGGTGAACAAAGATCAGGAGCGCGGGACTGAAATGCATACCAGAGTACCACTCCTGCCTGAGTCTATCTTGTCTTGCAGTGAGATCTTCCCAGGCTGAAGGCCTGAGCGAACTACTGATCAAAAGGGTTTCCAAAGAAGATTCGGGAACTTACGTGTGCACGGCAGAAAACATTGTGGGTGTGATCAGAGCGATTGGATTTGTCTATGTGAAAGGTAAGACTATAATTTGCTCATGTCTGCCATGTGGCTTTTCCATTTGTTTCCCTTGGTTGCGAGGAACTATGACAACTTCCCGTTAATTTGGGATTAACAGTAGCACGGTTTGAGGGCAATATTTATGTTCCAGATGTGGGATTAGGATAAATGCTGTTGATCAGTGAACCGGAAATGTGATGCTGAAAGGTGGAATCTGGGAGCGGCTCGTCTGTAACTGATCAGTACAAAACGGCACAGCAGTAGAGATGCTGCCTTACAATGTCAGAGACGCGGGTTCGATCCTGACTACAAGTGCTGTCTTTCTGGAGGTTCTACGTTCTCCCTGTGACTGCATGGGTTTTCCTTGGGTGCTCCGGTTTCCTCCCACATTCCAAAGACGTACAGGTTTGTAGGTTAATTGGCTTTGGAAACAATTGTAAATCAGTGCAAAACCAAACCCTCACTCTGACATAACTTGGTACTGCATCAGGGCGAAGGTAATCGGTGTTCTCCCATACCAAATGGTGGAAATGTGTCAGCCTCGATAACAATCAGCACGGGAGCACCTCAAGACTTTGTGCTCAGCCCCCTGCTGTACTCACTCTATACTCATGAATGCCTAGCCGGTCATAGTGCGAACTCCATCATCAAGTTCGCTGACGACACCACTGTTGTGGGATGTATCACTGATGGGAACGAGTCAGAGTATAGAAGAGAGATTGACCGACTGACCAAATGGTGTCAGCACAATAACCTGGCCCTCAACACCAACAAAACCAAGGAACTGATTGTGGACATTGGAAGGGGTAGGATGGGGACCCACAGTCCCGTTTATATCAATGGGTCGATGGTGGAGAGGATCAAGAGCTTCAAATTCCTGGGCGTGCATATCTCTGAAGATCTTTCCTGGTCCGAGAACACTGATGCTATTATTTTAAAAAGCACATCAGCGCCTCTACTTCCTGAGAAGATTACGGAGAGTCTGTATGTCAAGGAGGACTCTCTCTAACTTCTACAGGTGCACAGTAGAGAGCATGCTGACTGGTTGCATCGTGGCTTGGTTCGGCAACTTGAGCGCCCAGGAGCGGAAAAGACTACAAAAAGTAGTAAACACTGCCCAGTCCATCATCGGCTTTGACCTCCCTACCATCGAAGGGATCTATCGCAGTCGCTGCCTCAAATAGGCTGGAAGGATCATCAAGGACCCACACCATCCTGGCCACACACTCATCTCCCGGCTACCGTCAGGTAGAAGGTACAGGAGCCTGAGGACTGCAACATCCAGGTTCAGGAATAGCTACTTCCCCACAGCCATCAGGCTATTAAACTCAACTGAAACAAAACTCTGAACATTAATAGCCCATTATCTGTTTATTTGCACTTTATCTGTTTATTTATTCATGTGTGTATATATTTATATAATGGTATATGGACACACTGATCTGTTCTGTATTCATGCCTACTATGTTCTGTTGTGCTGAAGCAAAGTAAGAATGTTGTTGTCCTATCTGGGACACATGACAATAAACTCTCTTGACTTGAAAAAAAAGTGATGTTGAAGCTGCAAAAGACTGATAGAACTGCGTAGCACAGAAACAGGCCCTTCTGCCCATCTTATCCATGCCGACCATAATGGGCTGGTCCCATTTTCCTGCATTTGACCCATATCCCTCTAAACCCTACCTATCCATATGTGTGTCCAAAAGTCCTTTGAGAGTCGTGATTGTATTCGCTTCTGTTGCTTCCTCTGTCAGCTCGTTCCAGATACAGACTACTCTCTGAGTATAAAAGTTGCCCCGGAGGTCCATCTTAAATCTCTCTTAATCCCTCTTTTGACATTTTTTTTAAATTAATTTAAACTGCAGCGTCGTGTACTGTGGGGATACGGGTTTAAATCTATGCAGATGGGAAAATTAAATCCAGGTAAAATTAAATAATCTGAAATTAAAAGATGACAATGTTAAGTACCAAACTATTGTAATAGCACATCCAGTTCACTAATGTCCCCCAAGGGTGGACACCGGGGTTGTTATGCAATCCAGCCTACATGTCTTGCGAGCCATAGGAAGGTGACTCATGTCCACTAACAACTGGAATGACCCAGCTAGATACCCAGTTTGGGGGCAATTGGGAATGGTCATTCTAAACTATCGTTGCTAAGAAATTGAATTAAGAGGAAATGATTTCATTATTTCATGATACTTTATTTTCGCACGTACCAAGATACAGTGAAATTCTTTGTTTTGCAGAGAACCTGGTAAAGTCATACAGTAGACCTCACCTAGGCAAGTACTTACTTACTGCCTATTATGCCTCCTGGCATAATATTAGTGGAGAGGGGGCACTGTCCTGCACGGCTGCCAGTCCTGCAGCTGTCCGGTTTTTTTCACTTCTTTTTAATTATTTTTAGTATGTTAAAGTGTGTAGTTGGGGGTCTAATCTTTTTATGTGGGGGGGTGGGGGGGAGGGGAAGGGGAAACTGCTTTTTCAAGTCCCTACCTGGTCAGAGAGGCTGCCTTCCTACGAGCAGCACCTTCGACCCGGCCTCGGGCCTGGAGCGGCGTTTCCTGAGGGGACCTGGCCAGAACCTCGGCTTCGGCGGCGGCACAGCGCTGGAGCACTATCGCGGAGCGGGCGATGCCTTGCCCGGGTCGCCACGCTGGAACTCCGGTTGAACATCGCGGAGCTGCGGTCTGAGGAGCGGCCAGCTGCGGGCAGCGGCGCTGACTTTAACATCGGGTGCCTGGGATCTCTCGCGACGAGATCACCAGTGGTGAAGCTCCGTCCAGCGCGGCCTGTTGGCTTGGAAGCCGCGGTCTCCGGTAAGGAAGTGGCCGTTCCAGGTTTCCCAAGCCGCTGTGAGGATTCGCCCGGCGCCGGAGCACCATCATCCGGCAAGAGGGCCTGAAACATCGGGCCGCCGTAGCGGCAACGGCGGAGGCCTCAATAGGCCCGACCATGGATGAACATGGGGATGGGGACTGGACTTTGTGCCTTCCCTCACAGTGGGAACCAAACCATTGTGGGGCGATGTTTTATGTTTCAATGTTAAACTTCTTCTTTAATGCTATGTTGTATTTTTATTAGTGTGCTGCAAGGACATCTGAATTTCCCCTGTAAAGGGGATTAATAAAGTATTTATTATTATTGTTATTATTATTATTATGTAGGGCAGCAACAAAGATCCTCCACTCAGTAGTGTTGATTCCTTCAGTTGCTGTTTCCGCAACATATTTGTTTTACGAGACCGTGTTGTTAGCCCTGTGCTCAACCTGCAACCAGGAGGACCAGTGGATCGCTCTTCGTCTCGCCTCTACCCTTCGACCTGTCCAGCATGGGAGACCCTAACTGGAGACGAATCTCCCGCTGGCATAGCTCTAGGGGTCACTGAGACACACAAGCTCCCCGACCACGACAAGGTTGCAATCCAACGGGAAGCAGTAGACAAGTGTCGCCACGTTTTGGTGCCGACAAAGTTACAAAAGTTCACCGAACCGTCCCATCTACTGCCTGCCGCACGTGGTTCTCGAGGGCCTTCCTCGCCCTCCGACAGCCCTCCTCACTCTCGCCGGTCCCCACGATCTCCGACGACCTTCCTCGCTCTCTGACCCACTCCTCACTCTCTCCAGACCCCTCGCTCTCCGACGGCCCACCTTGCTCTCCAGGATAAACTTCAAATACATTCCAAAAGCTAAGCTCCAAACAGGAAATGCTGGAGACACACGGCAGGTCAGGCAGCAAAGTTTCAGGTTCAATGAACTTCCGCCAGAGAGGGACCAAGAGAGACTTTGAAAGCCCAACGGTAAGAGGTGGTTTTTTTGTGCTCCGTTTTCCAGAGGCGCCCATTCTCTGGGGAGAGGTCAGTGCATACCAGATGGAACCTCTGGGAGGGAACGTCATCCTGAGCTGCGACGTACGTGGAGATCCAGTGCCGTCGATAAACTGGAATAAAGATGGCAGCCCGCTGACCATCAGTAATCGCGTTCGACAGATGAACAACGGTTCCCTGGCGATTTACAGGACAGTGGTGAGTCAGGTTCCCGACCCAACGGTTCGTGAAGCAAGCTTGAAAATCTTTCTACTCCTCGTTGTCCTGTCTTATTCTTTTCTCTCTTCTTTCTTCCTCTAATTTCTCCTGAAGCACTCCGTTTCTCCGCGCTGGCCTGCTCTTGTTGCTCTGCCATCCTGTGCTCTCCATTCACCTCCTTCCTGACTGAGGCTGCAGACTTTGCGTGTGCTCCTACCTTTCCAGCCCTGCCGCTGAACCAAGAGGTAAGGCTGAACTCGGACATTTCAACCACGTCATCCGACAGAGAATAGAGCACAGAGGGACTGCACCCCTGAAGTAAACGCTCTCTTGCAAATGTCCACCTGTCTCTATGGTCATGCTTTTGATTTGGCTGAAGAGCGAACAAGTTGAATCGTGCAGGGCGGAGACCATTCTTCAGATTGATGTCAGCGATCCATGTTCAATGGTTTTATTATACATTTCCTAAACAGACTTGCTCACACCACGATCACACATTCCCAAAGTAAGGTGAGGGGCCTCGGGGTCAGCTGTTTGCTAATGGTGGAGTTTTATTCCCATGATGTGCTGTTTTGGTGAGTGTGCAGTGAGGCAGCTCAGGCTCCAGTGAGGACCGTACATATTGGGATGGCCACCTCTAGTGTACACCTCACACCTGCTCCAGCATGTCCAGAGGGGCAGGCAAAGTGCTCCCCACCACACTCTCGCCCTTCTCACCAATCAAGCCATTTATACTGTTGGATATCTATATTTTCTCTCAATGATCTGCCTCGTGAGCAAGTGAACGCTCTTTTTCCCAGGGGAGAGGATTCTAAAACTAGAGGGCATAGGGCTGGGGGTCAGATGGGAGAGATTTCAGAGGCAGCTTTTTCACTCGGAGGGTAGTCCATATCTGGAATGAGCTGCCAGAGGAAGCTATAGGAGCAGATACAATTACGACATTTGGACAGATGTATGGATAGGAAGCGTTGAGAAGGCTCTGGGTCAAATGCAGGTAATGGGGCGAGTCCAATATGCCAACTTGGCCAGCATAGACAAGAAGGGCCGAAGGGCCTGATTCAGTGCTGTACAGTTCTATGACCCTATGTCTTTGTCTTTCGGACAGAATGAAGACGCGGGAGCTTACAACTGTGTGGCGAAGAATGAAGCTGGGGTTGTTGAACGGAAAGTTACGCTGATGTTACAGAGTAAGTCACACTGGTAATGGGCTCCATTAGATCAGGGGGGAAGGGGGGAATGATGCTCAGGTATCAGAGGGGAATATGGCTCTGCCCATTCCCCATATGTCATCTGAGCCTGGGCAGCTTGACTCAATGTGTCTTCTCTTTCTGCAGGTGCCCCTGTCTTCACCTTGAAACCCTCGGATGCTGTGGCAGAGGTCGGGGACAGAGTCCAGTTGCACTGCCAGGCGGGGGGGGAGCCACCGCCTGTGGTGGAGTGGACCCACAATGGGCAGCCGGTCAGAGAGAACGGGCGGCTGGTGGTGCTGCCCAATTCCACGCTGCAGATCCTCCCCATTAGCGTGCAAGACGCAGGAGAATACGAGTGTGCGGCGCGGAATCTCCTGGGCGCTGCCTTTGTGAGGATAGCTGTCACTGTGCAAGGTAGGGAGGAGGCAGAGACACGAGGGTTTAATTGTCATGTGTACTGGCAATGGAGCAATGAAATGCCTACTTGGCCAGAAGGACAAAAATTGCTGGAGTAACTCAGCAAGTCAGCCAACATCTCTGGAGATCATGGATAGATGGGCCAAAGGGCCTGATATCGTGCTGTACCACACTGACTCTAATGGCCAGGTATGTTAGGAGTATTGAGTTATTTCTAACATCAGGATTGTTTGATATATATGGGACGGCGCGGTGGCGCATCGGTAGAGTTGCTGCCTTACAGCACCAGAGAACCGGATTAGATCCTGTCCGTATGAAGTTTGTACCTTCTCCCTGTGACCTTGGTGGTTTCCTCCACGTGCTCCGGTTTCCTCCCACACTCCAAATACCTACAGGTTTGTAGGTTAATTGGCTTCGGTAAAAATTGTAAATTGTCCCTAGTGTGTGTAGGATAGTGCTAGTGTACGGGCATCGCTGGTCGGCGCACAATCGATGGGCCCGTTTCCACGCTGCATCTCTAAAGTCTAAAGTAAAGTCTATAACCCTGTCAGAAGGGTTTGCTGGTGAAGTGTGTACTTGGTTCTTGGTTTCTTGGTTTCTTGCTCCTCCAAAATATTCCAAATGGAATTTAAATTGGAGGTGGTGGAGGGAGGACTTAAGCCAGAAAGGGTTTTTGGGGAAGAAAGAGCTACCTTAAATGTAGTTGCATCTGGTTGGGTAACAATAGAAGGGTGGAGATTATTCCACGCTTTAATTGTGCGGGGGAAGAATGATTTGCTGTACACATCTGTACTCTTCTCCCATTGATGATCAACTACCTCTTTGATGACCCTCGGACTATCCTTGATTGGACTTTACCTTGTACTAAATGTTATTCCCTTACCATGTATCTATGCACTGTAAATGGATCGATTGTAATCATGTTTTGTCTTTCTGCCGACTGGTTAGCGCGCAACAAAAGCTTTTCACTGTACCTCAGTACACGTGGCAATAAACTAAACTGACCTCCGATGGTTCTAATCAGTGACTTTCTCTCGTTCCAGTGCACGGAGGGTTCTCTGCGTGGGTGGAGTGGGGACCTTGCAGCGCAACCTGCGGCAGAGGCGTGGTAGAGCGAATCCGCCTGTGTAACAATCCCTCGCCTGCCTACGGAGGGAGAGCCTGCCATGATGCGGATGTAGAGTCCAGGCACTGCGACACAACTCCTTGTCAAGGTAAGGATCTGAAGCCAACGCTGGTTCTGATGGCCCGTTGGTTAGAGAATTATTCACCTGACCGGAATAATCTCATGGCCAAGTGCACACCATCAGCTGGTGACCATCTCTCAGCACAAGTTGGTGATGGAGGTTGAGCTCAAAAGTGCCAACTACTGCCCAGTACTCCAACCACAACACTGTGGGCATCTGGTTTGTTGTCAGGTGTACCGAGATACAGTAAGAAACATTTCTTAGTGCGCTATCCAATTAATAATCTACATGAGTACAATGAAGCCATACACAAGTACAACTCTTGGCCCCTATCCCTCTAAACCTTCCTATGAATGTCCAAATGTTATTACACCTGCCTCTCTGTATGAAAACGTTGCCCCTCTGATTCCGATTAGGTCTTCCACCCTTTCACCTTAAACCTAGGTCTTGATTCCCCAATATGTGAGAAAAAGACCCTGCATTCATCCTTTCTATTCCCCTCATGATTTTATACTCCTCCATAACATCACCCCTCAGTCTCTTGTGCTCCAAGGAATAAGATCCTAGCCTGCCTGTAGCTCAGGGCCACAAGTCCCGGCAACATCCTTGTAAATCTTCTCAACAATCTTTCCTGCTTAATGGCATCGTTCCTGTAGTTCTCTCGTGTAATTTCCAAAGGAGAGATTCTGCCAGAGAGGTAACTAGAATATCAATATATATATATATAGCAAACTTGGCCCCCTTTCTCATAATTTATCCTCGGCATGCTTTTTCCTGATTTCATAGCACGATTCACACCTTTCATGTAACCCCCATGGTCAGCCCTTATCACCATATATCTTCTTTGACCAGTCGACCATTTACTACACTCTTTCTAGATTAGAGATTAGAGATTAGAGATTTTATTTCTTGTCATTTGAACCTCAAAGAGGCTCAAACGAAACTCTGTTTCCACAGCCATACAAACAAAACAATTCCTACACGACACACAAACAATTCAATTTACAGAAAAACATCCATCACAGTGAATCTCCTCCTCACTGTGATGGAAGGCAAAGTCTTTTCTCTCCCCTGCACCATTTTTCTCCCGATGTTGAAGCCCCAGGCGGGCAATGTTAAGTCCCACGGCCGTTGAGGCCGCGCCGGGCGGTGTACGGCCTCGCTCCGGGCCCAAAAGTCACAAAGTTGGAGCCCCCGGCGGGCGCTGGAATGTCCTGCGGCCATTAAAGCCGCGCCGGGCGATTTACGGCCCCGCTCCAGGTCGTTCCAACCCCGCGACACGGGCTGGAGAAGTTGCGTTGCAGGAGCTCCGGAAAGCGGTCACTCACCCGGACCCGCGAGCTCCCGATATCATAGTCCACAGGTCTGCAGCTGGAGCTCCGGAGTCGGGCCGCAGCAGCGAGCCACCACCGCTCCTCACGCTTCGAGGCCGGCCAGCCCCACGATGGTAAGTCCGCAGCTCCACAGGCTCCGCGACTGGAGCCCCCAGGTCGTCCCGGTCGGAGGCCGCTCCACGGAGCTAGGCCCCAACGACAACGGAGACCCGACAGGGAAAAGGTCGGGTCTCCCGTGCAGGGAAGAGATTTTTTTAAGTTTCCCCCTCCCCCTCCCCGCCCCCGCCCCCCACATATACACAGTTAAAAACAGTATAAAAAAACACAAACAACTACGATTAGTGGATTGCAGTAATCCTAGTCCTTGGCTTGTGCCTGCATTTTTTTTGCTGTACAATCATATTTCCCCATTTCTAGGGTTGAGTTTCGATCACATACTTCATGAGGATAATACCAGAGGGCTGGTGGAATAAGGGGAGACTGGAGAGGCTGGGACTTTTTTCCCTGGAAGTTGAGGTGTATATAAAATTATGAGGGTAGGAAAGAACTGCAGATCCTGGTTTAAATCGAAGGTAGACACAAAATACTGGAGTAACTCAGCGGGACAAGCAGCATCTCTGGAGAGAAGGAATGGGTGATGTTTCGGGTTGAGATCCTTCTTCAGTCTGATGTCAGGGGAGTGGGCGGGACAGATAGAATGTAGTCGGAGACAATAAGACAGGACCCAGACAGTCTTTCCAGGTGAGGCAGAGGTTCACTTGCACCTCCTCCAACCTTATCTACTGTATCCGCTGTTCCGGGTGTCAACTTCTGTACATCGGCGAGACCAAGCGCAGGCTCGGCGATCATCTCGCTGAACACCTCCACTCAGTCCGCCTTAACCTACCTGATCTCCCGGTTGCTCAGCACTTTAACTCACCCTCCCATTCCCAATCTGGCCTTTCCGTCCTGGGCCTCCTCCATTTTCAGAGTGAGGCCCACTGCAAATTGGAGGAACAGCACCTCATATTTCACTTGGGGAGTTTACACCCCAGCTGGTATGAACATTGACTTCTCTAACTTCAAATAGCCCTTGCTTTCCTCTCTCTCCATCCCCTCCCCCTTCCCAGTTCTCCCACCAGTCTTACTGTCTCCGACTACCATTCTATCTCAGTCCCGCACACTCCCCTGACATCAGTCTGGAGAAGGATCTTGACCCAAAATGTCACCCATTCCTTCTCTCCAGAGATGCTGCCTGTCCTGCTGAGTTACTCCAGCATTTTGTGTCTACCTAGAATCTACATTTCCTTGTGTCTCCATATTACAGCTCCCCGGTGAAATCTCCTCAGAGTCTGCCTACTTTGGAGAACGTCTCCTCTCACCCACAGGGGTTCACTGAGACCCTCTGTCACTGCTCTCCCTCTGAGATTCCCGCAGCTCTCCTGCTCTCCGACCATGTTCCGCATCTGCAGTTTCCCGTGTCTCCAGTTAACTACATGACATTTGTACTTGATGTTATTCCAAGTGTAGATGGTATTTAAGGCAAACAGTTCATAGTCCCCTCTTGGCACGTTACTGCCTTTGGACGGGGTCGTTCCTGATGTGATGAGGGTTTGGACACTGCCCTGCTACTATGGTGCCGCTCGGAGTCTCAGCCTGGCCTCTGGCTGCCAGCCCAGACCATCACACAAACCAACCTCCCTTCCATTGACTCCCTTTATACCATACGCTACCTTGGCAAGGCCGGCAGCATAATCAAGGACGAGTCACACCCTGGTCACTCCCTCTTCTCCACTCTCCCATCAGGCAAAATGTATAGAAGTGTGAAAACGCACACCTCCAGATTCAGGGACAGTTTCTTCCCAGCTATTATCAGGCAACTGAACCATCCTACCGCTAACTAGAGAGCAGTGCTGAACTACTATCTACCTCATTGGTGACCCTCGGACTATCTTCCGTGGGACTCTGCTGGCTTTACCTTGCACTAAATGTTATTCCCTTATCATTCCCTTAAGCTGAGGGGCTTAGCTTGGGGGCTAGACTGGGAGGGATGGTGGGAGAGGGGGAGGAAATGTGGGGAAAGAGGGAGTACACTGTAGATGAGTCGATTGTAATGATTTATTGTCCTTCCACTGACTGGTTAGCACGCAACAAAAGCTTTTCATCTTGGTACACGTGAGACAATAACCTGAACTGACACGGAGCGGCCGTTAACCCATGTTTCTTCTCGGCAGTGGACGGTCAGTGGACGAGTTGGAGCAGCTGGTCCCGCTGCTCTACTTCCTGTGGCGGAGGGTTTCACCAGCGCTCCCGGTTGTGCTTCGACCCCCCGCCACAGTACGGCGGCCGCTTGTGCCAGGGCAGCGACGTGGACATCCAGTCCTGCAACCTGGAGCCGTGCCCAGGTAAGTGTACGTCCACGGGCTGATGGTGGCAGTGGAC
This sequence comes from Malacoraja senta, assembly GCA_038087875.1. Taxonomy (NCBI): domain Eukaryota; kingdom Metazoa; phylum Chordata; class Chondrichthyes; order Rajiformes; family Rajidae; genus Malacoraja; species Malacoraja senta. Next base: position 15,439,926 of record CM075987.1, read on the forward strand.
CAGGATAGAGTCACACAGCGTGGAGACAAGCCCTATCGGCCCAACTTGCCCACACTGACCAACATGTCCCATCCACACTAGTCTACATGGAGAGTGGTGGGTTCCAGGAACACACTGCTGGGGGTGGTGGTTGAAGCAGATACGTTAGTGGTATTGAAAAGACAGGTACCTGGATATGCAGGGAATGGAGGGGCGTGGGTTATGTGCAGATAGATAAGTGATGGTTTTGGCATCATTTTAGGCACAGTCATTGCTGTACTGTTCTGTTCTACCCTCTTGCTCATTACAGAAGATCAATTGTTATTGTAAACCCAGGACTTTAGTTGCCCACATTTGGAGAATTCTGTGCATTTCTGGTCCCCCTATTTCAGGATGGATGTAGATGCCTTGGGCAGGGTGCAGAAGAGGTTTACCAGAATAATGCCTGGTTTAGATGGTATTAGCTACATGGAGAGGTGGTCCAACATGGGTTATTTTCTCTGAAGCGTCGGAGGTTGAGATGGAGACCTGATAGAAGAATATTAAATTATGGGACGCATAGTTAGGGTAGATGCCCAGAACCTTTCTACCCAGAATGGAAATATCAAAGACTAGAATGTAGGTGAGGGGGGCAGAATTTAAAGGAGATGCGCAGGACATTTTTTTTACACAGTGGTGGGTGCCTGGAACACATCGCATGGGTGGTGGTGGAGGCAGATACGACAGTGGTGTGAAAGAGGCTTTTAGATAGGCACTTGGATATGCAGAGATTGGAGGGATATGGATCACATGCAGGCAGATGAGATTAATTTAACTTGGGGAACATGTGTGGCATGGACATTGTGGGCCGAAGGGCCTGTTGCTGTGCTGTTCTATGTTCATTATCCTTACTCGGTGGAGTGTCCGAGCTCGGGATTCCATGATGGATCCTCTTGACGTACAGTCACTTCTGTGATGCAGGCCATGCGGCATCCATCTTGTGCACAGTCAGCAGGATGCCACAAGCGGTCATCAATGGGGATTATAAACTCACACAGGGGCTGTTCATTATTGAGCAGGGGTTGTGTGGCCGGAGAGGTGATGGAGGTGGAGCGTTACTCCTGTCCTGATGACTCGGGTCTGTCTCCCTTGTGTTGGCAGTGGATGGGAAGTGGGCTTCCTGGAGCGTCTGGACTCCATGCAGCCGGACCTGCGGAGGCGGACAGAGCAAGCGCCACCGGTCGTGTAGCAACCCCCCTCCCGCCCGCGGCGGCAAGACCTGCTCTGGAGCCCACGTACAGATGCAGAGATGTGGCACTGGGGCATGCCCGGGTAAGCGCAGCGCCTGCACTGGGGCTGAACTGGGAGGGAATGATGGGAGAGGGGGTGGGATTGTGGGGGGAGGGGGTGGGATTGTGGGGGGATGGGGTGGGATTGTGGGGGGGTGGGGTGGGATTGTGGGGGGATGGGGTGGGATTGTGGGGGGAGGGGGTGGGATTGTGGGGGGATGGGGTGGGATTGTGGGGAGAGGGGGTGGGATTGTGGGGGGATGGGGTGGGAATATGGGGAGAGGGGGAGGGAATAGTGGGATAAGAGGGACGGGTGGCGAGAGGGGGAATGATGGGGTGGGATTGTGGGGAGAGGGGGTAGGATTGTGGGGAGAGGGGGTGGGATTATGGGGAGGAATGGTGGGGAGAGGGCGACGGAATAGTGGGGAAAGAGACAGGGATGGTGGGAAGAGGATGTGGGGAGGGGGGGAATGTGGGGGGGAGGGAATAGTGGGATAAGAGGGACGGGTGGCGAGAGGGGGAATGATGGGGGCGGGATGATGGGGAGAGGGGGAGGGATGGTGGGGGGAGGGGATGGGAGTGTGGGGGGAGGGGTGGGAATGTGGGGGGAGACGATGGGAATGTGGGGGGAGGGGTGGGAATGTGGGGAGGGGATGGGAATGTGGGGAGAGGGGAGGGAATAGTGGGGTAGGATGGAAGGATGGCGAGAGGGGGAATGATGGGGAGAGGGGGAGGGAATATTGGGGAGAAAGGGGGTGGTGGAAAGAGGGGGAATGATGGTGGGAAGAGGGGGAGGAATGGAGGGGAGGGGGAAGGAAAGGAGTGGAGAGGTCGGGGAATGGTGAGGTAATCACGGATGGGGGAAATTTTGAATTTCAGCAAAGAATGACCAATAAATTAATAAGGAAAGGGAAAGAGTTGGATGGTGAGAAATAAAAGTAGCTACAGTTTTTTTTTAAGTTAAAAAACTTGTCCCACACATCTTTAAATGTCATCCCTTTCACCTTAACAATGGCATCAAGCTAAACAACAGACTTCTTAATAACATGAGAGAAAATATTGTAAAATATTCCCAATACTACCCACAGTAAAATAGAACACAGCATTTTGTTCATCTGGATATTAATCCTCTCTCACAGTTCCTTATGGGTGTGAAAGCAGATTAACAACTTCGAACCTGATGCGAGATTGTCTAATGTTCATGTTCCCACTCAGCTCCTGGTCAATTGCACCACTTGCTGGTCAAAGATGGGAACTGCAGCTCAGAACCCACTTCAAACAGTGTTAACTATTGTGTGGGAAGGAACTGCAGATGCTGGTTTACGCTGAAGATAGACACAAAAAGCTGGTCTGAAGAAGAGTCTTGACCCAAAACGTCACCATTCCTTCTCTCCAGAGATGCAGCCTTTCCTGCTGATTCTTCACTGTTAACTATTGACAATATTTATAAAGCTAATCGGTAGTGCTATCGTACATCAGATCTGCCCTGGTTATGCCGTGTTGACTACATGCTAAGGCAGTTAAGCCAATTATCTGCAAGATTTAAACAATCATTTCTTCCCCATAATAGTGTAACAATAGCATTGTACATAATAACTTTCATACTGTACTACATGTACATTAGTTTTCATAGAGCAATTATTAAGCTGCCTTGTAACACTTGTTTTCTAACACACACTGCCCTTTGAAAGTCTCGGCTCTCCGTCAGTTTTTCCTTGATGCACTCATAGGATATATCTGAAGAAGGATCTCGACCAGAAACGTCGCCCATTCCTTCTATCCAGAGATGCTGCCTGAGTTACTCCAGCAATTTGTGTCTATCTTTCAGATACAGTATATGCATTTGGATAGACTGATTGGAGATAGCCTGCATGGTGTCGCATGTGAGAGATCATTTCTTACGAATCTGGTTGAGTTTTTTGAAGAAGTAACCAAAAAGGTTGATGAGGGCAAGCCATGGACATTTTCTATATGGACTTCAGCAAGGCATTTGATAAGGTTCCACATGGTAGACTCTGCTCTGGAAGATTAGATCACATGGGATCCAAAGAAAGCAAGGCGACTGGATAGATAAAGTGTTAAAGAAGGAACTGCAGATGCTGGAAAATCGAAGGTACACAAAAATGCTGGAGAAACTCAGCGGGTGCAGCAGCATCTATGGAGCGAAGGAAATAGGCAACATTTCGGGCCGAAACCCTTCTTCAGACTGATAGGGGGTGGGGAGAAGAAAGGAAAAAAGGAAAAAGGCGGAGGAGGAGCCCGAGGGCTGGGGGAGGGGAGGAGACAACCAGATGGCTGATGAAGGGGAGGGGACAGCAAGGGCTAGCAGAATTGGGAGAATTCAATGTTCATGCCCCCAGGATGTAGACTGCCCAAGCGGAATATGAGGTGCATTTCCTCCAATTTACGGTGTTGCTCGCTGTGGCCATGGAGGAGACCCAGGACAGAGAGGTCAGATACGGAATGGGAGGGGGAGTTGAAGTGCTGAGCCACCGGGAGTTCAGGTTGGTTATTGCGGACCGACCGGAGGTGTTCGGCGAAACGATCGCCAAGCCTCCGCTTGGTCTCACCGATGTAGATCAGCTGGCATCTAGAGCAGCGGATGCAATAGATGAGGTTGGAGGAGATGCAGGTGAACCTCTGTCGCACCTGGAACGACTGCTTGGGTCCTTGAATGGAGTGGAGGGGGGAGGATTGGCTTCATGAAAGAAAGCAGTGGGTGCTGGTGGAAGGTTGTTTTTCCGACTGGCTTTGAAGTGTTGGTCTCCAGGGATCAATGCTGACCCCATTGGTGTTTGTGGATTATATCAACGATTTGGATGAGAATGTACAAAGCATAATTAATAAGCTTGCAGATGGAACTAAAAGTGGGTGGTATCACAGATAGTGAAGATGATTATCAACAATGATAGCAGGATCTTGATAAGTTCATGTCATCAATGCAGAATCAGGCCATTCGGCCCATCGAGTCTACTCCTGCATTCAATCACGGCTGATCTATCTTTCCCTCTCAACCCCAATATCCTGCCTTTTTCCCCCATAACTGACACCTTTACTAATCAACAATCTGTCAGTCTCTGCCTTAAAAATACTTGTTCAGCTGGGCAAGTGGGCTGAGGACTGGCTCTTTCCGTGCTGAATGACTCTCTCTCTCACTCTCTCTCCTTGGCCACATCATGAATTGTTGATTGCATTGGCAGTGAATGGTGGGTGGAGCCCCTGGCAGCCGTGGAGTGAGTGTTCGGCATCCTGTGGCGAGGGCAAGCGGCTGAGAGAACGGAGGTGCCACAGCCCTGCCCCCAACGGCAACGGCAGATCCTGCCCTGGCGATGACTCGGAGACCGCCAGCTGCGGCCTGGACCCGTGCCCAGGTGTGTGTGGGAGCGGGCAGGCGGGGAAGGGGAGGTGGGGGGGGCCTGGTAACAAAGATAGTGAAGATGGTTATCAACAGCTCCAACTCTCGTGTGACAAGGGTGTACAACACTTCCTCCATCTGTGGGGCAGTGAGGCAGGACTGGTTTCAAAGCAAGCGGTGTTTTGGTTGAAAGATGCAACATGGAAACAGACTCTTTGACCCACCCATCATCGATCACCCATTCACACTGGTTCTATATTATCTCACTGTTGCATCCACTCCCTACACTACAGCTAATTAACCCATAAACCTGTACATCTTTGTGGGACATGGGAGGAAGCCGGAGCACTCAGAGGAAACTCATGTGGTCACAGGGAGAGTGTGCAAACTCCACATAAACGGCACACAGGGTCAGGATCAAGCCTGTGCCGCCGGCATTGTGAGGTAGTGGCTCTACCACCTGTGCCACTGTGCCTCTCGAAAAGGAAGTGCAACCCATTCCTACTAGCGGTAAAAGTACCTTGTCTTTCATCAAGCCTTTGGACCAACCAGACCTGTCCATTGTTGCAGGTGTTCCTGGGAGAGCTAGAGGAAGCCTGATCGGAATTATCAACGACAAGGAATTTGGAGTCGCATTCCTGGACGCTAACGTGACGGAGAACTCATCCACCGGCATCACAAGTGTTCAGGCCATCATCCAGAACCTGCCCGTCACAATCGGTTGGTATTGTGTGGTTGATGGGGATGGATGTCACCCACATTGTGCCCCCCTGTCAGCCATTTCCTACATCATTTACTCTTATCTCAATCAGTTGCCTGATCCTCATCAAACTGACCACCGCCACATCCCACTCTGGCCTCACGAGGTTTTGACATCTCCTACCAATTGTTCCTCCAACTTTTTCTGAAGTTTCTTGATTTGGTGTCAAACCTACCCCAGATGCGAGACTGACACTGGACCTGCAATGTCCAAAGCCAGGCTTGGATTGCATGAAGAAATTATGCTTCTTACCCAAACCCAATGTTGCGCCGGGATCATAGTCACGGTTCCTGTGACAAAGAGTCCTTCTCAATGTGTACTAATAATAACATAGAACAGTACAGCAAAGCAACAGGCCCTTCGGCCCACAATATACGTACTGAACATAATGCCAAGATAAACTAATCTCCTCTGCCTCCATGTCCAATCATTCCCTGCATATCCACATGCCTATCCAAAAGCCCCTTAAATGCCACTATCATATTTGCCTCCACCACCACCCCCGGCAACACGTTCCAGGCACCAATACCCTCAGTGGAAAAACATTTCTCCTGTACGTCTCCTTAACACTTTGCTCGTCTCATCTTAAAGATATGTCTTCTAATATTTGCTATTTCCACCCCAAAGGAAATGGTTCTGCCTCTCTACCCTATCTTCGCGTCTCATAATTGTATAGACATCTCTCAGATCTCTCCTCAATCTCCGGTGTTCAAGAGAAAATAATTCAAGTTTGTCTGACCTCTCCTTGTGGCTAATACCCCTTCATCTAGGCAGCATTCTGGTGAACTTCTTCTGCACCCTGTTCAGTAAACATCCCAACTTACCTAACATGTCAATTGTGGTTTCCCCCCCACATATCTACCAATTGTTATTCATTGTTCATCTTTTGAAACTATTGCTTTACTAGACAGCAGGTGTTTGGTGTTCCTCCTCTGACTGTGCCCTGGTTGCCCCTTGTTCTAGGCCCTCTGATACGGGTGTTGGCCTCCACCTTCACCCCGATTTACTGGTCGGTCGCCAACCCAGCACCAGGAACCGCAAACGGGTTCACACTGACGAAGGGAGTTTTCAGGCAGGAATCACAAGTGGAGTTTGCTACAGGTGAGTGCTTGCGACCCAGTGTTGGCACCTGTTACGGAGCCATACAGCATAGAAATGCTAACATGCCAATGCAGACCACTAAACCTTTCCCTTCCACATACCTGTCCAAATATTTTGTTAATGCTTTTTAATACCAGCCTCAACTACCTTTTTTGGCAGCTTGTTTCTTATACGCACCACCCTCTGTGTAAAAAATGTACCAATTGGGTTCCTATTAAATCTCTCCCCTCTCATCTTAAACCTATGTCCTCTATTTTTCTTATCCCCTACTCTGGATGAAAGTGTCCTTTCCCCTATCTGTTGCCCTCATGATTTTATATACCTCTATAAGATCACCCTTCAGCCTCCTGCGCTCCAAGGAATAAAGTCCTAGCCAGCCCAACCTCTCCTTGTAGCTCAGGTCCTTGAATCCTGGCAACATCCTTGGAAATGTTCTCTGCTTAATGACAGTTCTTGAGAGAAACTGTGCCTCACTTGGATGTGAAGAGTGAAGCGAACATCAGGGAAGTGGGTCGGGAGGAGTATTCCGATCAGCAAAAAGTGATTCACTCTTTTGATTTACTCAGTTTACGCCAGCGCTCCCATTGTTCATGACCACAGGCAACAGCCACGTTTTATAACAAAGGCTGGGTATTAAAGTGAGACTGGGTCCCTTACACTGAGTGCTCATGAAGATGTTGGAACTGAAACATTTTTCCGATGCTCAGGTGAAGTCCTCCGAATGACGCACGTCTCCCGTGGCGTGGATGCAGAGGGAGTGCTCCTGTTCGACATTGTGATCAATGGTAATGTCCCCAGAATCCTAGCAAGTGCAGACATCACTGTGAAGGCAAGTATATCTCTTTACCCCTCCTGCTGATGTAACGCCTTGGCAGCTTGCACCCTTTCACAGTTAATAACACAATGTTCTTTATTTGTTATTCATCACTTAGTGTTTCAGAACAAATTTCAGGCATTTTCTCTGTCCTGCATGGAAAATGTTAACTTTTATGTAATTGTACTGAGACCTGCTACTTTTCAAAGCATCTGGTCATAGACATGGAGTCATAGCACAGCATGGAAACAGGCCCTTTGGTCCTCCTTGTCCATGCCAACCACGTTGGAATACTGGGGAAGTTCCATTTGCTGCATTTAGCTGTAGCCCTTTTCCTTGAGTATTTCTCAATCCCAAATCTATCCAACTATCTCCAACTGTCAGCTGTTCTCAACACTGTGGTTAAATGACTGCACTAACAACCAGAGTTTCCAACAACTGATTCAGAGACTTCACATCCCACTAATGCACTGGGAGTTTTAAGTTCCAGTAATTAAATGAACCTGGAATTAAAATGCAAGAAGCTGGAACAATAGGCATGCAGGCACTGCATTGTCAGGTCACTAATATTGCCCGTAGCTACCAGGCCTATATTGATCACACTCTCCTGTGTGGTTGAATCTTAATTACATCCACAGGGAGGTAGTGCTGGGTGATAAATGCTGATATTGCCAATAGTGATCAAATCCTGGGAATGAAGAAAGTTTCTTCAGTATTATCCTGAATGTGGTTAGCGTCATAGAGTCATGGAGCACAGAAACAAGCCCTTCGGACCAACCCATCTATGCCAACCAAGATGCCCCATCTAAGCTAGTCCCATCAGTCAGTAACTAACCATTCATTGGAGTACTCATGGGTGAGGGGTGATCTTATTTGTGGCATCTTGGTCGGCATGGACAAGTTGAGCCAAAGGACCTGTTTCTGTGCTGTTTGACCATGGCATTATTAATGGACATGAATATGGAGTTGAGTTTACGATCAGATCATTAAATGTCTGACAAGGCTGAAGAGATAACTGCTCTCTAACTTAAATGTTTGCTTGTCCCAATCTATAGAAGGTGTTCATCCTTGGTGGAACTGACCGCAACAGAAAACCTTAACTCCATGAATACCTGTTGAATGTGCTTCATGTACTTCTGAATATCAGGCTGGATTAATTCTGGTCTTCCTTGTTTTAACATAGGACTTCAGTGAAAGGTACGTTCAGACCGGTCCTGGGCAACTCTACGGCTGGTCAAACCAAATGCTCCTCCAAGGCGGCTCACCCATTTCCTTCCAATGCAACCACACCATTGTGTATGAATCTACACTGGGCCGCCAGACCTCTGTCCTACAGATTCTGAAGGCTGAGTATATCTCCGTCTACTATTCCGAGGCAACGGAGGAGCTGAGCTTCCACATCACAACCTCCTTCAGGAAAGGTGAGCAGAAACTGTCATCTAATTGTCTCTGTAAATATCTGTCATTTTCTCTTTGTGTTAGTTTTCCCCTGAAGTCCACTAAAATAGAAAGTCTCAGTATTAGTTGGAGGCTTCCTAGGTTCCTGCTGCCCATTAGGGGCATGCGTTTTATGCTTGTCTGAGGTTTAGATCCCTAATTCTGCTGTGGTGTGTGGAACATAGCGGGCAAGAGTCAAGAGTGTTTAATTGTCATATGTACCAACAATTGAATAATACGATTCTTTCTTGCTGCAGCTTAACAGGCCTGTAAACACAAAACACACAGTATGTAAGTAAACAATAAACAAAAATAAACTTAATTCTAGGTAACATTAATAGTGCAAAATCAAAGTCCAAAATGCAACCAAAGAAACAGTCGATAAAAGATCATCATTGCTGAGGTTAGTGTTATGCAGTGTTCAAGAGTCAGATAGCTGTGGGGAAGAAGCTGTTCTTGAACATTGAAGTCACGGTTTTCAGGCTCCTACTGTATACCTTCTTCCCGATGGTAGAACTGAGATGGGAACGTTGCCAGAGTGGTGTGGGTCTTTGATGATATTGGTTGCCTTATTGAGGCAGTGCCCCCTGTGGATCCCTTCAATGGTCAATCACATCATTGGTGTCTCTGGTAGCTCTGCTGAGGGGTGTCTCCAAAGATATGGAAAGTGGTCCAAGCTTTTCACTATTGACCTTTATTGTCGGTGGGCAGTATAATGCAGCGGGAAAAGGCTGGGGATGGAACCTGATTCTTCTAGATGTTGAATGTTAGGCCTATCTCTCACATGATCTGGTAAATGAATCTACAACGTCAAGAAAACTTAGCCTCAGAGTTGTCTGCATACTCTATTAGAAAGGAAGAGAGATAACATTTCTATACCCTGTCTCTCATGCTCTCAGGGCATCCCTAAGTGCCTTTCAGCCCTTGAATTAACATAGGAGGAAATAGCAACCAGACTACAAGCACCAAGGTCACAAACATCAGTAGGGCAGATCCCCTGCTCCATTGATTCCAGCTGAGGGAACGGCTAGTATTGGCCAGGACTCTGGGGCACACCTCACTGCACCTCATAATCCTAACATTTCCCTCTGCTTTGAGTGTCTCCTGCTGGCAAAAAGCAAGATTGCCGTGGGCTGTCAATTGATGGATTCTGAACATCAGGTCTTCTTTTTGGTGGAACCAACGATAGACTCAAAATGCTGGAGTAACTCAGCAGGACAGGCAGCATCTCTGGAGAGAAGGAATGGGTGACATTTCGGGTCGAGACCCTTCTTCAGACTACGTTGGGGGGGTGGGGGGAGGGAGATAGATAGATAAGGAAGTGTGAAGGTGTAAAAACAGGGCAAAGGGAATGAAGATCAAGGAAAATGTAGAATAGATTTTTGGCGGAGTCAGTTCTCCTTCAGAAACCCCTCGGAGGTGAATTCCTTTGAGATTCTTTCCCTGGGTCCTCTCCTCTCAGTGGGTCGTCCATATGTGGATGAGCTTCCGGAGGAACCTAAAGAAGCAGATGCCATTATGACTTTTAGAACACACTCGGATAGGTATATGGATAGGATAGGTTTAGAGTGCTCTGGGCGAAATACAAGCAAGTGGGACTAGGTCAATATGCCAAGTTGGTCAGCATGGGCAAAGTGGGCTGAAGGACCTGTTTACTTGTTGCACAGCTCTACGACTCTATGACGAGTTAAATGCTTGAAAACCTCATCTTCACCAACCAGGGATATGAGCAGGGATGGTACAGAAAGTGCAAACAAATCACACATGGGGAGGTGTTTAAATCATTCTTTTCATGACTGAATTTCTCACAGTGTGCCTGTTTGAATCTCTCTTGCTGAATGTTTCAGACTCCAAAGGAGATCGGTGTCCCGAGGGATTTGTACTGGATTCAGACTCGTACTGTGCAGGTAGGTTCTGGTTGTCACGGAGCCTTACATTAAATAAAAATAGAAAAGGTCGTTGGATGGATCTGCAGTTGCCTCGAGGTCAGCTTTTCATATTCAATTGTGAAATTGTCCCAGAGTCTACCACAATTCTAAAGCGACATGTCTCTGCTTCTCCTGCCTAAAGCTGTGTGCGGAAGTTGAACTATTCGTCAGAGGAATGAGGTCTCCATTACTCGAGGCCAGACTGAGGTTCTTCACTTTCCCTGTCTGCATGAATCAATGTGGAGTAGATCTGGGATTGGGGATATAGGGAAAAGGGATATGGAGTCAGTGCAGAGGTGGCACTGGGGTGATGGATCTTGTTCATAAGTGATAGAAGCAGAATCAGGCCATTCGGCCCATCAGGTCTACACCATTCAATGTGTTGGAAGGAACTGCAGATGCTGGTTTAAACCGAAGATAGACACAAAATGCTGGAGTAACTCAGCGGGACAGGCAGCATCTGTGGAAAGAATGAATGGTTGACATTTCATGTCGAGGCCCATCTTCAGACTGATATCGGGGGAGAGGGAGAAACATAGATAAGGAAGTGTAAGGTGTGAAAATAGGACAAAGGGAATAGATATCAAGGGAAATGTAGGGATCATTGTTGGCTGGGAGAAGGTGATAACAAACAGAGATATAGAGTTGTCTGAGACAGTAAGACTAGTCAGAGAACTGGGAAGGGGGAGGGATGGAGAGAGAGAGGGAAAGCAAGGGTTACTTGAAGTTAGAGAAGTACATTTCATACCGCTGGGGTGTAAACTGCCCAAGCGAAACACATTCAATCATGGCTGATCTATCTCTCCCTAATCCCATTCTCCTGCCTTCTCCCCACAACTCCTGTCACCCGTACTAATCAAGGGATCATCCAAAATCTCATGCTCTGGCAGAGCAGACACAAGAGGCTTAGAGGCCTATTCCTCTTCCTACATAGAGTCATACAACACTGAAATCGGCCCTTCGGCCCAACTCATCCATGCTAGCCAAGATGACTCAGCTAATCTGGTCACATCTGCTTCTTGCCTCCTTTTATTTCTGCAGAGAATCTGGATTTCCCTGAGGTCAGTGTGTTGATCCTTTGTCTTGTCTGTTCCCATCGACGTACTCACACGCATTGGTCTTCAGCAGCTGCTCTTGTGTTCTTGGTATGTTCACCTCCTCTGTCCACGGACTTTCAGATGAGAGTCAGAATTACCCGTGGCACTGAAGACCTCTATCCAATGACAGGTTTCACTAATGTGTGCCTTGGGCAGGAGAAGGAGCCCATGGTGCGATGACAAGGGTCCCTAACTGGCAATGGCATTGAACGTAGCTGAGGAACCGGTCAATTGCTGGTGTTAATCCCAGCCGCCTCCAACTCTTAGAGTTCTTTCTCATCAGCATACTCTTCCTTTGATGTATACCTTTTCTATTTACTTGGCAGATTTTGATGAGTGCCAGCTCGGGACGCACACGTGTCACTTTGGTCAAGACTGTCAGAACGAGGCAGGTTCATACCGCTGCATGGTCCATTGTGGAATTGGCTTCAGACGGTCTACGAAAGGACCTGGCTGTGAAGGTACTGAGACTATGCTTGGCATGGCAACAATGTTAAAGAATTAAGGGGCTGTCCCACGGGCAGGCGATTCCATGCGGCAAGCGCGACCTAACCGGAAGCGGGGGCCGTGCGGGGACTGCGCGGAGGTCGCGGGGCCGGTCCCACGTAGATCGCCGGAGCCGTATAGAGTTGGTCCCGACACCACGCGGGGCTCCGAAAAACTGACAGTTCAAAAATCCCGCGCGGCAACGGCCTGCCGCATCGACGGAGTAGGCCTAGCGCGTGGCGTTGCGCGATGACGTCATCACCCGACGCCGCGCGGCGTCCATTCGCAGTCGGCCCGCCTTTTACCGGGTCACATTAAAACCGCTTCCGGTTAGGTCGTGCTCGCCGCATGCATTCGCATGCTCGTGGGACAGGCCGTACGGGGGACTCGGCCCTCGCGCGGCCCCCGCTTCCGGTTAGGTCGCGCTTGCTGCATGGAATCGCCTGCCCTTGGGACAGCCCCTTTAGTCGTCTGTCAGGGAAAGTTAACCCACTGGTAACCAACTGGTGAAGTGATGTACTGTGTCATAGAACAATGGGACCAGCCATGTAGAATGGCGGAGTAGACTTGATGGACCGAATGGCCTAATTCCGCTGCTAGAACTTAGGAACTTGTCTACTGTCTACACACCTTCTCCTCATGACCAATGCTTGTGGTAGACACACACGTGTGTGGGTCAGCATCCCACCCTCCTCTCCTTGTTCTTCCCCTTCTATCCTTCCCCTTCTCTTACCCCTTCCCCCACCTCCATGTTCTTGCCCCTCCTCCATTGCACTTCTCCTGTACATTGGCCCCTCTCTCTGCCATTTCCTCCTCTCTTTTCCATCCGCGCCCTCTTCCTTCCTCCCCCACATCTCTCCCTTTCTCTCCTCCTCACTTGATATCCACATTTCTCCTGTCTGAGGTGACATCTCGCTCTCACCCGTTGCGAGGAGGTCAGAATTAACATTGATTATGCCTCCTTGACTCACAAAGTAACACATTGGTGAAAATCTACAGCGTTCAACTGAACTTTGCAAGGATGAGAGAGAGAAACACGTGCGGTACCTTTCATAACTTCTGGACAGTGCAATGTGCTTGGCAGCCAATAAAGTCCTTTTAAGATTCAATCCTGAAAAGGGGACTCGGTGAGGGGTGGCTGTCGAGAACTCAGAGGGACCCGGGGAAACAAAGAAGGGATGGGCACATTTTGTAACTTTGTCGGCACCTTTGTGGTGACTCTTTTGTGTACTTTGTATTGCACTGTACCTAGCTCGGTACAAATGACAATGAAGTATCATCACCATCATCACCATCATGTTGGAAGCCCATCAATTCAGGAGAGCACTGAAAGCTCCCACAGTCAAAACTAATGGCCATAGAATCGATGCTCTGCGATATTGATAGCGGGGTGACTATTCCCGTGAAACGTGGGGAAACTCCCCCCCCCCCCCACACACACTTTTCTTCAAAGTTCTTTTGCATTCAGCTGATGAGGCAGACCGGAAACTAAAGTGGCTCCTGTAAGACTGCTGACCCTCAATACTTCCCTGGAGCCCAGCTCACTGGCGCGGGACCAGAAGCCTCAAATGCTAACACGGAGGTGAGACAGCTACCCAACATTACCACGAGATATCTCCAGATTCTCCAGATACCTCCTGATACCAGATATGATGCACACCTCCAGATTCAGGGACAGTTTCTTCCTAGCCGTTATCAGGCAACTGAATTATCCTATCACCAACTAGAGAGCGATCCTGACCAACCATCTTGAATCAGACTTTACTGGACGTTATCGTGTTATTCCCTACTTCCTGTTTCTGTACACTGTGGGCAGCTTGATAGTGATCATGTATAGTCTTTTTGTCAACTTGATAGCACGCAACCAAAACGCTCTTCACTGCCCCTCGCTACACGTGACAATAATCAACAAAGCTCTCCTAAAAACGTAGAGGTCTTCTTCTTATCGACTCTACACACAAGATCAGAAGTTCTTCAGCCAGAGGTGAACACACTTCTCGGCATCTGCACAATGGTGTCTGTCTTGTCGCTTCTTGTGCATGGTGGTGGAAACAGGGCCGCGACGTGAACACTCTTTCCTTGACCCCAACTAAGAGATAAAGCAGACTTTATTAAGAAGTTGATTGCATGCAATGATCTTTAGTTTTCACTTTTGTTGAGTACCGTTTCAAATGTTAACAGAAGCAGTGTGCAGCAAAGGGTTATCCAGCCATGAGAACCTTCACACCCAACCCTGGCCCTTGACCTCATGTGTCTGAGAAGTACATCCATTAGATGATCCCCAGATCAAGGAAGATATTCATCTGATATAGTTCTCTCCTCCCTCTGTGCACATGAGCCTGTTCTGATGCCCCATCCCTGTCCAATCTGAGATCATAGAGCCCCGCTCCTGTCCTCGGCAGCCACTGACCTAGGTCAACACCAAAGTAGATTTTAAAGGCTATTTCTCTTTGCATTTTCCCTCCTAGATGTTGACGAGTGCAAGGAGTCAAGCAGCCCTCCTTGTCATCAGCGTTGCCTCAATGCCATTGGCACCTACTGGTGTGCGTGCGAGGCTGGCTTCCAGCTCTTGGCCCAGCGCTGTGTCGGTGAGTATCCGTTCCCTCGGCCAAAGTCTAGCTTTCATTCTGCTTTTAGTTTTAGTTTGTAGTTTTAGTGATACAGCGCAGAAACAGGCCCTTCGGCCCACCCAGTCCGCACTGACCAGCGATCCCCGCACATTAACACAAGCCGACACATACTAGGGACAATTTTCACTTATACCAAGTATACAAACCCATGCCAATTAACCTACAAATCTGTTACTTCTTTGGGAGCCTGTGGTCCATGCCAGAGTTTATGCTCCTCATAAGCCTCCACCCACCTTCCTATCAATATATTCTTCTAAAACTATTCCCCTTGTGAGTTTATCCTGGGAATCTATTACTACAACTCTCCTTTGTGCTGTTGAGTTCTATATTCTAACCACTCTCTGACTAAAGAAGTTGTCCTGCAATCAGGATGTACTTGTGATTCATAAAACTGGAATCCCCAACAAAGGCAAACTGGTCCGTTCAAACCTAACAGAGTGAATAAGGGTCCTGACCCAAAACGTCACCTATCCATTTTCTCCAGAGAAGCGCAACTGTAGCTGAATTCTCTGCCACAGAAGGTAGTTGAGGCCAGTTCATTGGCTATATTTAAGAGGGAGTTAGATGTGGCCCTTGTGGCTAAAGGGATCAGGGGGTATGGAGAGAAGGCAGGTACAGGATACTGAGTTGGATGATCAGCCATGATCATATTGAATGGCGGTGCAGGCTCGAAGGGCCGAATGGCCTACTCCTGCACCTATTTTCTATGTTTCTATGTTTACAGCGCCAGAGACCAGGTTCAATCCTGACTACGGGTGCTGTCAGCATGGAGTTTGTATGTTCTCCCTGTGACCATGTGGGTTTTATCCGGGTGCTCTGGTTTCCTCCCACACTCCAATGACGTACAGGTTTGCAGGTTAATTGGCTTCAGTAAGTTGTAAGATTGTCCCTAGTGTGTGTAGGTTAGTGTATAGGGTGATGGCTGGTCGACACAGACTCAGTGGGCCGAGCTGGATCTCTAAAGTCTAAAGAAGCTGCCAAACCCACTGAGTTACATCAGCACTTTGTATCTTTTTTTGGTTAGAACCTTTGATAGCCTTCAACACCTCAGAGGTCCTCTCTAGATTATAATTTTCATGGTGATTATAACCTCTTATTCTGACAATGTCATGGAATGTACGACACGGCAACAGGCCATTCGGCCCACCTTGTGATGCTGACCAAGTTGACATACTGGGCTCGTCCCAATTGCCTGCAACTGATGGTCACTGAGGGATTATTTCTTTCCAAACACAGATATCAATGAATGCAACATGAATGTCTGCCACCCAGACCAGGAGTGCCGGAACACCGAGGGAGGCTACCACTGCCTCGAGAGTTGTCCCCGCGGCACCATCCGGCTACCCACAGGAACATGTGGCGGTGAGTACCCCACCTCAGCCCCCCAAAACCCTTGGTACAGAGCCCTTCCAAATGCACGGAGTCGTAGCGCCATTCCTTCTCCTTGCTCCTATCCGGCAGAAGGTACGAAGCATGAAAGTGCCCACCACCAGATTAAGAAGCAGTTGCTTCCCCTCTGTTACCAGGTCCTTCAATAAGCTTGGATACTGTCTGATTCACCTCCACCCCATTGCAGGCATTGGACTTTGTCTGTGGAACTGGTTGGTACACCTCAACACTGGGAACTATATTCTGCACTCTCTATCTTTCTCTTTGCTCTACCCATTGTACGAGCTTGGCTTATGTATGGTATTATCTGATTTGATTGGATAGCAAAGCTTTCCTCAGCAACTAGGTACACGCGATAATAATAAACCTAAACCTGTTCCAAAGGAAACTACTGCAGCCTAGCCAGATAGTTCCATCCCATGTAAATCTCTTGTGTGTTCACTAGAACTGTACAGTGTAGCCCAGCTGTCTACAAATCCCACCACGACCTTCCTGCTCTGATGTTCCAAAGCCATTGTGTGTCGTTTGATTATTCCTCTTCCTTATCCATCCGGAATACCCAGCTCTCCCAGCTCTGTGACCAATATTCCTTTCTGTAGACGTCGACGAGTGCAAAGCTGGGACCCACATGTGCCGCTACAGCCAGAAGTGTGAGAACACGGTGGGAAGTTACCGCTGCAGCTGCCCCCGGGGCTACCGCTCACAGGGGATGGGAAGACCATGCCTGGGTAAGTAGCCGAGAGCAGGCTCAGGGGGTAAAAGCCCCATCGTTAGTAAACCCGCACTCGGAGTATTGCGTCCAGTCTTGCTCACCCTGCTATTGGGAACATGCCGTTATGCTGGAAAGAGAGCAGGGAAGATATACGAGGATGTTGCCAGGACTCGAGGGCCTGAGCTGCAGGGAGAGGTTGGGCAGGCTGGGACTTTATTCCTTGTAGTGCAGGAGGTTGAGGGATGATCTTATAGAGATGTATTAAATCATGAGAGGAATTGATAGGGTGAATGGACCATCCTTTACCCAGGGTAGGGTATCAAAAACTAGAAGGCATAGGTTTAAGTTGAGAGGGGAAAGTTATCTGAGGGGCAGATTTTCACACAGAGGGCGATGGATTTATGGAACGAGCTGTCAGAGGAAGTAGTTGAGACAGGTACAATAACAACGTTTAAAAGTCATTTTGACAGATACATAGATGGGAAAGTTTTAGAGAGATATGGGACTAGCTTAGATGGGGCATGTTGGTCGATATGGGTGATTTAGGCCATAGTGTCTATTTCCACGCTGTATGACTCGATCTAAAACTCAAGAGCAGAAAGTTCAGATCTCTGTTCCCCAGTGATGCTGCATCCACTACCAAGGCATGGACTCATGCCCCAGCAGCAGGAGATAACGCAGCTTTGTTGCAGGCTGGATCAGATAGGCAGAGGATGTCACCTCAGGCCAGTCTTATTCTGGTCTTTAACATTGATCAATACCTATCGCCTCCAACCTATTGTCACCAAGCCTCCCACTCCAATTAATAGCTGAAGAGATCTTCAGTTTCCTCCCACACTCCAAGGATGTACAGGTTTGTAGGTTAATTGGTTTGGTATAAATGTACGTTGTCCGTGGTGTGTTTAGGATAGTGTTAACATGCAGGGATCGCTGGTCAGTGCGGACTCGGTGGGCCGAAGGGCCTGTTCCCGCACTGTATCTCTAAACTAAACTAAACAATGTCTTTTGTTGCAATAGATGTGGATGAGTGCCAGCAGCAGCCCAAGCCCTGTGGCTACCGATGCCACAACCTGGCCGGCAGTTACAAGTGCGTGTGTCCGCCGGGAAAGCAGCTGCTGGCCGATGCCAAGTCTTGTGCCGGGCTGGAAAAACTGAGGCAGAACAACAGTGCCATCATCAACTTCAGGCCCCAACTGGTCTCCATCGGGCAGATCAGCCACATCCAACAGAACGGCCAGAACCAGGTCAATCCCTTCTACACTTGGCTGGGCTGGCAGACCAACAGGGAATTTACTGTACAGGACAACAGGAAGCCCTGTCCCACAGGGTACAGGGAGAGAAATGGACTGTGTACGGGTGAGTATTCCTCTGTACGGGTCAGCAATGGTCAGTCAGGTTCAGTCGTTTGTGGTTCATCAAGAATCCATTCCCTTATCATCATCGCCAAGCGAGGCTAACCTCTGACCATCGACCCAACTGGCCTAGTCACACAAGGCCAGGTCAGAGTGTGTAACGTAGAGGTGGTCATGTCAAGTCAACTCTTGTCTGAAGAAGGGTCCCAACCCGAAACGGTTATATGTCCATTCCCTCCACAGATGCTGCCTGACCCGCTGAGTTCCTCCAGCACTTTGTGTTTTGCTCAATTCAAGTCGAGCTTAATGTCACACACGCACAAGTATGGTGAGGTTCAGCTATGTTGAAAATCTGGCTTCCAGCCGCACCACAGGCACATAGACTCAGACAACACCCAACATCATAAAATATATTTGGATTCATCATTCATTCATCATTGTTGAAAACATTAACGACGCAGTGGTGCTGGTTTCCAACGGGAACGGTGACGGACGCACCACACACCTCTGTCCTCCAGTTCCTGCGGACATCCCCCGCTGGAAGTGTAGGATTTTGGTGTGTGTGCTTTATCATTATTCCTTGCAATGCTATGTACGACAGTGATCGCAACTTCTACTGAAGTGTTGATGGTCATTGGCTCGCTAGGAGCTCATCCGCCCTTTGACAGGTCTTGTTTTTGGTCCTGCTGGGGATCCACAGCCCCCTCCTCATCTGGCAAACCAGGTGTGGGAGACAGTGTAGTCGCTGACTATTCGACCATGGAGCAGGTAGCCCGTGGTGGGGGGAACTCCCCCCGACCTGACTAGGAATATATTTGGCGTGACATATGTACATATATCTGACATGACATATATTTGAAGCACATCTGAATTCTGCCAGACAGTAAAAAGAGAAAAGACTGTGCAAAACCAAAAACAAGACATGAGTGTAAAAACACAATTAATGTTCCGTTGCTGAGGTAGCATTAGAGTTGTGCAGGTAGTTTAAGAGCTCGCTAGTTGTAGAATCAGGAAAGCAGCTGTTCCTCAACCTGGAGGTGTTGTGACTTCAAGCTTCCGTACCTCCTGCCTGATGGTAGCGGTGAGAAGAGGGCACGGCCCAGATGGTGGGTATCCTTAGCGATAGATGCCGACTTCTTGAGGCAGTACCTTATGGTCACGATGGGCTTTCAGTGGTGGGGAGGCCTGTGCCCGTGATGGACTGGGCTGCAATCCACCACTCTCTGCAGTCTCTGGAGTTCCCGTGGGTTGGAAATGCTGTACCAGGCCATGATGCAACCAGTCGGTATAGTGGTCCTGGTGCTCATATGTACCTGTGATACTTGTCTTTCTGTGGTGGACATCAGAGCTTTGGGAGCTGCATTGAAGTAGCATTGTCGAGTTGCCTCAGTGTCTCTACTCCTTAGTGCACCCTAGGCTGGTGGATGGGGTGTCAGTAAAAGTGGGCTGTTGTGCCCGGAATATGTACAACTTCTATCACTGATGAAAGATCATTCACCTGAACAAGTGTAGACTCTGTCATCATACCCTTGACCTGTGCCGCCCAGACTGTTGAAAGGATTTAGGAAGTCACATTTTGCAAATTACCCCACCACTCCATCCTCACTTGCCGCTCCTTCTAATTAGTTAATTTATTTATTGCCATGTCTTCCAAGATCGAGTGAAATGCTTGTTCTGCTTGCTATCCAGTCAAATCATACTGGACATGAGTTCAATAGATCCTCTTCTGGAACAGAGAGTCGCCACCTTCTGGAGCCATCTTGCAACTTCCAAGTGGCTGAAAAGTCTGATCTGGGCCCGAGGAGATGTGCAGTGTCTTACTTTTCTCACTTTAAGGCCCGGTGACCTGGCGGCACTGGATCGATGAAGTAGGGGTCGGCCTGGCCCAGCACGATGCCGTCAGCTCCTTCCACCGCCGCCCCGTGCAGCTGCCGCAGGCCGCGTTCGATCCGCCCGATCGCCCGGCTGCTGTAGTGCCTCCCGCAGCCGACTCCGCCAACACCACGAACTGTAACCATCCCAAAGCTGTCACCATGTTCCGCTTTCCAAGCAGATCACAGAACGTTCGGGTGTTTCCGGGGGCAAGGGAGGTGAGTTTAGAGACCGGTCACGACCTCAGACTTTCCCCTTCACCTTCCACTACATTACAGTGTCAACACCCTGGAACACCTTCACCACACACACTGCAGCAGGTCCAGGTTGTGGCTCACTGCCACCACGTCACGAGCTGGGTCCTAAACCCTGGCTACACTAGATTTAACATTATTAGTGTCACCTGTATCAAACTTTCCTTTGCATCTATCCAATCACATCAGATAATGTTATATATAGATACCATCAAGCCAAATTCAAGTACGATATGTAGAGCAAAGAGAAAGATAGAGAGTGCAGACTGGCGTTCTCAGCATTGTGGCGCATCAGTGCCTTAAACAAAAGTCCAATATTCGTAATCTTCTTGACACAAGATTAGAACTTGTTCAGCCAGAGCTGAAGACACTTCTCGGCATCTGCATACAATGGTGTCTGCTTGCGCTTCTTGTGCTTCTTATGCGTGTGGTGGAAAGATTAGTGGAAACAGGGCTCCTTGACCCCATATTCGTAATGAGGTAGAGGTGAATCAGACGGTACCCAAGCTTACGGAAGGACTGTTCAGTAGACTGTTCACAGAGGGGAAGAAGCTGTTCCCGAATCTGATGGTCCACGCGTTCAATTTTCTGTATCTTTGGATGCAGGGAGAAGAAAGAGTGACCGGGGCGGGACAAGTCTTTGGATAACGTTGGCTGCTTTGCTGAGGCAGAGTGAAGTGTAGATGGAGTATTGTGCATCCTGTGAATAACTGCTGGTGGGTGCGTGTACAGCAGTTATTTCCATGTTCCACACAATGGACATTTGGGGGTAAGAAAGTATAGAAAGGAAGAGGGTTGTCTGAGAATTAAAAAGAAAAGAATAAAAATAAGATGGGAAAAAATGAATATAATAAAATAGACCCAAAGCTCCAAATGTAGTGTAGGGGTGTGTGGTACCTGAAAATGTAAAGCTGGCAGCTGTCCTGGGAGAAACTCTTCATCAGACAGAAATGAAAAACAGCAAATGATTTAAAGGATGGGGAGTGCATTGTGTGACGTGGACATATCCGCTTCCCTGCAACTCCTGGTCAAGCCACCTGTTGGACACAAAGTGCTGGAGTAACTCAGCGGGTCAGGCAGCATCTCTGGAGAAAATGAATTGGTGAGGTTTCGGCTCGAGACCCTTCTTCAGACTGAGTGTCAGGGAGAGGGAAAATAGAGGTATGAGAACACATCAGAGCCGGCGCTGATGACCAAGGTACGGTGGAGCCCAAGGTGGTGTCTCCAGGTGCAGCTCTACCTTTAATTAGTAACCATTGTGGGCTCCACCCTTGGTCATCGGTGCCGGCTCTGATTTGTTCTGAACCCTTTCATACCTCTAGTTTCTCTCTCTCCCCTGACTCAGTCTTAAGATCATCTCAACCCAAAACGTCACCTATTCCTTTTCTCCGGAGATGCTGCCTGTCCCGCTGAGTTACTCCAGCATTTTGTGTCTATCCTCAGCGTAAACCAGCATCTGCAGTTCCTTCCGACACAGGCTTGATGTCCACCAGGTGGAGCTATTTGTCAATGGAGCTTTTGCAGACGGTATCGGCACAGAGGCACAGAGCCTCGCTCACTTTATTTATCACCCAGGATTTCTTCCTGTGGCAAACCATTTTAAACCGGGACTTCAGCTGTGAACTATTGGCCCAGACTTTCCTGGAACAAACTGACACATTGTGTTGGAATTAACCGTTTTTCATCATGGTTTAAACTATGACTATACTGTAACAATAACTATAGATGACTATAATACCAGTGCGAGAAAATGCAACCAAAGACTCAGTCCATAGAAAATCATAGATGCTGATGTAGTGGTTAGTTTTGTGCATAGAAAACATAGAAAATAGGTGCAGGTGCAGGCCATTCGGCCCTTCGAGCCAACACTGCCATTCATTGTGATCATGGCTGATCGTCCCCAATCAATAACCCGTGCCTGCCTTCTCCCCATATCCCTTGATTCCACTCGCCCCTGGAGCTCTATCTAACTCTCTTTTAAATCCATCCAGTGATTTGGCCTCCACTGCCCTCTGTGGCAGGGAATTCCACAAATTCACAACTCTCTGGGTGAAAACGTTTTTTCTCACCTCAGTCTTAAATGGCCCCTTTATTCTAAGACTGTGGCCCCTGGTTCTGGACTCGCCCAACATTGGGAAAAATTTTCCTGCATCTAGCTTGTCCAGTCCTTTTATAATTTTATATGTTTCTATAAGATAAGAACATGCAATGTTCAAGAGCTTGATGGTTGATGGAAAGAAACTGTTCTTAAATCTGGTGGTCACTGTTTTCAGGCTCCTGTACCTTCTTCTTGATGGTAGTAGCGAGAATTGAGTGTGGCCAGGGAGGTCTGGGCCTCCAATCACTGATATCTTATAGAAGCACAGCGCTGTTTGGATTGTATCACAACCTATTATACAACTCCCGGAGGCAAAAAGCTAAGAAAACAAGTGGTAAAGAAGTGTAATAACTAGGAAGCGCAGATGCTGGTTTGTACCAAAGAAAGGCACAAAATGCTGGAGTAACTCAGTGGGTCAGGCAGCATCTCTGGAGAAAATGCATAGGAAGGAAATGCAGATGCTGGTTTAGACCGAAGATGGACACAAAATGCTGAAGTAACTCACCAGGGTCAGGCAGCATCTCTGGAGGAAAGGAATAGGTGACGTTACAGGTCTGAAGAAGTATCTTGACCTGAAATGTCACCTATTTCTTTCCTCCAGAGATGCTGCCTAACCCACTGAGTTACTCCAGCTTTGTGTGTCTATCTTCAGCATCTGTGGAGAACATAAATAGGTGACATTTCTGGTTGCGATGCTTTGTCAGACAGTAAAGAATTCAAGTCAAAATTCTTCTTGCAGTAAAGATGTGGTTGAGCTTTTCTGAAGTCAACTGAGGTGGCCAACACTGGCTGATGTGTTTGTGTGTGTGTTTGTGTGTGTGTGTGTGTGTTTGTGTGTGTGTGTGTGTGCATGTGTGTGCTTTCCTTTTGATGTAGATATCAATGAGTGTCAGACCTGGAACTTCTGCCAACATGACTGCAGGAACACTGCGGGCAGTTACAAGTGCTTGTGCCCCCCTGGTTATCGACTGCTAGCCAACGGAAGGAGCTGTCAGGGTAAGTATTGGCATCGGGCCGCACGGGCTCTGCTGAACCCACCCTGCTTCTGGTTCCTCACGCTGTCACCTTGGCTCATTCTCACTCACTGTCTCACTCACTCTCTCACTCACTCTCTCACTCGCTCTCACACTCACTCTCTCACTCGCTCTCACACTCACACTCACACTCACACTCACACTCACTCTCACTCTCACTCACTTACTCTCACTCACTCACTAACTACTCTCCATTCACTCACTCTCTCACTCACACTCACTCACTCTCACTCACTCTCACTCACTCACACTCACTCACTCTCACTCACTCACACTCACTCACTCACTCACTCACTCACTCACTCACTCTCACTCACTCTCACTCACTCTCACTCACTCTCACTCACTCTCACTCACTCTCACTCACTCTCACTCACTCTCACTCACTCTCACTCACTCACTCACTCACTCTCACTCACTCTCACTCACTCTCACTCACTCTCACTCACTCTCACTCACTCACTCTCACTCACTCTCACTCACACTCACTCACTCTCACTCACTCTCACTCACTCACTCTCACTCACTCTCACTCTCACTCACTCTCACTCACTCACTCACTCACTCTCACTCACTCTCACTCACTCTCACTCACTCTCACTCACTCACTCACTCACTCTCACTCACTCTCACTCGCTCTCACACTCACACTCACACTCACACTCACTCTCACTCTCACTCACTTACTCTCACTCACTCACTAACTACTCTCATTCACTCACTCTCTCACTCACACTCACTCACTCTCACTCACTCTCACTCACTCTCACTCACTCACTCACTCACTCTCACTCACTCACACTCACTCTCACTCACTCACACTCACACTCACTCTCACTCACTCACACTCACACTCACTCTCACTCTCACACACTCACTCTCACTCACTTACTCTCACTCACTCACTAACTACTCTCATTCACTCACTCTCTCACTCACACTCACTCACTCTCACTCACTCTCACTCACTCTCACTCACTCTCACTCACTCTCACTCACTCACTCACTCACTCTCACTCACTCACACTCACTCTCACTCACTCACACTCACACTCACTCTCACTCACTCACACTCACACTCACTCTCACTCTCACACACTCACTCTCACTCACTTACTCTCACTCACTCACTAACTACTCTCATTCACTCACTCTCTCACTCACACTCACTCACTCTCACTCACTCTCACTCACTCACACTCACTCACTCTCACTCACTCTCACTCACTCACACTCACTCTCACTCACTCACTCTCACTCACTCTCACTCACTCTCACTCACTCACTCACTCACTCTCACTCACTCACACTCACTCTCACTCACTCACACTCACACTCACTCTCACTCACTCACACTCACACTCACTCTCACTCTCACACACTCACTCTCACTCACTTACTCTCACTCACTCACTAACTACTCTCATTCACTCACTCTCTCACTCACACTCACTCACTCTCACTCACTCTCACTCACTCACACTCACTCACTCTCACTCACTCTCACTCACTCACACTCACTCTCACTCACTCACTCTCTCTCATTCACTCACTCACATTCGCTCACTAAATAATAGGACATACCTTTAGAAAAGAGATGAGAAGGAATGTCTTTAGTCAGCGGGTGGTGAATCTCTGGAATTCATTGCCACAGACAGCTGTGGAGATCGTCAATGGATATTTTTAAGGCGGAGATTGACAGCTTCTTGATTATTAAGATTGTCGGGTTATGTGGAGAAGGCAGGAGAATGGGGTTGAGAGGAAAAGATAGACCCAGCCATGATTGAATGGCAGAGTAGATTTGATGGGCCGAATGGCCTAATTTTGCTTATGAACTGGCGGCACGATGGCGTAGCGATAGAACTGCTGCCTTCCAGCGCCAGGGACCTGGGTTCGATCCTGTCTGTACCTAGTTTGTACATTCTCCCCATGACCACGTGGGTTTTCCCTGGGATCTCCGGTTTCCTCCCACACTCCAAAGATGTACAGGATTATAGGTTAATTGGTACATTTGAAAATTATCCCTAAGTGTGTGTAGGATAGTGTTATTCAATTCAATTCAATTCCTTTATTGTCATCTTGCAAGCAACAGTTGTGCAGTGCAAAATGAAAAGACGTTTCCCAGGGAATACCGGAGCATCGCACATGACGTTTAAAACATTTCACACATAATAATAACAACACTAAAACAATCCAGTCCCTGATGGAACAGTATAAAGTTAAAATAGATACAAACAACGTAAAAATACAGTAAGACCAATCTTAAACATGTCCGGGGTGGCTGATTTGAGTGGCCAGTGCCAGTTATTGAAGTGGCCAGTGCCAGTTATTATAGTGTCCGTGCCAAGCCGCAGAATCAGGTGACTGTGAGTACAGAGTGGCTGTTTAGCAGCCTCACAGCATATGGCAGGAAGCTGTTTAGCAGTCTTGTAGTCCAGTCTTGTAGTATTGTACAGTTATCGCTGGTAGGTGCGGACTCAGTGGGTCGAAAGCACTGTTTCCGCATTGTACCTCTAAACGGAACTGAACTTGTGAACTTCACATTGCAGGGGAGAGGGTAAACCTCTGTCTTTTTTCACGTAGCATCTGTGAAAGGAATTGATTCGTGTACCAGCATTACTAAACTCATGATCCAGCCTCTTCCCAGCCCTTGATGGCAGTCAATGTTATATCACTGTGCCGGCACGTCACATCCTCCGCAGTGCATGGAGCTGGAGTGCTGCAGGAAGAGGCTGGATCGTGAATCCCAATTCCTTTCACTCAACTTGGTCCCAACCGTGAATCTTGAACTCTATAAAGATAGTTGATCCTCAGAAAGGCTCCAAGAGGGAAGCATCCGGTTCTAAGAAAAAACTTGGCAACTCGAAGCTCTATGGTCTACCTTAAGTGGAAGTCATAAAGGAATAGAGCTGCTCAACACTAAGACAGGCCCTTCGGCCCACCTTGTCCATGTTGGTATACTGGGCTAGTCCCAACTAGTATAGTATCCATATCCCTCTAAACTTTAGAGTCCAAATCCTTCCTATCCATATATCTGTCCAAATGTCTTTAAGATGTTTTGCCAGTAGATTAGACAGATGCATGGATGAGGACGGCACGTTGGCTGATGGTTTGATTCTGCCGGTGGGATTACATTTGCCACCGGCCCAACTAGGCTGCTAGGCAGCCATTCCAACAGTGACACCAGCCGCCATATAGAACAGATGACAATACAGGGTGTAGGGGCTCAGTGTTCCTTCATGTGACGGATTCAATGCCCGGGTTCATGCTCCCTTGTGTCGGAGTGAATGCACTGCTGGTGATATGTGTTTGTTGATTCATTGAGCGCCTTAGCATGGAAACAGGCCCTTCAGCCCACTGAGTCCATGCTGACCCTCGATCACCCCTTCACACTGGTTCTATAGTAAACCCACTTTCGCATCCACTCTTACCAAGGCCAATTAAACCCGCACCTCTTTAAAATGTGGGAGGAAATCAGAACGCCCAGAGGAAGCCCTGGCAGTCACAGGGAGAATGTGCAAACTTCACACAGACAGCACCCGAGGTCGGGATCGAACCTATGTCTCCTGCGCTGGGAGGCAGCAGCTCTACCAGCTGCACCATTGTGCTGCGCTGCGGACCACTGTGGAACATCCGTGTTAATACAGAGCTGCTGCCCTCGTGCTTCCAGGTGATAGACTGGGGATGTGGGAGGTGTTATTGAGTACTGCTCTCCCTGAGCTAGACGGCACCCAAGGTCAGGATCGAACCTGTGTCTCTAGCACTGTGAGGCAGAGACACTACCACTGTGCCTCCCTACACAAGGCTTGTTATTATCAACGGGCCAACCAGCCCATTAACGCTGCCCCTTCCTTTCAGATATCGATGAATGTCGGGAGCAGAACATCAAGTGTGGACTGAACCAGATGTGTTTCAACACGAGAGGCAGCCATCAGTGTATCGACACTCCCTGCCCGACCACCTACCGCAAAGGAGCTAGCCCGGGGTAAGAGAGCACGGCTCTGAGGACCAGCACCTCCCTCCCAGGCTGACGGGCATCAGTGAGGGCAGAGGCTGAGGAGGGAGGGGTGGTGGTGGAGAGAGAAAGGAGGGGAGGAGTGGTGGAGCAAAAAGGGAGGGGAGGTGGAGAAGGAGGAGAGAGAGCAGGAAGGGGTGCTGAAGGGATAGGAGGGGGGTGTGGTGGAGGGCAGAGGAGGGAGGGGAGATGGGGGATGAGGAGGGAGAGGAGAGAGAGCCAGGTGGAATGGGAGGAGGAGGGAGGGAGGGGAAGTGTTTTGAATACATGGGAGCAGCTCAGTGTGTTGACAGCTCCAGTGGCCTGAGTTCGACCCTGACCTCTTGCTCCGTGGAGTTTGCATGTTCTCCTGGTGACCACAGGGGTTTGGTCCAGTTTCCTCCCACATTGGAAAGTAGGGGGACTGGTAGATTAATCAGCCACTGTTAATTGACCCTCGTGTGTTGGTCAGTGGTGGAATCTGAGGGAAGGGGGAAGCTGCTGGAAACGAGGGTTATTGGGGATTGCGTAGGTTAAATAAAACACAGGCCAGCAACAGGCGCTTCGGACAACAACGTCCGTGCCTAACATGACACCAAGGTACATTAATTTCTGCCTGCACGTTCCCCCATGCACCTCCATTACCTGCTGATCCATGCTCCTATCGAGAAGCCTCTTAAACACCGTGATTGTATCTGCCTCCTCCACCCCAGGCAGCATGTTCCAGGCACTCACTACTGTGCAATGAAGACATGGAATCAGCGAGTCTTACAGTGTTGAAACTGGCCCTGCGGCCCAACTTGCCGACACCAGCCAACATGTCCCATCTGCACTAGTCCCATCTGCCTGCCTTTGGCCCATATCCCTTTAAACTTGTCCTATCCATGTACCTGTCTGAATGTTTCTTAAACGTTGCGATAGAACCTGCGTCAACTGCCTCGTCCAGCAGCACCTTCCACACACGCACTTGCCCCCACGCATCTCCTTTACACCTGGCCCCTCACAACTTAAAGCTCTGACCTCTAGTCTTTGATAATTCCACCCTGGGAGAAAGGTTCTGACTCTCAACCCAGTGGGCAAGAGGGTGGTGGGGCAGGGAGGGAGGGAGGTGGAGGAAAAGGAGGGAGGGAGAGAGGAGGGAATTGCGTTGGGGAGAGGAGGGAGGGGCGGTGGAGGGAGAGGAGGGAGGAACAGTGGGGAGAGGAGGAAGAGGAGGGAGTGGTGGTGGAGGGTGAAGAGGGAGTGGCTTTGGGGAGAGGAGGGAGAGGGGGAGGAGGAAGGAGGCGGTGGAGGGGTCAGTGGGGGGAAGCCTTGGATTAGTGTGCCATGGCAGATGTTTGGGGTAAGGGTTGGGATGTTGGTGTTTGAGGTGTCACCCCTGTCGCTTTCCCTTGGCAGGACCTGTTTCCGTCGCTGCCTGCTGAACTGTGCGTCGGGCCCGCTGGCCCTCCAGTACAAGCTGCTCACCCTCCCCAACGGCATCCCGGCCCGGCACGACGTGATCCGCCTCTCCGCCTTCTCGGAGCGGGGGGTGCTGCAGAGCCGCACCAACTTCACCGCCGTCGAGGTGGAGGCGGGCAGTCCGTTCGCCGTGCGCTCGGAGGGAGGCCGCGGTATCGTGCAGACCCTGCGGCCGCTGGCCAACGCCGGCGTCCACCGGCTCAAGGTGCGGGCTGCCACCTACGGCCAACTCGGCCAACTCAAGTACCAGAGCGCCTTTGTCATCTACATCGCCATCTCCCCCTACCCCTACTGAGTCCAGCAGCCTGGCCTGCAGACCCTCGCCCAGGGAAGGGGGGGGGGGGCATCCAAAGCTCCGTCCTACCCGATGTCTCGAAACCAAAAATAGATGAATCCTTTTATTTTTTATCGTGAAAGTGTCCAGTTTACTCGATGTGTGGTCATCTTTTCAGAGGCCTCTCATTTTGGCTCCCAATCTATGGAGAGAAGTGACATTTTAAGGCTTCGAATTAGTTTTAGTTTTACAGATACGTCATGGAAACAGGCCCTTCACCCCACGCCCACCCCCCGTCACCCGCTCATACTAGTTCTATGTTATCCCACTTTCCCATCCACTCCCTACACACACGGGGGCAATTAATAAAGGCCCATCAACCTCGAAACCCGCACGTCGTTGGGATGTGGGATGACTCCAGAGCACCCGGAGGAAACCCAAGCTGTCACAGGGAGAACGTGCAAACTCCACACAGACAGCAGCCGAGGTCAGGATCGAACCTGGGTCTCTGGCGCGGCGAGGCAGCAGCTCTACCAGCTGCGCCACTTTGCCACCCTTACTCTTATTACAAAAGGAAATATGACCCCAGATAGTTGGTGCAAAACCCAAGGTGCTGGAGGAACTCAGTGGGTCTGGCAGCATCAAGGGAGGGAATGGATAGATATTGTACGGGTCAGAACCTTTCTTGTGATCCCAGATCGTTTGCTTGTGTCTTAGATCAGGTTAGTGGACATTACATCATCCCGATGGTCACGAGTGCCCTGGCAAACATTGCCTGCGTTGACCATGCTGGTACCAGGAAGCTGCTCTGTACCTTCGAGTCAGTTTAGTTTATTGCCACGTGTATCGAGGTACAGTGAAAAGCTTTTGTTGCGCGCTAACCAGTCGGCAGAAAGACAAACCATGATTACAATCGAGCCATTTACAGTGTATATAGATACATGATAAAGGAATGGCGTTTAGATTATTCAGGGAATGTCCAAGGGTCCACATCAGGACCTGGAACAGCCCCAACTGTGGTGGGTAGACGTCTGTATGTGCAGCCAGTGAGGATGAACTGTTCAGGCTCGGTGGGAGGCCATTGCCCAGGGGACTGAAGTGATGCCGTGCCCAGCATAAGATCCACCATCCCATTCAGCATCCATGTTGCCCTAATTCTCAAAACCGCCCTGGATCAGTGGGCATGGACTCATCACAGCCTTCAGACAAGGTAGAGATGGGCAGCTCCAGTTACCTTGGGGGACAGTAGAAGGGTTGGTTGTGCATAGAAACAATGCTCTTTCTTGAATTGGACGGGATTATTGAGGTGAAACACCAGTTGCTGAAGGGATTTAGTTTGAGCGTGGTCGGAGTCTTGCCTGTTCCTAAATGTAACGATGCGGTTTGTTTAAGAGGAACCAACCCTCTCAGCTGACCGGTATAGAAAAGATGGCATTGAGCTGGAAAGAGTGCAGAGAGGTTTTGCAAGGATGTTTCGAAAACTAGAGCGGAGAGAGGTTGGGAAGGCTAGGACAAGGAACGCAAGAGGCTGAGGGGTGATCTTATAGAGGTGTGTAAAATTGTGAATGGAAATGAGAGGGTAAATGCAGAGTCTTTTACCCCAGGCAGAGGAATCAAGAGCCGGAGGGCTAGGTTTAAGGTGCAAGGGGAAAGATTCAATAGGAATTTGAGCAGCAACTTTTCCCACAGAGGGTGGTGGGTATATGGAAGGAGCTGCCAGAGGAGGTAGGTGAGGCGGGTACAATAATAACGTCTAAAATATACTTGAACAGGTACAGGGGTAGGAAAGATCGAGTGGGATATGGGCCAAATACAGGCAAATGGGTCTCTTGGACTGGGCATCTTGGTTGGCATAGATGAATGGGGCCGAAGGGCCTGTTTCTGTGCTGTTTGCCACTATCGATGGCCTGCTCACAGTGCAGGATAGTGACACAGTGTACTGGGGGAGCACCCAATGCCACTCAGTTGGAGAGTATTAGGGTTGTCCTGTCAGGAGCCCAGAGACCTACTGTGAGACTGTACAGTATTGTAGGTACTAACACAGTTTCTCCGATCACACCCCACCCACAGTGTTGTTCACGTAGTCTAATCCTTCATCAACTCGCATGCTTCCAATGGAACTCCAGAATCCTGCTCCTTCCCTGTTTAACTTCAAAATCGCTCTAGTTCTTCCTCTTTAATTCTGCTGACAACCAACTTACAGTTCCCCCCCCCCCCTCCCCCCTCCCTCCCCAAACTATTTCCCACAAGTCCTCTCACACTCATCCCCACACATCAGAAGCCCTGGCTTTTCCTGCTGATCTGACCCCTCCATCACCATCTCCCGACTGCCCCCGTTAACTGGCTACCTTTCCCCAGACGTCCATTTCTGCCACACGGAAACAGGCCCTTCAGCCCGACGCGTCCATGCTGACCAAGGTGCCCCATCGACGTTAGTCCCACTTGCCCATATTTGACCCTTATCTCTCTAAATCTTTCCTATCCATGTAAGTGAGGTGTGTCTTTTATTGTACCTGTCTCAACTACTTCCTCTGGCAGCTGGTTCCATATACCCACCATCCTCTGTATAAAACAAGTTGCCCCTCAGGTTCCTATTTAATCTTTCACCTTTCACCATAAACCTATGCCCTCTAGTTCTTAGTTCCCCTACTCTGGGGAAAAAGACTCTGCATTCACCCTATCATGATTATTTACATCTCTATAAGATCACCCCCCAGCCTCCTGCGCTCCTAGCCTGCCCAACCTCTCTCTACAGACACTGATCCCCCTGCCCTGGGGGAAAATACTTTGTGCAGTTGGTCTCTGATTAGGGATTTCCAGGAGACACAAGGCCAGCAGAAAGTCACCTTTATTGAAATTCACATCAACAAAACCTCTGGGAGATATATTTGTTGTTCTCCCTCTGAAAGCCCTGCTTGAAGTAACCACTGCTTGTGGAAACAGCAAGGCTCATGTGCTGAACTATGAGCCTCGCTGTTTGGAGCGGCAGGAGCTGAGATGTATGTTGTAAAGCAATGCCACACACGCTGTATGAAATGTGTTCTGCCCTATTTATTTATCCTTGTGCAGGGTCCTGGCAGCTTCCCACAAACATTAAACTAAGGAATTGGAAAGATGGCCTGCAAATGTGACTGGTTTTTTGACACTGTGAACGTGACATGTTGAGCAATTGATTGAAAGGTACAGCATGGAAACACCCCTCAGCCCACCGAGTCCATGCTGGCCATCCATCACCTGTTCACACTAGTGTTATCTCACTTTCTCACCCACTCCCTACACATTCAGGCCAATTTTCACAGAGGCCACTTAACCTGCACACCCGCACGTCTTCGTGATGTGGGAGGAAACCGGATCACCTGGAGAAAAACCCACGTCATAGGGGGAACGTGGAAACTCCACACAGACAACCCCCGAGGTCAGGATTTTACCCGGGTCTCTGGCACGGTGAGGCAGCAGCTCCTCCCGCTGCGCCACAGTGCTGATGGTTTCAGACAGATTAGCAGCAGGAAAATCGAAACATTTCTCATGCAGGTGTTTCAGAAATAAGGTACAGTTTATTTAGGAATACATGAAAAAAGTACAGATTTATCTATATATTTGCTTACAGGAAACATTTACAATATATATAATTACAAATGCAATGATATGTCAGGCAAATATCTTGTTTAAATATGTACAAAGTAAAGTGACAATTATTTTCATTCTCTTTTGGAAACTGCACACAGTCACTACGAACAATGTTTTGTCATGATTCAGCTGACAAGGGGCTGGTGCCGCAATGAACCGGCGCCGACACCAGGGGGCAGCAACCACCAGGAAACATTTAATACCAATGTATCAGGCAGCATCACAGACTGGCGCCAACCACCCAACTCTTTATTCATGGCACCACTTCTTAGCTGAAACTTTACTCAAAAGTTCCTTTTTTAAAAAAATAATTACATAAATTCTGATTCAGCTAATGGACATTGAAATCTTTGCAATGAATTTCATTATGGGGAGAGACACTCGGGGTTTAATTAATGAGAATAATATTTTATGAATTTAAATAGTATTTCATAGCAAAATCATCTGTATCTTTTATTAAAGTCCCACAGACTATGGGCCATTTGAGCCTTGTAGAAACAAATGTTTTCTATTCCGACCAGTGAAAGAAATGGTGACCTGTTCCCAGGGGAATGCCCTATCTTCGCTTTGCCGGTTTGGGTTGTGTTGCAAGGTGCCTGTTTCACTGGCTCTGGTCCTGAACCTGAGCAGGGACAGTGAGGCGCGATTCCCCTTGCCGACTTGAAACACAAACTACAGTTCTGGTGGAACTCAGCGGGCCAGGCAGCATCTGTGGAGTCTGAAGAAGGGTCCAGACCCGAAACACCGCCTGTCCGTTCCATCCACAGATGCTGCCTGACCCACTGAGTTCCTCCAGCACTTTCAGTGTTCATTTTTTTTCCAGAATTGCAGCATCTGCAGTTCCCTATGTCCAAACATCCCACAAAACTGTCTCTGATTCAGTCTGAAGAAGGGTCTCGACCCGAAACGTCACCCATTCCTTCTCCCCAGAGATGCTGCCTGGCCCGCTGAGTTACTCCAGCAGTTTGTGTCTATCTTCGATGTAAAGCAGCATCTGCCGTTCCTTCCAACGCTGTTTCTGATTCATTGCTTGGCCAATGTAATGTTGGTGTTTCTATGCAAGATGCAGCCCAAGAACACTGACTGTCTGGGGAAAGCAGAAGGGATATGAGATACGGTGCCATTCCTGGCCTCGTGTCTACAGGGAGGAACTGTAGATGCTGGTTTACACCGAAGATAGACACAAAATGCTGGAGTAACTCAGCGGGACAGACAGCATCTCTGGAGAGAAGGAATGGGTGACGTTTCGGGTCGATGGTGAATCCCCGCATGACTAACAAAAATATCGCTCTGAGGCCCGGCAATGCCAAGAAAACGCGTTTGTTAAAAATGGGATGGATGGCGGAAGTAATGCGTTGATTGTGGGATCATCGTGAATTGAGATGTGCAGGAGACGGGCCAACATGGTACTTGCACGGAATGAGGTGAAACTGGAGTCAGGAGGGGGCAGCGGCCGGTGACTGCTCTGCTCAGCGCTGGGACGGGTTGTGGTCACAGCGAGCAGAGGAGATGAAAGCCCCGCTTGCATGCAGGAGATTCTGGCCCGTTCAAGGACGGCAGGTCGGGGGGAGTGCAAGGTGGGCGACCACACTCCATGCTGGGTGGAACACAAGGTGCTGGAGTAACTCTGCGGGTCAGGCAGCATCTCCGGGGGACGTTTCCGATCGGGACCCTTCTTCAGGCGCCACACGCCCCCCACAGATGCTGCCTGACCCGCTGAGTTCCTCCAGCACTTTGTGTTACACACAAGTTTCCAGCATCTGCAGTTCATTGTATCTAGCTTGGCTGCGTCATTTGCCACACTAACCAACCTGGCACCGAGCTGAGATAGCAGGGAAACAGGCCCTTCGGCCCATATTGTCCATGGACCACGTTGGCATGCCGGGCTGGTCCCATTTGCCTGCATTTGGCCCATATCCCTCTAATCTCCTATCCATATATCTATATTGTCTATATCTATATATCTCTGGACTACTCTAGGAGTGGAAAATGTTGCTCCCGTAATAATTTGGTCTTTCGCGACTATTTCCTTCCCTAAATGTGGGAGCGGCAACCAGGCACTGGAGAGATGCAGGAAACCTTGTGCCGACGTTGGTTCCAGGTGGATTCGCCGCATCTGGGGAGGAACTGGTTGCCCGGGGTGGGTCGTGGGTCAGTTGGTGTCGCGTCCCAATGGCATGGATCATAAGTGATGGGAACAGTAGTAGGCCATTCGGCCCATCAAGTCTACTCCGCCATTCAGTCACGGCTGATGCGTCTCTCCCTCCCACCCAACCGCATTCTCCTCTCCCCACAACCGCTGGCAATGGACGTGTTGAGCTGGTGCGAGGCTTGTGTTGAGGGTGGAGCGGGCCAGTCACAGCACCATGGTGGGGATGCGGTGTGCGAGGGCGGCCGTGTGGGACGAGTGTTGCTGCAGCGAGGCGGCTGAGGGCCGGTGGCGAGCGCTCTTCTGGTGGGCCCGCAGACCGGCGAGCTGCGAGTAGGCGCTCTGACACACATGGCACTTGTAGGGCCGCTCGCCCGTGTGCAGGCGGACGTGGTTGCGCAGCGTGGACGACTGGCTGAAGCGGCGGTTGCAGAAGCGGCAGATGAACGGCTTGTCCAACGTGTGGATGCGCATGTGGGAGCGCAGGTTGCTGCGGGAGTTGAAGCCGCGGTAACAGATCACGCACCGCATGCGGCCCGCACTGCTGCCGCCCGAGCCATCCGCTGCTCCCGGCTCGTCTGCAGAGAGAGGGGACAGGACCACGGTTAGTGGGGCCGGCAGAGAGAGAGAGAGACTGTGCACATTGCACGGCCATAGTCTACACTCCCCACCATCCACTCCATCCAACACAATCAAAGACTTGTTCCACCCTGGTCATTCCTTGTCCCCGTTCCAGTCCGGAAAAGGTGCAGAAGCTTGAAAGTGCGCACCATCAGATTAAAGAATACCTTCTTGCCCTACGTGACCAGGCTTCTGAGTGGAAGCTCCTTCCAGAAGCTAGGGTACTGTCCCTTTCACCTCTACCCCATTGGACTGTCTCTGGAACTGGCGTGCTGCAATGCTGGGAACTATATTCTGCATTCTGTATCTTTGCTCCATCGATTGTACTCGAAGTCGATTTAATTGTGTATGTATTATGTGATCTGACTGGACAGCATGCAAAACAAAGCTTATCAGTGTACTCACCATACGGCAATAATAAACCTAGCCCTAAAACGCCCTTCTCTTCCATGCCGACCAATATGCCCCAGCTGCCTGACCCATTGAATTCCTCCACGCCCTATCTAAGCTTGTCCACGTCTTACCTATCTCTCTAAACTTTTCCTATCCATGTACCTGTCCACATGTATTTTCAATGTTGTTATTGTACCAGCTTCAACTAGTTCCTTTGGCAGCTCATTCCATATACTCACCGCCCTCTGTGTGGAAATGTTGTCCCTCAAGTTCCTATTAAATCTTCCCACACTCATCTTAAACCTATTCCCTCTAGTTCTTGATTTCCCTGCTCTGGGGAAAAGACTCTGAGCATTCACTATTTCTCTCATGATTTTCTACACATTAAGATCATTCATCAATCTCCTGCACTCCAAGGAGTAAAGTCTTAGCCTGCCTAACCTCTCCCTACAGCTCAGACCCTCGGGTCCTAGAAGCAACATCTCTGTAAATCTTCTCTGGGCCAAGCAGAGGCAAATAGGAGTAGCTTAGATGGGTAGTTTACACCCCAGCGGAATGAACATTGACTTCTCTAACTTTAGGTCGCCTTTGCTCTCTATCTTAATTCTCCGCCCCCCCCCCCCTTCCCAGTTCTCCCACTAATCCCACTATCTCCGCCTACATTCTTTCTTTGCCCTACACCCTCCCCTGACATCAGTCTGAAGAAGGGTCTCGGCCCGAAATGTCGCCAATTCCATCTCTCCATAGATGCTGCCTCTCCCGCTGAGTTTCTCCTGCATTTTGTGTCTACCATCAATTTTACCAGCATCTGCAGTCCTTTCTTAAACCTGGGGTACATTGCAACTTGTTTGGCATGGAGAGGTTGGGTCGATTGGCCTGTTCCTGTCCTGTGTGGAGATTTGACCGAGTTGAAATGTCACAGTCACTGTTTCCATTCTGGTAAATCTCCCCGGCAACTGCTGAGAGAACTGTGGAGGTTGAGGGGTGATCTTACAGAGATGTGTAAAATCATGAGGGGAATAGGTGAGGTGAATGCACATTGTCTATTTCCCAGGATATGGGAATCAAGAAACTAGAGGACATAGGTTTCAGGTACGAGAGGCAATATTTAAAAGGAACCTGAGGGGCAACTTATTCACACATATAGAATGAGCTGTCAGATGAGGTAGTTGAGGCAGGTAAAATTACAAAAAGTTTAAAAGACACTTGGACAGGTACATGGATAGGAGAGGTTTCGAGGGATATGGGCCAAATGTGAGCAAATGGGACTAGCTGGGGCATTTTGGTTGGCCTGGATGAGTTCGTTGATGGACCTGTTTCTAAGCTGTGTGACTCGATTACTCTCTTGCTCCCAGTTTTGAAAGGTCATAGACCTGAATCATTAACTGATTGTTTCTCCACAGATGCTGCCTGACCTGCTGAGTGTTGCCAGCATTTTTCGGTTTTATTAAAGATTTGTGCCAAAAACT
The DNA here is from genome assembly GCA_038087875.1 of Malacoraja senta. NCBI lineage: Eukaryota > Metazoa > Chordata > Chondrichthyes > Rajiformes > Rajidae > Malacoraja > Malacoraja senta. Next base: position 15,477,480 of record CM075987.1, read on the forward strand.
CAAAGAGATTAGAGAATTTTTTTTTGTAAGCAGAGTGAATCCGATCCAGAATGCAAGACCTCAGGTACTGTCATTGTGGAGTTTGTTACACATGTTGGATCAGATACACGCAGGGCAAAGCTTATACTTGTGCACTGACCTGCACGGTTACTATTCTTATTTAAATTTAAAAGTTCAGAAGTTCTAGGAGCAGAAAAAGGCCAATGGGCCCATCAAGTCTACTCCGAGATGCAACCATAGTTGATGCATAGCATCGAAGCTCATTGGGCAGATGCAAGATTTTCTCTGTTTTGATTTCAACAGAGACCTTTCCGCCTCGATGTAAAAGTTCTATCTAATATCTTGTGGGTACTACTAAATAAGTAATCTGCCAAAAAGAGATTCATCCAAATATATTTCAGCTGGAAACATTTAAACATAGAAAATAGGTGCAGGAATAGCCCATTCGGCCCTTTGTGCCAGCACCACTATTCAATATGGCTGATCATCCAAAATCAGTTGCCCGTTCCTGCTTTTTCCCCATATCCCTTGATTCCCTTAGCCCTATGAGCTAAATCTAACTCTCTCTTGAAAACTTAAAGGAACATCCATTTCCTGCATCCTAAGTGAAGTAAAGTTTTCAAAACAACATAGCCTGTATGTATAAAGATTCAAGTTTGCCCATTGCAACATAACGCTGGATTATTTTACATACAGACTCCGACTCAAGGCTGGAGTGTGCAACAAATAACTCGCCAGAGGAGGATGGATTGCAGCACAAGTAGACTTGCACAAGGGAAATAGACCCCTTTACACCTCACCAGGGCTGGAGTGTACTCCATATTGAATAGCACAGTGTGTCACATACAGCTCAACAGACTGTCATTTGCCTTGTGTTGTGAATCTTCCCTCAGTATGCAGAGATGATTTATGAGAATATTGCTGGGACTTGCGAGGGCCTGTGCTATTGGGGGAGGTTGAGCAGGCTATGGTTTAATTCCTTGGAGCTTAGGAGGCTGAAGGGTGACTTTATAGAGGTGTTTAAAGTCATGAAGAGAATAGAAAGGGTGAAGGCACAGTCTTTTTCCACATGGTAGGAGAATCAAGAACATAAGAATAAAGTACATAGGTTTAAGGTGAGTGTGGAAAGATATAATTGGATCAGGAGAGTATATGGAACGAACTGCCAGAGCAAGTAGTTGAGGCAGATACGATAACAACATTTAAAAGACATTTTGACAGGTACGTGGATGGGAAAGATGTAGAATAGGAATGGGCCAAACCTGGGCAAATAGGGCATCTTGACCAGCATTGACTGTTTGGGCCAAAGGGCCTGTTTCTGTGCTGTATGACTTTATGATTCTATTGCTAACTTAAGCTTAGATTAGGTTAACTTGCCAATGCCAGAGGGTGAATGGCCAAGGAGAGAACCCATGGCTGCCACCCAGATATAGAGGATGAGAGAGAGAGCAGTGAGGGGACTTACAGAAGCATCTGATCCAGAGGCTGCAAGGATGGTGATCGCTCACTGGGCCCCAAGTCTCAGAGTGGGTGACTGGGCACATGCCCCAGATTGAGGGGGCAATGAGCAACAGAGCCAACCAGACCAAGAGTGGTAGCCCACCAAGGACCCCACCCTGAACCAGATTGACCAAGTCTGCAAAAACAACCCGAGACCACCCTGCATCACCCAGAACTAAGTTGTGAACGGGCACTGCTAGCCCATCGAGCTGCACACTCACTGAACCACTGCACCCAGAGAGTGGCTGATCTATGTGAGATACACCGCTTACAGTTAGACACCAGCCCCATGACAGAACGGACCACATGTTGACCCACTGAAACACCCAGACCTAGGTTGAAGGGACAAAGATCACCCACAGAGGCAGGGTATTAATGGACAATGTGATAACCAATTCAGCAAGAAGGCAATGTGACAAGGCTGACACAGCACCTACAGTGTGATAACCCAGTGAAATACTGTGATTATGGTGAAATATAATTTTAGACAATAAACCATAGCACAGTACAGCACAGGAACAGGCCTTTCATACCTCAATGTCCAGGATGATCACGATGCAATATAACGTTATCCCCTCTGCCTCCCAAGATCCATATCCTTCCATTCTCTGCAGATCCACATGCCTATCTAAAAGCCTCTTCAACACTACTTTTGTCCCTGCCTCAGCCAACTCCCTCTGCTACGCACTTACCACTCTCTGTTTAAAACACTTGCCCCAAATCTCTCCTTTATACCTTTACTGCTGTGAATGCACGCTAGTCTTTGAATACAATTTTAGTAGACTAACACCTCCTAAAATGCTCATTTTTGTTTTAAGTAGAATAATTGTGACACAAAGCCAAAGGCCTCTTGCTCTTTGATATTGCGCCTAATTTTAAATGTGATTCCCTGTTTTCAATGGTTGAAGTTCTCAGCTTTACCAGTCATTGACATGATCAACTTAACCCTCGAGGAAGTGGAACAATTCAACGGAAGATATTGTACGATGAACAGTGCCACTAATCAGCATTCAGACCCAGGGGAAATGTCTTGTTGTTTTTGATACATAACAATGAGCAATGACACGTTGGAAGCAACAGAAGAAAACAGAATATAACAGAGGTAAGAAATCCAGCTGGAGCAGGTGGTGGACTGGAACAGGTTAAAACTCGGAGGCAACAGATGCATAGAATTGTACAGCATGGAATCATGCCCCCCTTCGGCCCACCTAGTACCCGCCGGCCAGTTTGGCATTTTAGCCTAGTCCCGTTTGCCTGCATTTGGCCTATATCCCTCTAAACCCTATCCATATATCTGTCCAAATGTATTTTAAAACTCGTAATTGTATCGGCCTCTCTCGCTTCCTCTGGTAGCTCATTCCAGATATGGTCTCCCCTCTGGGGGACAAAGTTGTCCCCGAGATCCCTCTTAATTTTCACCCCTCTCACCTCAAGCCTTTGCCCTTTAGTTTTAGAATCCTCTACTTTAGGAAAAAGTCTGTGCGCGTTCACTTTATCCGTGCCCCTCGTGATCTTGTCCACCTCAATAACTTCACCTCCGCATCCGACACTTCAAAGAAAAGGGCCCGACCTATCCAACCTCTCCCTGTACCTCATGCTGTGCCGCAAGTCCTGGTGAATCTCTTCTGCACTCTCTCCAATGTAATGACGTCCTTCTTGGATGTCATTACATTGGAACATACAGAACTCCAAGTGTGGTCTGGTCAGCAAACTGATACACTCTCCTTCCGTAGCCACCTAGCCCCGACCTTTCACCAATCTTCTGAGAACACAACGCTCTCCCGCCACTTTGGTCGTCCACTAACCCTTGCCTTCTGACCGCCGGCCACTGGCCTTTGTTTGGGGAAGTTTGATTAAAGTTAAGGCGCATGACCGACGTTAATTGTTGCCACGCAATCCGATCGGTCTATTAAACAATCCTAAAATGAAACTCAATCAGAGCGGCTTAAAAGACGATAAATAATCCATACATTTGATGCTTTCCTTATAATTGGAACCTGTGTCCCTTAACAATCACACACCGCTGTTAGATAATCATCAGTCTCTGCCTGTTTTATTGCACTGACAGAGAGAGGCATTACCATCTTTGTTCTTTTTCCTGTGTTCTTCCTCTATTCCCGGGACCCCGGGTATCCCGAGGAATGTGTTCTGGGTGTTTCCGTACCACACCAGCAATTCTTGGTCCGGGGGTATAGTCTGAAGGGAAATAAAGACTCGGGTTTAATTCCAGTAGCTATTATCGTTGTTTAAATGCTGGCATGCAGCGTTACACTTCATCCACATCTGCAAACATTTACACCCCACGCTACCTCTCTCCGCTGTTACACTTGTGTGTGAGGTTTATCAAAGTGTCAGGCACCACCCACTAGCTTTCCTATTTCTGAACTTGGTCGGGTACAAAGTTCTTAAATTATCGATTAACCCAATTGCTATTTTATCCATCAAGCTTGATTGGTCGAATAGATTGAAAGATGCAGCATACAAGCAGGCCCTTCGGCCCACCGGGTCTACACCGACCATCGATCACCAGTTCACACTAGTTGTATGTTATGACACCGACACACTAGGGGACAATTTACAGAGGCCGATTAACCTGCAAAGCCACATGCCTTCAGGGTGTGGTGGGGAGGGGGGGTGTTGGGGAGGGAGCACCCGGAGGAAACCCACGTGGTCACGGGGAGCACGTGCAAACTCCACACAGACAGCAGCCGAAGTCAGGATCGAACCCGGGTCTCTGGCTCGGTGAGGGAGCTGCGTCAATGTGCCGCCCAGCTCTTGCGAGTCAGGCGGGGAACAACGTGACAACTCCACACCTCGGGGTGCTGAACGTAGAATAATTTCAGGGGAGTAGAAGAGAAAACACATCTGTAAGTAGAAGCATGTTGTCCCATTATTGCGGGCTGCGTTCAGGGTCTCAGACAGGGATGTTGTAATCCATTCTCCCTTCATTGTGAAAAAGCCATAATCGTTCTACAGAAGCACCATACAACGTGATAAATGTTGTTTAAAGGAATGTCCTTGAACCCGGTCAGGTAGCAATAGACAGGTTGAAATCCTGGGATAAAGAGGAGCGGTTCAAGAATGGAACTAAATGCCCTGGCTGCTGATGCATGTGGTAGCAGGCCGGGTGTTAAATGATTCGGTCGCGGTTCAATGGCTCAACAATAGCCTGTTTTTGCATGGACTTGGTGGAGAGTTCTGCTACCGGAGCTGCTCAAAGTGGGTTCACCAATTACCTTAGAACACAAAGTGCTGGAGGAACTCAGCGAGTCAGGCAGCATCTGTGGACGGGATGGCCAGACAACGTTTTTTGGTCGGGACCCTCCGTCAAAACTGAAGAAGGATCCCGATCCGAAATGTCGGTCCATCCATTTCACTCCACAGATAGTTATTGCCTGACCCGCCGAGTTATTCCAGCACTCCTGTTTTTTTTCATTCAAGAATCCAGCATCTGCAGTTCCTTGTGTCTCGATCTTTGATACGAAGGTTACAAGCAGTAAAGTGACAAGATGACAATTCTGACATAACAAGCGGGCAGCTAGTTAATAACACCGAACGATGATGTATCCTAATGTGTAGGAAAGAACTGCAGATGCCGGTTTAAAGCGAAGATAGACACAAAATGCTGGAGTAGCTGGAGATGGTGTACCCTAGGCGCTAAATCTTCGCCTGTGCCTTTGACACCGGGCAGAGACTCTTGCTCTGATCATGCTGTGGCCGGTATTCCGGGCTAGAACCGGAGCCTGACCCGCCACGCCGACGTTGCATCTGAACCGTGGGGAATTTTTGAGGAGTATTGGGGGGTTTTCGCGACGATGAGTTACAAATTTAATATCGAGTATCTGAAGGAGCAGCGCTGTCTGTGCGCCAGTATTTATTCTTTGAAGCGGTGTTTCACATCCGGAAAGCACAAGCCGCCAGATGCCCGGAATAGGAACATTGCCGACATGAAGTGAACATTGGGCCCATTAACAGATCCTCCCCTCCCGGTGCCTTCAGTATATTGAGGGCTAACGTGTTGCATCACGGCCTGGCTCAGCAACACCAACGCCCAGGAACGAAGGAGATTACAGAGAGTGGTGGACACTGCCCGGTCCATCACAGGTACTGACCCCCACCCCACCATTGAAGGGATCTACAGGAGGCGCTGTCTCAAATAAGGCAGCTAATATCATCAAAGACCCACACCACCCTGGCCACGCTCTCGTCTTACCCCCACCATCGGGAAGCAGCTCCTGGAGCCTGAAAACCGTGACCTCCAGGTTCAAGAACAGCTTCTTCCCAGCAACTATCAGCTTCTTGTACACTGCATAACACTCAGCAACTATGGTCTTCTATGGACTGTGGCTTTGGCTGCACTATGGTTACCTGGTATTGCTGTTATTAATTCATTGTATTTTGATGACTATATCTTTATCTGTGTGTATTTGTGTTTACAGATTTGTTAAGTAGCAGCATGTAAGAACTTCACTGTTCCGTTGCCGGTACAGGTGTCAATTAAACACTTTAGACACTTGCATGGACCGAGCCTTCTCTTCCTGACAACTCGCTAAAGAATCTTCTCCATCCTCAGCCCTGCGACCCTGGAGTGATACTTTGTGCCGCCACAACCTCTCGTCCCCCGCACCCCTCCCAGTGCCCATCCTCGGCTCGGCTCGGTTCGGCTCGGCGCGGACACCCACGGCTCCAATCTCATGCAAACACCAAACACAGAGCAAGGCACTCTAAACCCGGCTAAACCCGGACCCAGCTTCGATCCTCTCTCACTCACCTCGGTGGCTTTATAGAAGATGTTGTTTCCGATCTGGACCACTTCCAGGTTCTGCTCCTGCTCGTTCCTGGCGCACTTGATGTAGGTCATCCAGCTGCGGTGGTCCTCCTGGCTGGCGTCTATGAAATACCGCACCGTGCCGTCGTCATTGAAAACCTGCGGCAAACAAGGCGAGGGAGAGGTTAACGCTGACCCGGGACATCCACCTCACTCACCCCCCGCTCCCCCTCCGACCGAGACACTCACACAGGCCCAGAACATTACAACCGGGAGGCGCAGATCAGGGTGAGGAAGGGTCTCGACCCGAAACGACATGTGTCTTCGCTAGCCAAGGCTTTGAGTCTGAAGAAGGGTCTCGACCTGAAACGTCACCCATCCCTTGTCTCCAGAGATGCTGCCTGTCCCGTTGAGTTACACCAGCTTTTTGTCTCTAACTTTATAAATGGTACAAAATACTGCACAGTTTGCTTTTTATTTTGTAAACCAGCACCTCCAGATCCTTGTGTCTACAAAGTTGTTTTTATAGGAACTGCAGATGGTGGTTTGTCCCGAAGATCGACACAAAATGCTGGAGCAACTCCGCGGGTCAAGCAGCACCTCTGGAGAAAAGGAATAGGTGTTTCGGGTCGGAACCCTTCCTCCACAGATGCCGGCTGACCCGCTAACCCGCTGATTACTCCAGCATGTTGTGTCTACCTGCTATAAAACATTGGCTGGGTCACAGCTGGGGTGGGGTGTGCAGTTGCGGACGCCACACTGTAAGAAGGGCGCACAAGAAACTGCTGACGCTGCAATCTTGAGCAAAACCCGAAGTGCTGGAGGCACTCAGCAGGCCAGGCAGCACCCGTGGAGGGAATGGAGAGATAACGTTTCAGGTCGGAACCCCCCTTCAGACTGATGTGATTTGTTTCATTCTGAAAAAGGGTCCAGGCCCGAAACGTCGCCAGTCCGTTGTTCCCTCCACAGATGCTGCTTGTCCCGCCGAGTTCCTCTTTGACTTTGTCTTTTGCGCTGGGAATTATTCCCCATCGTCACCACCAACGGCATCTCACCCCGACCTCCAACCGCCAATGGCCGGTTGAAAGGTTACCCCGACCCCCCCCCCCCCCCCGAATCCCCAAGTCACCCATTGACAAGTCGACCAGACACCCTTGGGGCCAGAACTCTGCCCGGAGAGGAGCCCCCTTCGTCGGGACAGGGAAGATGCAGGAGGGAGTTGGCGCGTAGGAAACCAATTTGAAGGGAATGCGAATCAAAATACACCAAAGTAACAACATTTCGTTAACGATTTGTAGGATTAGGAAACGTGTACAGTGTACACATCTAGTTTTCACAAGATTGTTATTTGAAACAGTAAAACGCAAATAAAACCGGCAGGACGAATTTAAAGTAAGATTAAACAAACCATCAAGAGAACGGGAAGGACAGGGCGCAGGGCACAGTCTGACAGAGGGAAATACAGACAGATAAAGCGAGGTAGAGACGACGAAGTTAAAATGAAGACTGTGAGGCGGATAAAGGGATAACAGAGGTTAAAAAAACGGGTTGGAGAAACATTATAGACCCAGTGAGGTGGAGGGATAAGATCCACACAGTACAGCACAGAAATAGGCCATTCGGCCCATCTCGTCCATACCAACCGAGATGACCCATCTAAGCTACTTCAAAGACGTACAGGTATGTAGGTTAATTGGCTTGCTATAAATGTAAATTGTTCCCAGTTTGTGTGGGATGGTGTTAATATGCGGGGATCGCAGGTCGGTGCGGACTCGGTGGGCCGAAGGGCCTGTTTCCGCGCTGTATCTCTAAACTAAACGAAACAATTTGGCCCGTATCCCTCTAAATCTTTCCTATCTATGTACCTGGCCAAGTGTATTTTAAATGATGTTATTGCACCTGCGGCAGATACCTCCTCTGGCAGCTCATTCCATTTCCCCACCACCCTCTGTTGAGGTCAACAGGTAGGTGTTTCCTCTAACCAGGTGAACGGGTTGACCAGGTGAACAGGTTGATATTCCCGTAATCAGGTGAACAGGTTGGCATTACTGTAACCGGGTGAGTGTGCTGGTGATACAGTAATCAGTTGAACGGGATGGTGTTATGTAACCAGGTGAACGTGTTGGTGAACTGTTAGCTTCCCTGTACCCAGGTGAGCGCCGGTAACCATGTCCTTACCTCCCACATCAGGTTATTGTTCTTGAACAGATCCACGTGTTCCGGGGAGATGACTCTGCCGGTGAATGGCCCCATCTCGGTGCCGGGTTTAATCCACGTCTTGGAGAAGATGCCGAGACCTTCGCCGGGGATGGAGCTCTGGGCTATGATCACCTCGGACGGGAGAACCAGACTGGACAGCTTCTGTACCTCTGAGCCGGGGAGAGAGAGAGGAGGGAGGAGAGAGTTTAACAACCAGCGCCCGGGAACACTTTCACCACCGGGCGAGCACAGAACCACTCACCCACCGTTCAGGGTTAAATCCGGGAGACACAGCCTTTGAAACGATATTTAGTGGGGACATTTAAAACATAACGAATATTCCTTCACAAAGGGGGTTTATCCCATGAAAGGCTACAGTCAGTAAAAACTAACAGAAGCAAAACACAATTGTTTTTTAAAAATTTAAATATTCATTTAAATAAATAATAATCGGGGCTTGCGGGCGGACCTGACAGAAGTCTATACAACGCTGAGAAGCACAGATAGCGGAGACAGTCAGAAACTGGTTGTTTTTTACCGGGGCAGAAATGTCAAAGACTAGCGGGCATTGGTTTCAGGTAAGAATGGCGAGGCAAGGTTTTTTTTCACACACAGTGGGCGGTGGGTGCCCGGGGGTGGTGATGGTGGTGGTGGAGGCAGATACAATGGTGGTGTTTAAGAGGCTTTTAGATAGGCACGTGGATATACAGGGACATCCTGCAGGCAGATGAGATTAGTTTAACTTGGCATCATGTTCGGCACCGACCTTGTGGGCCGAATGGCCTGTTCCCGTGCTGCATCGTTCTATGTTTAGTCTGGAGAATGGGTTTGATTTTTAGATTACCATTCCGTATTGTTGAGACTCCTTGTTGGGTAGTTTTATTTTAAAACAGCTTCTTGTCCGGGGTCGGGCCGGCGTGAAGGCACTGATCTTAAGGTCGGGGCTCGGGGCGCGGCGCGGGGTAGTACCGGGGGGGGGGGGGTGAATGTGTGTGGGGGTGTGGGGGGGGGGGGGCCGGGGACAAAAACACATTCTTCGGGTCAGGAAGCAGACTCCCCCCTCCCTCTTTATGCGCGGCACTGGCTCGGTAAACCCCAGAACAGGTCGGATCAAATATTACAGGGGGGGATGCAGAATGCACCCGAAACATTAAAACCCCACCAAACACGGCATGCGAACCGACCGTATAACTACCCCGGGCAGGTGGGCGAACCGCCCCTCTAGAGAGGCAGGGCGGAGAGTTGCGACCATGAGCGTTCACCTGCATAGGTCACCGCCATCCAGAGTTAACCAGAGTTTAACACAACAGCGCAGTACTGAAGTGTCGACCCGAAATGTCACCTATTCCTTTTCTTTAGCGATACTGTCTGAGCCGCCGACTATCCACCATGAGCACAGCACTCGAACCGGCCGTTTGGCCCACCATGTCTGTGCCGGCCCCGTTCCCAATAAAATCAAATTCCATCTGCCTGTGCGTGCTACAACCCCACAACCCCCCACCCCCCTCTTCCCTCCTCCTCAACCACTGCCTCTTGATTTAGGTGAAGCTTCTCCACCCCGAGACCTCACCCATGCGTTCGTTACATCGGAAACCCTGTTGTGAATTTATATTACATTTCCTTCAAGATAAAATGATCCTTTCGCCCGTACCTCCGGCGATAGAGGGGCGAGGGTGGTTATGGAGAGGGTCGCTCTTTCGAAGAGCCAGCACGGGCACGATGGGCCGAACTGCTGTGCTCCGATTTCAATGGCATTTTAATCATCCAAGCGCACTTCCCATCCGCAAAACACTACCGACTTTGGCAGATTTTCTTTTAAAAACTTGATATTAATTTCGATCGAACTCTGCCTCCGACAGGGCAAACTTAACAAGCATCATGTCGATATCCCATGCAAATAAATTCAATGTATAAGTTTAATATAAATTGTCGGCATTTGAGTCTAACGTGGTGTTTATTCGTTTAATTACAGGGGTCCGAGCAACCACGCAATTCGTTACAGAAATAAATGATCGAAATATCTGTTTTGCAATATGCATAATGGAAAATTATTTTAAATAAATATCTTGAAGGTTCTTGAGATAAAACCAGGGTGGGTGCATGCACGTTCTTGCCTGCGCCCGGACATGGCTGGGAAAGAACTGCAGATGCTGGTTTAAATCGAAGGTAGACCCGAAACGTCACCCATTCCTTCTCCCCAGAGATGCCCGCCCGCCTGTCCCGCTGAGTTCCTCCAGCATGTTGTGTCTACCCCGGACTTGGCTGGTGTCTGTCGTTCGCTCTGAGTGACAGTGGTCCCCCCTGGTCTTTATTGACTCACCTCCGGTGAAGGACTGAGCCAGCGCCTCGGCCGTGAACGCCGTCTTCTGCCCGCTGCCGTTCTTCTCCTCGAACAGCTGCTCGCCGAGGACATTCCTCCAGCGGCCGTACAGAAAACTGTGCAGGATGTCGGAAGTGATGATCTCCGCCAGCGAGAAACCGTGAGGCTTGAAGCCAGCCTTGAGAGACAGCGCTTCGGACGGTAGGACGGAGCCCATGGCCCGGGGGGGCGGACGCGGCTCCCAAGAGGAGGAGAGTGGACGGCGGCAGAGAGCGGGAGGGCGAGGAGAGACGGAGAGGGGGTGAGGGACAGGGCAGAAGTATCTCCAACAAGCCCCTCCAAAAATCCTCTGCCCTCTTTATAGCCGCCTGAGTGACCTCCTAATTGGTTATTAATGACCTACTGACGTCTCAGGAGAGGAAGCTTACAGGATAGACCATGTGGCGAGGAGGGAGGGAGGAAGGGAGGGGAGAGGGGGGGGGGGAGGGAGGGAGGGAGGGAGGGGACCTTGGGCCGGGATACGTCCCATCAGCTCACTGTGCACCTGTTGAAGGCAAACCCCAGTCACACAAACTCGCCAAACTCGCCCTTTTTAAACTCATCGGCAGCCGAGGTTGTCTGATCCCAAAAGCCAAATCCCCCCCCCCCCCTCCTCTCCCTCCCTCTCCCTCTCCCGGGGGGCTCCCTGACCCTGTGGGTGGGGGGACTGAGAAAGAACCGTGTGCCTTTCGCAACCCTCAGCCCAGTTAGAGTATCACTTTGATCGCACCCTCCTGGCTTTGAAACCTGTATCTGCCTCCACCACCAAACTTCTTTTCCTCTCTGCCACCAGCAGAACCACAAATTGCAGCTGGTCTGAGACAGAGCCACCCTCCCCGGGAAAGTCTGGGGACACTCCGCGCTCGCTAACCAGAGAGGTAAAAAAAAGTTTGCAATTTAATATTCATTACCGCTAATCAAGCTGGGCGGCGCTTTGTCAGCGAGACCACAATATTTGTCCGATTTTCAATAGCTCGCTCCCTTTCTCATCTTTGTAAATACATTTAAATGTTAGACAGGGGCGATTACAATGATTGATTTGGAACACAGAAGCCAGTCTCGCCGGCAGCGTCCCGCTGAGCGAACATCTTTATTCTCCTCCTAGCCTCACCGCATCTCCATTCACGCCGATCAGCAATAATGTCAGAACGGATAAAAGTCGGCCAGATCGATTTTCACGCCCATTCTTGACGAGGGTTTAAAAAAAAATAATAATGAGAGCGATCTTTGACACCCAAAGATACATTTGCTCTACTTAACACAAGGTGAAATATAACGACGGTATCCGGCCATACCTGATTGGGGTGGGGGCAGAGGGGGAAATGTGATAAAAAGCTGGAAATCTTTAAGGAAACCAGTCGGGCTGAAGAAATGTGTAAGTGACTGACAGGGTGTGGGGATGGGGCGGCTGCTGTTTAAATGCGGGCTCCTTCACAATATGACCTGGCGGGTCCCGAGCACGCTGCGACCAGTTGGGTTTATAGCGGAGAATGAGAGGGGTGGGGGGGCACACAACGTGAGACAGATGCAGTTGCTCAGAAACCCCAGAGATACAACCCCGAACGGAGAACCGCAGCTAATCTCGCCTTTTTTAAAAATGTCAGATCGATTGTAAAACGCTGTCTCCACTCAGCGCTGGAGCAGAGACTGCCTCACGATTACAAACGCTATCGTTTCGTTTTGAAGTTCACGCAAACAGTTGGGGTTTGATTCTCTCCCCCTTTTCCAATCCTCCGAGTTGGACCCCGGTTGGAGATTGATGTCCCCCGGCCGATGCCAACTCTAGATTTATCCTAATTCTTATTGAACTGAAAGCCGCCGCCCGCATCAAACGTGACAGCTTATTAAAGATAATACCTCACACTAATGTCAGTGACTATTATCAAGCTCTGAAAATGAGGACCAATAAAGCATAAACACTAACAAAATATTTAAAACTGGGGGGAATTGGAAACTAACGGATATATCGTTAGTTATTTTACATGTAAACGAATGTGATAATAAACACTAAACGGAACCTATTCTATATCTTCAAACATATGTATCACAATTGGTATAAATTCTGGTTAAGGCAGCGTCCCGATTAGTTCTTAGAATTCCACACTCACACTTTTACCATTCGTTGGTACAACTCTAAATATGATTTTATTTGATATTTATTTCCACCCTGGGCACGTTATAAACTGTGCGCCTTTCCCGGAGAGGATGTGTTTTGCTGTCGTGGCCCCCACGTTTAACAAAACATCGTTTACAGTTAGTTCCTCGGCCGAGTTAGAAGGGTTGGTACCGGCGCGGCTCGAAGCACTAATCTCGTCGCTTCTCGGTATGATTATCACGTAAACTGGTTTCTTTCTTTTTTTGCGCGCGGGTGTTCATAAAACATCTTCCCAATCGGGTTAACGTTGTCTCCGCCAGCCCCCCAATCTGTCCCCAGTCAAAATTGAACAGAGTATTTATTTCTGTATCAGAAGTTAAACAGAGCTGCAATAGAGCCAGTGTCTCTGTCTATAACCGTGTATCTGGGCAAAACTTCGCAGCGAGATTAAAACTCCACCTTTAAATAAAATAGAGGAAACGCGTAAATTATATGATGGTTTTCAGGCAACCCTTGGTTTAGTGGCTCGAAGCCGCAAACGGCTGTTGGCCCGCTTTCTAATGGAAAATGGAAAGATTGGAAAGACAATAGACTTCTGCAAATGTTTTTTCTAAAGAGTTAGCTGACTGGAGTGGCCATATTTTCAAAAATAGCTCTCGGCCCTGAATGCAAACGGGGGATGAAAGGCGAGGTTGGATTAATAGGTGGCAACGTGCCTTATTTGTTAGGATCAAATTTAATTAGCCTTGTCCGACCCTCGACAGACAAAGGACCCTCAATATGTATCCAATTTGAAGCTCATTTTGCGGGGGTCTTGTGTGCAACAGGCTTTAACGAAGTCAAAGGAAGCTGGGAGCTGCGGGAACAATGAGGAGTTGTGGAGCAGGTGACTATCACGCGTAAAGGAGACTGGGCTTTGGCACAACACTGCTCCAGAGAGTTCGGGCGACTTCCCCTCCACTCCCAGGCTCTCTCCCCTCTCTCTCTCTCTCCCTCTCTCCCTCTCTTCTCCCATGCAGAAAGAGATGTAGATGAACATCTTGTGAAAAGACAATAAAACACAGAAATGGATGGGCAGCAGCTTGTGAATAAGAAAGAGCCGCTCTCCCAGCACCTGGGGATGGAGGGGCTGTGGGAAGAGCAGCAATGTTTCCACCGCTCACAATAAAGAGAATAACCGGGCGCCGGTTCAAGGTGTGGGACTGGGGAGATGGGCGAATGAGGGCGAGCAGAGTGGGGCAGGGCCAGGACACGAGAAACGGGGGTGAGAGCTAGCGGGAGGGCGGGGTGTCACAGCGAGAGAGAGAGGGTAGATGCGAGTGGGAGACAGGGGGAGCGACGGTGAGAGGCCGGGGGGAGAGAAGGGTGGTTGGGGAAGGGAGGGGGTGGGGGGTGAAAGACGTGCGTGGGGAGACAAGAGAGAGGTTTCAGTTAGACAGACATAGAGTCAGATCATCACAGATATGAAGGCACAAGGTGTTGATGGTGGAATCTTGGAATCCCGGACAGGCGTCGCTCTTTAATGAACATTAATTCGATCTTATTTCTATCTCACTTCACAAACCCACCCTCTGGAATTCCGCAGAACCTCTCCCGCAGCGTTGGGGACATTCGTTCTCTCTCTATCTCTCGTTTAATCGATATTTGATAGGGTAATCGACACCCCGTCAATCACCGGGCAGCATCTTTGGAGAAAGGAATAGGTGACGTTTCGGGTTGAGACCCTTTTCCAGGGCTGTGTTACTGCAGCATGTTGTGTGTATCCCCGTTGGTGATTCGCCGACACTGAGGGGGTTAACCGACAGCCACTGGATAAGGCGAGAGGTGCAGCTGACGGTCCCCGGGCCCGTCGGGGGAACGGGTTCCCCGGGAGTTGGGGCTGAGTTGAGCTGGAGTTAGCGCTTCTTCTCCGCGGCCGGTGTCCCATCAATCCACGGTCACCCCGGACATCTCCGGCCGCCCCCGGACAGGGCTGGGACACTCGGGAGGGGACGGGGACGGTAGGGAGACTCCGCTCACAAATCTGCCTGCTGGGGTTATGCAGGAGAGGGCTGCGTAGTTCGCCCCTGTATAACCCGGGAGGGCAGCCGAGTGAAAATGGAACACATACAACCAGGCTGAGGGGGGTCGGACCGTGATTCATCTGTTGGGACGGTGGACAGAGCAAGAGAGAGGTGGAGAGAGAGAGAGAGAGAGGGGGGGAGAGAGAGAGGGGGGGTGGAGAGAGAGCGAGGGGAGAGGGGGAGAGGGGAGAGGGGGAGAGGGGAGAGGGGGAGAGGGGGAGAGGGGGAGAGGGGAGAGGGGGAGAGGGGGAGAGGGGGAGAGGGGGAGAGGGGAGAGGGGGAGAGGGGGAGAGGGGAGAGGGGGAGAGGGGAGAGAGAGGGAGAGGGAGAGAGAGAGAGAGAGAGAGAGAGAGGGGAGAGGGAGAGGGAGAGGGAGAGGGAGAGGGAGAGGGAGAGGGAGAGGGAGAGGGAGAGGGAGAGGGAGAGGGAGAGGAGAGGGAGAGGGAGAGGGAGAGGGAGAGGGAGAGAGAGAGAGAGAGAGAGATCCTATCCATGCACCTGTCCAAATGTCTTTCAAAATGTTGTTATTATACCTGCCTTAGTAACTTCCCCACCACCCACTGTCTGAAAAAAATTTGAGCCTCAGGTTCTTATTAAATCTTTCCCCTCTCACCTAAGCCCCCGAGTTATTTTTGGTCCCAGAAGTTGGTCCCAGCCAACTTTCCTTCCTCCCTCAACTCCACCCTCCCTGCGTCTTCGATGACTTATCTTTACCTAGTTTAGATTATTTTGGTTTAGGGACACAGCAATGAAACAGGCCCTTCGGCCCATCAAGTCCACGCCGATCGCCCTGTTCGACATGATCTCACTTTCTCATTCACTCGCTACACACTCGGGGCAATTTTCAGAGGCCAATTAACCTACGAACCCGCACATCTTTGGAATGTGGAGGAAGCCAACGTTATATTACACAGGGAGAACGTGCAAACTCCACACAGACAGTGCCCCAGGTCAGGGTCGAACCCGGGGCTTGGAATTGGCCAGATATCCCCCACTACGTCCACATAAGCTCACCAAATACACCACCACCAATTGGCGCATTTCACAGTAACATCATCCACATCTGTATTACAGGGTGTTTGATGCTTTGTAATATCTTGGTTGTGGTTTGTACCCCAAGGCCTTTCTCTTCCAGTGAATAGTCCCCACCATCTGGCATGTCATCAGCTCCGATATCAATGCGAGAAACTGGCCCTCTCACGCACGTTGTTGTCATGTGCCGTTTGTCACCGCTGAGATTTCCGCATGGACCAGTGGAGAAGGGAGAAATAGTGTCGCTAACTCCAGTAGCAATTCAACAGCGCTTGCAGCGCCGGAGACCCGGGTTCGATCCTGACGACGGGTGCTGTCTGCTACGGAGTTTGCACCTTCTCCCCGTGACGGCGTGTGTTTTCTCCGTGATCTTCGGTTTCCTCCCCACACTCCAGGTTAAATCGGCTTGGTAAATGTAAAAAAATGTCCCCATAGTGTGGGCCGAAGGGCCTGTTTCCGCGCAGTATCCCCAAATAAACTAGACAATAGACAATAGGTGCGGGAGTAGGCCATTCGGCCCTTCGAGCCAGCACCGCCATTCAATGTGATCATGGCTGATCATCCCCAATCACTCAGTACCTCGTTCCTGCCTTCTCCCCATATCCACTGACTCCGCTATCTAAACATGTGAAGTTGGCTGGGAGTCAGACACACACAAGTCCCGTGTCCACAGTACTGCACAACCTACACACCTAGTTTATACCTCACAGTATGACTGGACTATTTTATTTTTCTTCCATTAAGGCACAGCTGTCTCAGCACCCCGTCTTCTGTCGACGCACACTGCAGAACTACAATGACAAACGGATACAAAATGCTGGAGTAACTCGCGGGTCAGGCAGCTTCTCCGGAAGAAAGGGATAGGTGACGTTTCGGGTCGAGACCTTTCATCGTTTACAACGTCAGAAAAAAACCTAGTTCGTCAGGACTGGTCAGTTTCTGATGTAAGATTGTGCAATCCTT
>CM075987.1:15494658-15672158 GCA_038087875.1 Malacoraja senta
TTGTTTTGCACCAATGTCATTGTTCGCAGTCATTTTTTCTTTTGACTGTTCTTTAAGAATTAATTACACAATTTATTCACGATTTATGTTTTTGTCCGAGTCTATGTGCCTGTGGTGCTGTTGCAAGCAAGATTGCCATTCGACCTGTACCTCACTATACTTGTGCATATGAAGATAAACTCAACTCGAACAGAAGATGGATACAGAATGCTGGAGCAACTCAGCGGGCCAGACAGTATCTCTCCAGTACTCAACAAGTCTACAGACATCTGCATCCGCAGACCCCACTGCTTCCACCTCCTATAGATTTCCAGCTCCTCTCTCTGATCCAAGCCTTGCCACAAACCTACTAACAGAAGGATCCCAATCTGAAATATCACCAATCCATGTTCTCCAGAGATGCTGCTCGACCTGCTGAGTTACTTCTGCATTTTGAGCCTTTCCCTACGACCAACCCTCTTCCTCAACTCCCCCCCCCCCATCTCCCCAGAGTATCCCAAAATATCCCCATCCCCAAATCCTTTGACTTCCACTTCGATTAAATCTATAAATTTAAAGAATTACCCCAGGTAAGACCAAATGCAAGCATGAACTATATGCTAGGTTCATGCACTTCACAGCCCTTAGCCCCTGTTGAGAATAGAAATATCACCTTTCCTCAAAGACTCTCACTGGAAAACATTAGAACATGGTCTTCAATGCCAAGAGATCTATTATCATTGTTATGCGTTGGGTTATGGGAAGGATCTATTATCATTGTTATGCGTTGGGTTATGGGAAGGTACTATTATACACGTGCTGAACAGATTACAATATCTCTGTATCGCTAATAGGTACAAAATTTACATTACCATGCATTACTTTTTCAACCTTTGAGAATGAGAATTCAGTCGCTCACTCATTTTCCATTATATAAACGTGGACAATGGAATTTTTAATAGATATACAATATAAAGAGATCGAAATTCACCTTTGTGTGAGCCATTCCACATCTTACATATACCACAACTATTGTCATGTGATATTTATTTGCAATCCTTTGAAGTATTGCCTGCTGACATTTTTACATTCATTACATATGTGGCATAATAAATTCAGAGTATTATTCAAAAGCAAGGGTAAAAACATACCATTATGAAATGGGGACTGTAATAAGTCTGCCCACTGTAGCCTAATCATCACCTGGGCTCCAAAGCTATTTGAAATCTAAATTTGGTTTTGATTTCCTTGTCCGAAATCACTGAGGAAGTGAACATGGAGTTTGCTCAAGACTCACAGATAGGGACAGATGCTCAAGTTTAAGACAGAATGTTTCATCCACCCTATGTGTGACTAATCCCACTTTAGAACCCACCACCTCACTAATGTGTACACTCAGTCTTTCTAATCATACCTGACAGAATAATCTGCTTTCTTAAAGGAAAACATAATTGTCTCAAATCATCCAGGCACTATCACTCTGTTTGGGTGACTCTGAAATATTTCCTTCAGTACCATCAGTGTTTATGAACTGGGGAGTGTCATCTGGGAACCAAGGGCTTGGAATGCAATTCCAAATCAGCATTTGTTTGAAGGAGAAGATGAGCAAGATCTCACGAAAACCAGCAGAATGAGGCATCACCAGAGAAGAGGCAGGATCTTGCAAAAATACCCCACATGCAGCATTTATTCCCCAACATCTCATTATACACGTGACTCTGATCTCTTCATTTTACCCTTGGAGACTGACGTAGATCGTGTCAAAGTGAGGAGAGCCTTCCTGGTGCAGGAGAAAGTAACTGCCAGCTGATTTTTTTCCCTATCCATGTTGTTGTTTTGCCAAAGTAATCGATAGGCAAGACCTTTGCAATGCAACACATGGTCTTTCATTGCAATTTCATTCACTCCTATTGGCAAGAGGCTTGTAAATGAACGAGCGAGCTACCAGCCATTCTCGATGTGTAGGAAGGAACTGCAGATGCTGGTTTATACTGAAGATAGACACAATAGATAATAGACAATAGGCTCAGGAGTAGGCCATTCGGCCCTTCAAGCCAGCACCATGGCTGATCATCCACAATTAGTACCCTGTTGCTGCCTTAACGCCATATCCCCTGACTGCTATCTTTAAGACCTCTACCTAACTCTCTCTTGAAAGCTTCCAGAAAATTGGCCTCCACTTCCTTCTGAGGCAGATAATTCCACAGATTCACAACTCTCTGGGTGAAAATGTTTTTCCTCATCTACGTTTTAAATGGCCTACCCCTAATTCTTAAACTGTGGCTCCTGGTCTGGATTCCCCCAACATCAGGAACATGTTTCCTGCCTCTAGCGTGTCCAATCCCTTAATAATCTTATATGCTTCAATAAGATTCCCTCTCATCCTTTTAAATTCCAGAGTATACAAGCCCAGCCGCTCCATTCTATCAACATATGACAGTCCCACCATCCCGGGAATTAACCTTGTGAACGAAAATGATGGAGTGTGCCAGGCAGCATCTCTGGAGAAAAAGAATAGGTGATGTTTCGGGTCAGAACCCTTCCTCAGACTCAAGATGTTCGATTCAGCTCAGTGTTATATTCTCACCTTTGAGTTAGTCATAGGATTGGTTCCCACCTTAAGGAGTTGAGCACAACATTTCGACTCACCTCTCCAGTGTCCAGAAAAAGTCATGTTTCACTGTCAAAGGTGTGGTCTTTTGGATAAAGCTCTGGCTACCCTCTCGGGTGGCTGCAAGATGTTACGACAGAGAGGTATCCCCTGCAAGCCAACTAACATTTCCCCCTCAAAACTGTAAACTTTTATTTCGCTATCACACAGCTGTTTGTGGGACTTGGCTCCAAAGATAGTTTTGCCATTACATTCTGCCCATTATCGTAAGGGATAGACTTTAAATTTACTCTATTGGCCAACATGTGCTTTGGAACATTGATCAACAACATTTAAAGAACATTTGCATAATTAGATATCATAATCTATGTCATATCATAATCATAATCAGTAAACATAATCTATGTTTCTATGTTTCTAGATGAAAAGGAAGGTTTTGAGGGGGTATGAATCAAATGTGAACATAAGGAACAAGCTTAAATGGGACATGTTGATGGACATGGACAAGATGGGCTGAAGGGTCTGAATCTGCGCTGTATGACTATGACTAGTTGTTACATAAACACAGATATGCTCATAGCTATTGGACTAATCAACAGCATACAAACAAGACTGCTTGCCCTTACATAATGATGTTTCAGAATAATTGATATAAATCAGTTATTTTAGTATTTAACGTATTTTCTAAGACATAAAGTAAAAGTGCTTTTCTCTTTTAGGGTGTCCCTCTTACATATTAATGTAACAAAATGAAACATAATTTTCGTTAATATGTTTCTACTGCAATTTGTACCAATAGTATATTTTAATTGATGCGGAAAATGACTCCTTCTACAATTAGGGAATCTGAGTTTGAATCGGTGTGCAATGCGCTTCTGTACAAAGATACTGAATTTTGAACAATATGATGCATCCCAGCCTCTCTCAGCCTTGATTTTGTTTACCGACCTATTTACATCCATTCTTCTCAAAGGAAACCAAAAGAGAGGGAGTTAAGTAGTATTATTGAAGGCACTGCTCAGCTGCAGAACCACCTTTCCATTTAAAAGCTTGTGCCGGAAGAGCAGTGCTGATTTGGTCCTCTGCTGAAGTTCTATTCAATGGATTACAGTCAATGATTAGATTTTTCATACAGAATGGACCCTAATGGCTCCGATGTGGAAGGACAGAAGCAAACATAATCCAAAATGTCCTTTTCAAAGCTGGTCCTACAATGATATAAGTACTTACAGTTCAGTACCAATTAAGACGGAGACACAAGGAACTACACATGCCGGTTTACAAAAAAAACCACACAATATGTTGGAGTATCTCAGTGGGCCAGGCCGCATCCCTGGTGAACATGGATAGACGAGATTCTGGGTCATGTCCTTCTTCAGACTGATTGCGGGTGGGTGGAGGGGGGTTAAAAAAGCTGGATGAGAGTTGGGGTGAGGACAAAGCCTGGCAAGTGATGGGTGGATACAAGTCAGTACTCGTTCTCACCTAGCACACAGCTGACAATGGCCTGTTTCCTTTATCATTGTTACCTTTTTGCCTATCTGCCCGTGGATCGCAAGAACAGTAATACAGTACCTGGAAACACCGGGGAGGCGTCCATGGTGTCCGGAAACGTGGCCGGCGGGCAGGACTACGTCAGACTGAAGCGCAAGGGGACTACGACCTCCTCTCCCTACCATCCTACTGGCCAATGTACAATCACCGGAAAATAAAGTGGAGGACTTGAGGTCAAAGCTGCTTTACCAAAGGGAGCTGAGGGAATGCTCTGTGTTCTGTTTCAGAGACATGGCTCATCCCCAGCTCCCCGGACTCGGCCGTCCAGCCTGAAGGTTTCTCCATCCATCGTATGGACCGTACGCTGGCATCTGGGAAAGGGAGAGGTGGGGCCGTCTGCCTCATGGTCAACTCTTCGTGGTGCTCAGACGTGGCAGTCCTGTCCAACTCCTGCTCTCCGCACTTGGAACATCTGGCGGTGAAGTGCTGCCCCTTCTACTGACCGAGGGAATTCACCTCCATCATCCTGACTGCGGTCTACATCCCACCCCAGGCAGACGTCCATCTAGCATTGGAGGAGCTGCGAGCCGTGGTCAACAAGCACCAGACAGTATACCCCAAAGCCTTTACCACCATAGCTGGGGACTTCAACAAAGCCAACCTGAAAAAAATCACTCCGAAACTACCACCAACATGTCGCCTGCAGCACCAGAGGATTAAACACCCTTGAGCACTGGTATACGACCATCAAGGATGCCTATCGCTCTATCCTTCGCCCTCACTTCGGGAAATCTGACCATTCATCCTGCATACAGGCAGCATCTGGAGAGCGCAACCCCAGAGGTGAGGACTGCACAGAGCTGGTCTGGGTAGGCAGAGGAACAATTGCAGGACTGCTTGAAATATCTAGACTGGGCAATGTTCAAGGACTTGGCAACGGGCCTGAATGAATACGCCACAGTCGTTACAAACTTCATAAGAAAATGTGTGGAGGGCTGTGCTCCTACAGAAACCTTCCAAGTGTTTCCTAACCAGAAGCCTTGGAAGAACCAGGAGATCCAAATTCTTCTGAGGACCAGATCCTGGTCATTCAGGTCTGGTGACATAAAGGTCTGTAAGAAGTCCTGATACGACCTTGACACTTGTCGCTTTACCTCCCCCCTTGACTCCATTCAAGGACCCAAGCAGTCTTTCCAGGTGCGGCAGAGGTTCACCTGCACCTCCTCCAACCTCATCTATTGCATCCGCTGCTCTAGGTGTCAGCTGCTCTACATCGGTGAAACCAAGCGTAGGCTTGGCGATCGCTTCGCCCAACACCTCTGCTTGGTTTGCAATAACCAACCTGATCTCTCGGTGGCTCAGCACTTCAACTCCCCCTCCCATTCCGAATCCGACCTTTCTGTCCTTGGCCTCCTCCATGGCCAGAGTGAGGCCCACTGTAAATTGGAGGAGCAGCACCTCATATTTTGCTTGGGTAGTTTACACCCCAGCGGTATGAACATTGACTTCTCCAATTTCAGGTAGTCCCTGCTTTCCCCTTCTCTAGCTTTCTCCATCTTTCCCCTCCCCTTCCCAACTCTCCCCCAGCCCACTGTCTCCGCCTCTTCCTTTCTTCTTCCTGTCCCCCTCCCCCCACCCTCACATCAGTCTGAAGAAGGGTTTCGACCTGAAACGTCGCCTATTTCCTTCGCTCCATAGACGCTGCCTCACCCGCTGAGTTTCTCCAGCATTTTTGTCTACCTTCGATTGTCCAGCATCTGCAGTTCCTTCTTAAACTGTGATAGAGACGGCCAGTTCATACAAACAACCACTCTGAAATGCTTACAAAATTATTCAACAGGAACTATTACAAAATAAGGCAACCGTCTCTCCATAGTTTTTCTTAATATAAGTAGCAGTTAAATTATATCTCACATCATCCTGCCCATATCACCCAACTTATTCCGTTTGTTCTCTTTCATTCTGCTCTCAACACAATAAAAGTTTGAATTCTAATGCTGGAAGTTAAAGGAAGCCTGTAAAATCATTCAGAATCTTGTAAGTCTGTGAAGCTCGAAACCGCAGTCTCAACGTTCAGTTCCTGGATCCTCGACAATTGGTGGTCCCAACAGGGGTCCTATTACACACTTATGACCAATCAAAAAACATCTGTTCACCACTCTGCTTCCTACCCCCAGCCAGTAATGCGCTCATGTTACCACCACTGCTTTAATTCAAACGGGTCCCAAAAATGTCAACTGGCCACCTACATACTTCAATGAGCACTTCATGTCAGGGCAATCTTCACCAGGGCAATCAACACAAATTGTTTCATCTATGAGCCCCTCATGTGTACACACTCCCCTGTATTAAAGTCAACATATTTTCACTTACTGATTACCTCAAAGGTGAAATAGCTCCATGTACCTGTCCAAATGTAAATATCATTGTACCTGTCTCTACTTTCTCTGGCAGCTCGTTCCATAAACTCACCACCCTCTGCACCTTTGTTGGATCTTGCTGTGTAAATCGACTATTTCCTTCATAACCGAGACCACCCTTCAAAAAAGATATTTAATCAGCTGTAAGACACTGAAATGATCGAACGTCATAGACGATGTGATATCAATGGAAGTTCCATACTTTATGCAAGTAAAAATCTATTCATAAGGACACCTTCATAGGTGAGGCTCAAAGAACATAGAACAGTACAGGACAGGAACAGGCCCTTCGGCCCACAATGTCTGTGCTGAACATGATACCAAGACCGACCCTTTGCATCAGCTTGCACATAATCCATATCGCTCCATTCTCTGAACATCCAAGTGCTTATCCAAAAGTGCCTTAAATGCCACTCTCGTATCTGCCACAATCACCATCCTTGGCAGCACGTTCCAGGCACTCATCACCCACTGCGAAAAAACTTCTCCGCACATCTCCTTTAAACTTTGGCCCTCTCACCTTAAAGCTATGCCCGGGAGCCGTTGGAGCTGTTGGTGTGGGAGGAGTAAAGTCCGGACGGTGAGTACAAAACCCCATCGCGGGGCTTCGTTCCACAGAGGCCCGGGAGCCGTTGGAGCTGTTGGTTGGGAGGAGGAACCCGAATCGGTAACGTTCCATTCACAGTCTACAGTCCAATACAAGAGGAAGCCGCTGATTGGTGGAAGCGGACTAGAGGAAGCAGCTGATTGGGAGTCAGATCCCTGATGATTTCTTCCAGCAGATTGTATTGTATTTGTATTGTATTGTATTGTATTTGTATTGTATCCAAGGTACAGGAGGAGTATGAGGGCCAGGGCAGTTTACTGTTCTGGATGTCAGATGTGGGAGGTCAAGGAATCTGATAGCCTTCCAGCCGTCCACATCTGCGCCAGGTGCATTGAGATGGGGCTCCTAAAGGACCGTATTAGGAACCTGGAGCAGCAGCTTGATGACCTCCGTCTGGTCAGGGAGAGTGAGGAAGTCATAGAGAGGAGTTACAGAGAGGTGGTCACTCCAAGACCACAGGAGGCAGGCAAGTGGGTCACGGTTAGGAGGGGCAAGGGGCAGAGGCAGGGACTAGAGAGTACCCCAGTGGCTGTACACCTTGACAATAAGTACTCCTGTTTGAGTACTGTTGGGGGGGGGGGACAGCCTATCTGGGGGTAGCGACAGCGGCCAGGCCTCTGGTACAGAGACCGGCCCTGTTGCTCAGAAGGGTAAGGAAAAGAAGAGGAGGGCAGTAGTAATAGGGGACTCTATAGTTAGGGGGTCAGATAGGCGATTCTGTGGACGCAGTCAGGAGACCCGGATGGTAGTTTGCCTCCCTGGTGCCAGGGTCCGGGATGTGTCTGAACGTGTCCAAGATATCCTGAAATGGGAGGGAGAGGAGCCTGAGGTTGTGGTACATATAGGTACCAATGACATAGGTAGAAAAGAGGAAGAGGTCCTGAAAGGAGAATTTAGGGAGTTAGGAGGAGAGTTAAGGAGAAGGACCGCAAAGGTAACAATCTCAGGATTACTGCCTGTGCCACGCGACAGTGAGAGTAGGAGTGGAGCGAGGTGGAAGATAAATGCGTGGCTGAAGGACTGGTGCAGTGGACAGGGATTCAAGTTTCTGGATCATTGGGACCTCTTTTGGGGAAGGTGTGACCTGTACAAAAAGGACGGATTGCACTTGAACCCGAGGGGGACCAATATCCTGGCAGGGAGATTTGCAAAGGCTACAGGGGAGACTTTAAACTAGAACGGTTGGGGGGAGGGACTCAAATAGAGGAAGCTTGTAGACGGTGTGTGAGGCAGGAGGCAGAGAAGGGAAGCACTCAGACCCAACAGGTAGGGGGGAAAGAAGAAAACAATAATAAACAGAGAATAAGAGGTGGTGGGTTTCTTAAATGTGTGAGCAGAGAGACAGAGGGGTGTAAAATGAGGTTAGAAGCAATAGGTAACAGGGTGAAAAGTAAACGTGGCAGGCAGACAAATCCTGGGCAAAAATCAAAAAGGGCCACTTTTCAACATAATTGTATAAGGGGTAAGAGCGTTGTAAAAACAAGCCTGATGGCTTTGTGTCTCAATGCAAGGAGCATTCGTAATAAGGTGGATGAGTTGAATGTGCAGATAGCTATTAATGATTATGATATAGATGGGATCACGGAGACATGGCTCCAGGGTGACCAAGGCTGGGAGCTGAACATCCAGGGATATTCAATATTCAGGAGGGATAGACAGAAAGGAAAAGGAGGTGGGGTAGCGTTGCTGATTAGAGAGATTAACGCAATGGAAAGGAAGGACATTAGCTTGGAGGATGTGGAATCGATATGGGTAGAGCTACGAAACACTAAGGGGCAGAAAACGCTGGTGGGTGTTGTGTACAGGCCACCTAACAGTAGTAGTGGAGTTGGGGATGGCATCAAACAGGAAATTAGAAATGCGTGCAACAAAGGCAAAACAGTTATAATGGGTGACTTCAATCTACATATAGATTGGGTGAATCAAATTGGCAGGGGTGCTGAGGAAGAGGATTTCTTGGAATGTATGCGGGATAGTTTTCTAAACCAACGTAGAGGAACCAACGAGAGAGCAGGCTATTCTAGACTGGGTATTGAGTAATGAGGAAGGGTTAGTTAGCAGTCTTGTTGTGCGTGCCCCCTTGGGCAAGAGTGACCATAATATGGTTGAGTTCTTCATTAGGATGGAGAGTGACATTGTTAATTCAGAAACAAGGGTTCTGAACTTAAAGAAAGGTAAGTTTGACGGTATGAAACGTGAATTGGCCAAGATTGACTGGCAATTGATTCTTAAAGGGTTGACGGTGGATATGCAATGGAAGGCATTTAAAGACTGCATGGATGAACTACAAAAATTGTTCATCCCAGTTTGGCAAAAGAATAAATCAGGGAAGGTAGTGCATCCGTGGATAACAAGGGAAATTAGGGATAGTATCAAAACAAAAGATGAAGCGTACAAATTAGCCAGAAAAAGCAGCCTACTAGAGGACTGGGAGAAATTCAGAGTCCAGCAGAGGAGGACAAAGGGCTTAATTAGGAAAGGGAAAATAGATTATGAAAGAAAACTGGCAGGGAACATAAAAACTGACTGCAAAAGTTTTTGTAGATATGTGAAGAGAAAGAGATTAGTTAAAACAAATGTAGGTCCCTTGCAGTCAGAAACAGGTGAATTGATCATGGGGAACAAGGACATGGCAGACCAATTGAATAACTATTTTGGTTCTGTCTTCACTAAGGAAGACATAAATAATCTGCCGGAAATAGCAGGGGTCCGCGGGTCAAATGAGATAGAGGAACTGAGTGAAATCCAGGTTAGCCGGGAAGTGGTGTTAGGTAAATTGAATGGATTAAAGGCCGATAAATCCCCAGGGCCAGATAGGCTGCATCCCAGAGTACTTAAGGAAGTAGCCCCAGAAATAGTGGATGCATTAGTGATAATTTTTCAAAACTCCTTAGATTCTGGAGTAGTTCCTGAGGATTGGAGGGTAGCTAATGTAACCCCCTTTTTAAAAAGGGAGGGAGAGAGAAAACGGGGAATTACAGACCAGTTAGTCTAACTTCGGTAGTGGGGAAACTGCTAGAGTTAGTTATTAAAGATGGGATAGCAGCACATTTGGAAAGTGGTGAAATCATTGGACAAAGTCGGCATGGATTTACGAAAGGTAAATCATGTCTGACGAATCTTATAGAATTTTTCGAGGATGTAACTAGTAGAGTGGATAAGGGAGAACCAGTGGATGTGTTATATCTGGACTTTCAGAAGGCTTTTGACAAGGTCCCACATAAGAGATTAGTATACAAACTTAAAGCACACGGTATTGGGGGTTCAGTATTGATGTGGATAGAGAACTGGCTGGCAAACAGGAAGCAAAGAGTAGGAGTAAACGGGTCCTTTTCAGAATGGCAGGCAGTGACTAGTGGGGTACCGCAAGGCTCAGTGCTGGGGCCCCAGCTATTTACAATATATATTAATGATTTGGACGAGGGAATTGAATGCAACATCTCCAAGTTTGCGGATGACACGAAGC
The DNA here is from genome assembly GCA_038087875.1 of Malacoraja senta. Taxonomy (NCBI): domain Eukaryota; kingdom Metazoa; phylum Chordata; class Chondrichthyes; order Rajiformes; family Rajidae; genus Malacoraja; species Malacoraja senta. Next base: position 15,505,236 of record CM075987.1, read on the forward strand.
TGGGGGGCAGTGTTAGCTGTGAGGAGGATGCTAGGAGGCTGCAAGGTGACTTGGATAGGCTGGGTGAGTGGGCAAATGCATGGCAGATGCAGTATAATGTGGATAAATGTGAGGTTATCCACTTTGGTGGCAAAAACAGGAAAGTAGACTATTATCTAAATGGTGGCCGATTAGGAAAAGGGGAGATGCAACGAGACCTGGGTGTCATGGTACACCAGTCATTGAAAGTAGGCATGCAGGTGCAGCAGGCAGTGAAGAAAGCGAATGGTATGTTAGCATTCATAGCAAAAGGATTTGAGTATAGGAGCAGGGAGGTTCTACTGCAGTTGTACAGGGTCTTGGTGAGACCACACCTGGAGCATTGCGTACAGTTTTGGTCTCCAAATCTGAGGAAAGACATTCTTGCCATAGAGGGAGTACAGAGAAGGTTCACCAGATTGATTCCTGGGATGTCAGGACTTTCATATGAAGAAAGACTGGATAGACTTGGCTTGTACTCGCTAGAATTTAGAAGATTGAGGGGAGATCTTATAGAAACATACAAAATTCTTAAGGGGTTGGACAGGCTAGATGCAGGAAGATTGTTCCCGGTGTTGGTGAAGTCCAGGACAAGGGGGCACAGTTTAAGGATTAAGGGGAAATCCTTTAGGACCGAGATGAGAAAAACATTTTTCACACAGAGTGGTGAATCTCTGGAACTCTCTGCCACAGAAGGTAGTTGAGGCCAGTTCATTGGCTATATTTAAGAGGGAGTTAGATGTGGCCCTTGTGGCTAAAGGGATCAGGGGGTATGGAGAGAAGGCAGGTACAGGATACTGAGTTGGATGATCAGCCATGATCATATTGAATGGTGGTGCAGGCTCGAAGGGCCGAATGGTCTACTCCTGCACCTATTTTCTATGTTTCTATGTTTACTCTTTGATATTTACATCCTGGGAAATAGGTTAAACTATCCACCCCCCACCTATGCCTCTCATAAATTTACATCGATCTATCAGGTCTCCCTGCAAATCCCAGCACACCAGAGAAAACAATCCATGTCTAACCTCTCCCTGTAGCGAATATTCTCTAATCCAGGATTCATTCTGGTAACCAGTCCTCTGCACCCTTTACAAAGCCTCCACATTATTCCTGTTTTGGGGCAACCAGAACTACACACAATACTCCAAATGCGGCCCAACCACAGTCCAATCAAGCTACACCATGACTTCCTGACTCTTTAGTTTAGTTTAGAGATACAGCGCGGAAACAGGCCCTTCGGCCCACTGGGTCCGCGCCGACCAGCGATCCCCGCATATTAACACCATCAAGATACAAGATACATTTATTTGTCACATGTACCAATTGGTACAGTGAAATGTGTGGTCGCCATACAGCCATACGAATAATAAAGAGCACAGAACACGATAGTTTTTAACACAGACATCCCCACACAGCGGGATCAAAGTTCCCCACTGTGAGGGAAGGCTCCAAAATGCAGTCATCCTCCTCTGTTGCCCTCCCGTGATCGGGGGGTTCCTGAGCCCCCGCTGTCGCCACTACGGGCGGCCCGATGTTCAAGCCCGCTCGCTGGGGTGATGGAAGTCCGACGTCGGGACTGGAGGACATCCTCCGCCGCTTGGACATCCGAAGCGGCCACCTCCTACCAGAGTCCGCGGCTCCCGAAGTCCACAGGCCGCGCCGGGCGGAGATTCAACGCTGGCGGCCCTCGGCAATTTTTACATTTACCAATACAAATTAGCCTACAGACCTGTACGTCTTTGGAGTGTGGGAAGAAACCGAAGATCTCGGATAAAACCCACGCAGGGAGAATGTACAAACGCTGTACAGACAGAACCCGCAGTCGGGAACGAAGCCGGGTCTCCGGTGCTGCATTCGTTGTAAGGCAGCAACTCTACTGCTGCGCCACTGTGACCGTACACCACTGTATACTCAATGGGGTCCAACCGACCAACCAAAAGAAGCAAACCATTTACTATCTTTACTTGTGTTGCCACTTTCAGGGAGTTACGGACATTTCTACAACAGGATCTTTCCATACATCAATGCTATTAAGGGTTATGCCATTGATAGATTTTCCCCCTTACATTCAACCTCCCATAGTGCAACATCTCACACTTGCACTAGTTAAACACCATCTGCAGCTAATCCATGTCCCGCTGCATACTTTGACAGCTTTTCTCAATACGATAGAACTTTATTTATCCCAGGAGGGAAATTAATCTGCCAAGTGTCATAAAAACACAAAATACACGAAACATGAAATTAAAGTGACGAGTGGAAAGGCTTGGGGAATGTGCAAAGATTGAGGGGGGGGATCGCAATCAGCAATCCTAGAAAACTTGTTGCCATCGCCAAATTTACCAACCAACCCGTCTAACTTTACATCCAAGTCAATATATATCACAAAGAGAGGTCCCAGCTGCACCCCACTGGCCACAAACCTCCAGCCTGAATATTGTCGTTCCACCACAACCCTGTCTTTTATCAGTAGGTCATTGCTAATCACATGCGTTTTAATCTTCTGGATCAGACAACGTGCGAGTTCATCAAATCAAATGCTTTACTAAAATCCATGTAGACAACATCCACCACCCTACCCTCATCAATCACCTTTGTTACTTCCTCAAGAAACTCAATCAAGTTAGCAAGACAAGTTTGCCATGTACAAAGCCACACTGACCGGCTCTAATTAACCCATTGTCTTCCAACATATTATAGGTGGACTCCGAACCTCAGACTCATGAGAAACAGAGTTGGCGTTGCCTCTTCAAGTGTCCTGATTGCGCTGCAGTTAGGAATTACTGGGGTTCATTCATCGTAGGTTCAGCTGAGAGCTTGCAAGGCAAACCAGGTACTGTTCCCACTCACTGCCTAACTTGAAAGAATGGGTGTACAGACTTTTCCTCCTCCTCCCTTTCCTGTTCCAAGGCCCCACCCCAGTGCAAACCTGTTTCTCCCACTATCTTGCCCCTCTCCCTGTCCCCTTCTATGTTTCCCTCCCTCTGACTTTACATTTCCGTCTTCTCTCCTTATCTTCTTTTTGTCTCTAGCCTTTGCAACTGGATACTGCATGGAAACAGGCCCTTGGTCCCACAAGTTCCACTTTGGAAAAAGCTGATCACCCGTTCACACTCTTTCTACATTATCACACTTTATCATCCTATATACTAGGGGTAATCTACAGAGGCCAATTAACCTTCAAACTCGCATGTCTTTGGGGTGTGGGAGGAAACCCTTGCAATCACAGAGAGAACATGCAAACTCCACACAGACAGCACCTGAGTTCTGGATCTTACCCGGGTCTCTGGAGTTGTGAGGCAGCAACTCCACCAGCTGTGCCACCTATTTATTTAATGACTTTATTAATTGATATGTAGTCACTGCTGGATACCTCAGGCTTGACGTGGGTTTGGCACCAACTCCAAATGCAATCAGATACGATACTCCTGGCGATACAAACTGTGCTGGTGGTGTAAAGACCCGGTTAGCAAGTGGTTAGAGCACAATGCAGCAGAGGTATAACTGCCTCAGTGACCCAGTGTAGAAGGGGGTAAAGTTCTGCTCCTGATGGTCTTCTCTGAAAAGTGTACTAGGATGAAGATGGATGGACTCGGTTTTGGTCTCTCACAAACAGTCAGTGCAGGCTGACAGCAGAGAGGTAGCAAACGGATTAAAAAAAGACATGGGAGGGCAGAGGCTCAGGGCAAGGCGGAGGGTTGCAGGGAGTGTTATAAAATTGCTTTTTTCCTTCTGCCAGACATGCTGAGAAAATCCCTCCAGCGCCCCAACCACAAGAGCAAGTCCACATGGCAGACAGCTCTCAAACTGCTGCAATATCACCTCAGCCAGCTGACGTTAAGTAACAATTGAATGGACACACGTAATCTCGCAGCAAGCACAGGTTGAAGGCGCCAGGGTGATAACCCCGACTGACAGCGGAAAGAAAAGGAAAGAGGCTGCCTGTACCTGCACCCAGCCACTGACCATGTCTTAAGACACATCCAATCAAAAGGAGATAAGTATCTCTTTCATGTTGCAATGGGATTTCCTCCTGGTAAGAGCCCCCCCTTGGATAATCGGATCAACAGTCAGTTAAATTATTACACTCATCGCCGAGGCTTCAAGGAAGAAATTACAAGTGGATTATTAAGTACTGCTGTTTATTTGAAGGATATTAGTGGCACCATGTCAGGTTAGTCCATAAAGCAACCAAGAGCTTTCCCCTTCTCACAAAGTAAACAACGGGTAAAATCCGAATGGAAAATGCCTCGTTTAATTTCATTGGAAAGCAATCGTTCTCAATTTTGAGAACAGGTACCCAAAATTGTTTTGAATTCAATAAACATCCAGCTCCAGCCGAGAATTCTACAACATTCCCCAAACTCGTATGAGGGAAAATGACCAAACTGGGCAAGACATCCAAGCCTCATGCACTTTAGAAAGAGTGTGGTCTCTGGAAGGCTGACTGAAGGTTTATTACTGACTAACGATAGTCGATGTGGTAAAAATAGTTGGGCAGGTACATGGACAGGAAAGCTTCAGAGGAATTTGGGTAAAACGCAGGCAAATAGGACTAGTTTAGATGGTGCATCTTGGTTGGCATGGACACCTTGGGCCGAAGGGCCAGTTTCCATTCAGTGTAAGTATTGATAGTAAAAATACAGCAATCCAACTCTTTTACTTCCCTCTGAAGGCACTGAATTCAATCACAAATTGGTTCTAAAAATTCCTCAGCTTCTCAAGAAGTCTGTTGGCAGGGTATTTGCAGGGGTGGGAGAAGGGTTAGTGGACATCATAGATAATGCTACCACATACTCCATTTGACGTTCCTCAATCCCCATCAAAAGCAGTCACACACACTAAGTGACTGTGCTAGGTCATTGCAAATTCTCCCTTTAAAACTATCATGCTTTGGGGGGTAGGAAGGAACTGCAGATGCTGGTCAGCGGGTCAGACAGCTTCTCTGGAGAAAAGGAATAGGTGACGTTTTGGGTCGAGACCCTTCTTCAGACTGAAGGAAGGGTCACGATCCGAAACATCACCTATTCCATTTTCCAGAGATGCTGTCTGACCCGCTGCAGCTTTTTGTGTCTATCTATGCTAGTTTAGGGGGTAGTTAGGCTTATTTTGCTGTTCTGCTTGGTTCAGCACGAGAGATTTTTTTTTCAACAACATAACTATTGTGCAGTTTATGCATTTAAAAAATATTTTGTCACAGCTCCCATTACTGTCACTTGTTTCCTCTTGGAATGGAGACAAACTCCCTTACTCTGCAATAATATTGCACACACATCCCGTCGCACAAGCTTCATCTAACTGGCATTTAAATAGATTGCATTTCAATGAATTCTATCAAAGAATTATCGCTGCATACCTCTTTCATCATTACTAAAACATTATTCTCAGTTTCCTGTGACCAAAATTTCACCATAGCTGCATCATTGTCTGTAATAGTTTTTACACCTTCACAAATATATAAATGCAAGCAGTCCTTTTCTAACTACTGACAACATCACACTTTGAACGTGGTTTCTGCAGAGTTTTGCATGACTACGTCTATCAGAAATAAGGTCCAGAAATGGCGCATTATGTTGGTGCTTGTGGGATTATAAGAATTAGGTAAGATTGCAGTGTGAAATCTCAGGTTTTCCTCTTTAGCTGGCAGCACAACCAAGAAATAGGCCAGAATAGCAAATGAGATATTTCAAACTTGAACACCAGGCAATAAAGGCTGAAACATGACTCTCAATAATTCAAATGGAGCAGCACAGGGGGATGATCAGTTGTGATCCTCCTCACATTAAACCAGAGTCCTTCAGAGGCAAGAAAATGTGACTGCCCTCAGAGGCAAAATATTTCAACATGGATAAAGTGCAAATTCAAGTTCTAAATATTTGAGATGGTCGACTGAAGAAGAATGGATATCTTAAATACCACATTTGCAAAACTCACTACCAACTTCGGTATAAATAATCAAAAGTAATTCTGATTATTAGAAATTAAAAACAAAAATGTACTTAACCTTCAACATGCAATAGAATGGAGGTGCAAGGAAATGCAGATGCTGTAATCTTGCCAAAAGAAATGGTGCCAGAAAAACTCAGGTCAGGCAGCGTCTGTGGTGGGAATGGAGGTCTGAAGAAGGGCCCCAACCCAAAATGTCACCTACCCGTGTCGTCCACAGATGTTGCCTAAACCACCGAGAGTTACTCTAGCACTCAATATGCAGCAGCTCCTTTCCACCCTATATTCCTTTTGCATCCTTCTGCGGTGAGCCTACTACCCTAGATTATAACACAAAGGTAAACATGGTTTGTCTAGCGCTGTTTTATTACTCATGCACATTTCTCCTGAACTTCAAATACAATACAGCTCACTCCTGACCCAGCCTCTGGCTGTTCACACATTCCCCTACCTCCCTTTACACCCCTTCCCACACAACCACCTGCCTCCCTACACACCCTTTCTTCCACAGCTCCATCTTTACCCATCACAAAATTATTTAAAGCATGATTATGCATTTTATTGCCTTGTATCAGTGGGTGTAAAGCCACAAGTCAGTCAACAGGGACTGGACCAGAGTACAAATACCAACTTTCTGGAAGAACATTGTTTTCTGAGCTTCTCTCTTCGAGCGCTCTTCAACATAATATCTGACAGATATCCGTGTGGTGAGAAGGGACTGATGCAATTTAAGAGTGGGCAACTATTAGGATCCACCAGAAAATTAATTAAGCAAAACCAAAAGTCAGGCCAAATTTCCCACAAAGAAATGTTGTGGACATTTTATTATAGAGTGTAAAATGCAAGTGTCAGTAAAATAAAAGGGATACATCTCTTTAACATGCTGCACAGAGCTGTTCTTTTTTTTTTAAACCAGTCGCACTTCCCAAAGTTAGATATCTCGAGCATTAATAGAAAAAAATCAGTACAATTTAAACGGAATGTCCAGGAGACCTCAGGTCATTAAAAACAGAACTGAAGTTCCTGGTTATCTACACTGTTAACTGTACAAAGGCAAATACTACAAGTTAAACAGCTTCAACTTAATAACCATCCCTTTTTTAATCAACGTAATTTTTTGTTTCACATACGTAATTAATACTAGGATTCATTCACTTGCTAAACATAATCATACATATTAGATCACACCACTTAAGAATAAGAATTAAAAAATAGTCATTAGCATGGCTCGTGGAGACTTTGTCGAGTCCATATTTGGGGAGGTGTATACCAAACACAACCAACCTTTTTTGGTTTTTATTCATACTAAAAAATAAAACCTGTACTTTCATTTATTTATCTCATCTTTTCTTTTCAGGCAATTATACAGACAGATGCAATCTAATTGCAGGACAGAATCAAAAGGTATATGATCATCAAGTCTTTAACTCGTGGGGTCTCCCCTTTCAGGTCAGGATGTCTCTTTTGAAGTGGGGATAACGGGGAGAAGGCAGGCTAAAATGTGAATGGCAGTATTTTTCCATTACATCCATGTACAGATGTGCACCCTGCTGCTGTTCAGTTTCATTTATCAATTACAAAATGTGCCTAAATTTGTTTTTTTTTAAATTTTTTTACATAACATTTTTTTAAATCTCATCTTTGCCAACAGTCACCTACGTAAAACATGTATTTTGGAAAAAGCATTAAATTATTATTCACAGTTCTCATTTCAACTCCTTATAAAAAGAAGTTTCTGTTGTGCTAACTTCCTTTTGCTTAGTCTCCCCTCCTTCCCCACACAATAGAATTAACGGACCAGTACAAAAATTTACCAGTCCTACACAGTTTTGTATTTAGTGCCCAGTCACATAGGGATGGAGGCACAGTTTCACAAAAGTGAGACATATTATAAATATATATATAATATATATTATATATATATACTGTGGTCGTTAGTACCATTCGGTCAATACTGTACAAAACTCGAGACCGATACCTGTGACTCATGCTTTGCCAGCACTGCATATCAGATGTAGTACCAGCACCAATATTCCTACCCATCGATCACAGGGATGTATATATTTCAACAATGCACCACCTTTTGAGACCCCACATCTACACTACTTTTTATACTTTTAAAAACTTATCTTGTAGTGCAGCCAATGTAGGGAAGTAATTATTTAAAAAAAATTTAAAAAACAGAACAAACAACCATTTGCATTTTAGCCTGTCCAAACCATGGTCTTGGTTTAAGGGTCCCCGGGTGTTCAATCCGTAACATACATCTGCACCCCTCGACTTCACTATTACTCCATTAATGGTAATTCTAGAAAGTTATCGTAATAAGTATTTTTTCTCTAGTGTTCAGAAACAAAAGTATAAGATTTTCTTCTTCAAGGCGCCATAAATCTTTAACCCTTTATTAAAAAAAGGCTCCACATCCATAATGGTTCAAATTTCTTCACAAGGACGTCAAATTATTGATCCTGCAACAGAAAGGCAATAAACGTTAGAATTATGATGTGATAAAGCCTCCTTTACACCACCCAGACCAAGCGTAGACTACAGGGCCATTTCGATGAACATTTATTTGCGCTCTGTCTGCCGAGGCCTGCTGGATCTCCCTGTTGCTAACCATTTTTACACCCCAACCCATACTGGCCCTCGTGTCCTCCTTTGCTGGAGTGACACCACAAGCCACAACTGGGGGAACAGTATCTCATATTCTGCTGGCACAGCTTACAACCCAAATGGTATGAACATCGAACAATTTTGATTGCGAAGAACATTAAAAAAAAATTCTAGTTTTCCAAGGCATTCACTATTACTTGGACTTTTATCTGGAGTGTCGCAGGTTGAGGGGAGACCTGATAGAAGTATATAAAATTAGGAGAGGCATAGATAGCGTAAAAAGTCAGTACCTTTCTCCCCTCCCCCCCCCCGTGTATATGTAGGGAATGGAGGGAAGTGGATCATGCGTAGGCAGACGAGTTTCCTTTAATGGCCTCATGTTTGGCACGTACATTGTGGGCTGAGGGGCCTGTTCCTGTACTGTACATTACATTTTCTACACACTTGGGGTCTTTCGTTATGAAGTGCTCTTCACACTCCTGCCCAAATACTTGCTCTTTCCTGGGTGGCGGGGTATTGAATAGGAGCACCTACAACAGTTAGAGGCATCACATCCTATTCTAATCAGAGATCCTTAAGTTAAACATGCATTTCCCAGTACAGCACGGTGATCAGGAGCTTTTGTTGAACTGAAGCTGAGACTTCAGTGTTCACAGACACTATTGGGGCAGTGGTGGACTAAATTGACGAGTCAGGAAACTGTCTCAAGTGCTTGAACCGCTGAGCAAACAATAGCACTTCTCTTCATTTGCTGCATCCCTCACTTTACAGGGGGACAAATACGACTTAAGGAGTTTAGTTGGGACAGATATAAGTGCATGATCTCTTGCTTTTGGATTCTACGTGGAAAAGCACTAACTCTAGTGAACCTTCCAATGATAAACCGATAAGAATTTCAGCGATAAAATTAGAAGCGAGTGAATTTGAAGCAAACACTCGATGGACTGAATGGCCGGTTGCTGTGATGCATCTGTTTAATATATCAACATTGAAGTGCTTTACAGGAGGGTTCACAACAACACATGGTCATACAGTGGGTTTAAGGCATTTGACCAAAGTCTCAGTTGGTGTTAAAAGCATCATAGAGGGGAGAGACCGACAAGCAGATTGTTTGAAGGAGAAAATGCTGAGGCACTAGGCTGCATCTGTGTGCATGAGCCGACAACAGAGAAAGAAAAAAGATAGAGCGGGCGTGTCATAAGGTCATGAATGATAAGAGTAAAATTAGGCCATTCAACCCAAGTCCACTCCGCCATTCAATCATGGCTGACCTATCTCTCCCTCCTAACCCCCTTCTCCCCGTAACCCCTGACAGGCAAATGAGTGAGAAAGACAAAAAAAAATGCCAATTATAAGCCTGAAATCAAAGTGTTTTAATTGGAAGAAATAAATACTGACACAAAAATAAAATTGGTCAATTGGTGTCTCCTATTTAACTTCTCCAGTAAGAACCAAGCCAAGATTATAGGAAGCCATCTCCCTCTTAAAATGATGTTTAGCAATCAACATGAAGGCTTTCTCATGTGTGTACTTGCCTCAGACTGGTCCTTCCCCCAGGTGACCATTGTCTACAGACCCAGCCAGCATTAGGGACTGAAGAGGGCACGAGGCAGCTGGCAGTGCCCGATCAGGGTGCGCTGCAGCGGGCACATTGCTGCGCCACTCTGCAGCTGACACTAATGCATACCTGATGACCAGGGGCCTGCCCTTGTGTGGCCTGTCCGTAGTATGCCGCTTGCTGTCGGTAGTACTCTGCCCAGGCGGCACTGTAATCTGGTTGTGAGCTCTGCTGTGGAGTCCCTGGCGTAGTTCCTGTAGCCTGAGCTGATAGAGAGTAAAACAGAGCAGTGTCACTATACGTATTTACAAAATACCACAGTGTTAGCATTTTATGGATTTGTTTAAAACAATAAAGCAAAGCAATGAAGCATAGATCATATTTCTCCTCTTAGGAGCATGGAATAGACACTGGAGGGGGTCAAGTTATTAAGGGAGAAAGGTGGATCAAGGTGCTGTGAGAAATAACCCATTGAAGGGGAGGTTGTTGCTAATTAGCACTCTGCAACTTTCTGCAGGAACACAAATAAGCCAATTGTCTCCTGTTAACCAAAACAATTAACAAGCAGTTTAAGTAGACATTGATATCTCTCTCTCTCTCTGTGAAGATCCTCCTGCAAGCATGACAACTGACGATAATAGCTAGGCAAAACACAAAATGCTGAAGGAACTCAGTGGTTAGGTAACATCTGTGGAGGGAATGGACAGGCGAGGTTTCAGGTCGAGATGCTTCTTCAGACCCCTTGACTCCACAGATGTTGCCTGACCCACCAAGTTCTTCCAGCACTTTGTTTTATGCTCAAGGTCCTTTCCAGCGTAATGGCACCTTTCCAACACTGAACACTAATGTACACAAGGAATTGCAGAATTGCTTGAATCTTGAGCAAAACACAAAGTGCTGGAAGAACTCAGTAAGTCAGGCAGCGTCTGTGAAGGGAACAGATAGCTAATGTTTCAGGCCACGACCGTTCTACAGATTGATATCATACAGCTACATCACACAACATTTCAGAGCATGTACTTCATATAGGATGCCTCCACGACTCAAAGGCTGAGCGTCACAGCCTGGGCCCCTCCTGCCTCAGCAGAAATAAATGCTTCCTTCAACAATGATGCAGAACAGCATCAGGACTACCATTTCCAAAACCCTTTCCCCAATACCTCGTAGAAAACAAACTCGAGGCACGAAGTAAGAAATGAATGTTGACCCATAGGAATAAATAGATCGTTCCTATGCAACTGCAGTTCAAACGCTATTTAAAATATTTATACTGCATTCTAGACATTACTGGATAAATGGGAAAAGCTTCCATAAACTCAATTTCTTATAGCAATTTGAATAATAATTTTTTTAAGTGGCTAAAATACAAGCAAAGTAGGCAGCAAATTTGCATATCTCCCCCGGTTCTTCAAACTAGTTGATGGGATTTTTTAGACCAACCTCAGTGGGAAGTCTCAGTCTAAGTTCCTCCTCAGAACAGCACCAACAATTTAGCTGTGACACAGCTCTGGAGTAGGTCTTGAACTGCAGCACTTACATCATTGAGATAATTATTACTTGCTGGTGGCTAAATTAGACATTTTGTTGGCTTCAATTTTAAACTTTTAACTAAGCAGATTGCAATATTGTTGCTTCAAATAATTTGTAACACTCAATCTGATGCTTGATGTGCCATGAAATTGTGTTGCAGTTTAATAAAAACTGAAATAGTGCAGAAAAAAAAAAAGAAACTGCTCTCTGCTCTCGCATTTAGATGCAAGGAACTACAGATGTTGGAATTTTGGGTAGAACACAAAGGGCTGGAGTAATTCAATGCGTCAGGCAGCATGGCTGGAGATATCTATCCAGGTCCTCCAGAGATGCAGCCTGACCCGCTGAGTTACTCCAGCATTGTGCTCCCTCATTTAGATCCATCTTGGTTTAATAGGTGAACAGCCGACAGTTGCCAAAACTGCTTTGCTCGCACTGTACATATCCAGCACGCAGTATACATAATGGCTCGTGGAAATCATCATTTAAATTGATTGTTTTTTCTTGATGTTCGTGATACCAACTGAACCTCACCCAATTGTTGCATGACTAGCAGCAATGCTGAAGTCTGATAGTGAACATCACCCACTTCCATCAAGAGAACCGTTCTGAGAACCTGCACAGATCATTTCCAATAATCAATGCCCTTGCCAGAGACACAAGAAACTCCAGATGCTGCAATCTTCAACAAAAAAAATTAAGTGCTGGAGCAGCTCAGTGGGCCAGGCAGGAATGGACAGATGACATTTTAGTTCGGGACCCTTCTTCAGTCCAAAGCATCACTGTCTATTCCCTCCTCTGGTGCTGCCTGACCCGCCAAGTTATTCCAGAATTGGAGGTACACAAAAAAGCTGGAGAAACTCAGCGGGTGCAGCAGCATCTATGGAGCGAAGGAAATAGGTAACGTTTCGGGCCGAAACCCTTCTTCTCCTCCCCTATTCCAGAATTGTATTGTGTTCAAGGTCCTCGCCAGACAGTGAAATGTTGAGGGCGAGTCCTTTAAGGGGAAAAAAGCGTTAAAAATAATTAGCTTAGTTCCAAGTCTCTGTACTGTAGTTCCAAGTCTCTCTACACGGTACCCTCGTATTGTTAAACCCCAAACACATTACAATGATGGCAAAATTCAGCATTCACCGAAACAATCAGTAATTGATGCACAGTGCCAATGGCTCTCAGCGCCAGAGACCATGTTCTCGGATGCCGTCTGTTTGCACATTCTCCCTGTGACCATATGGGTTTCCTTCCACATCATAAAGATGTGTGGATTTGTAGTTTTAATGGCCACTGTCAATTGCCCCGTGTGTGTAGGGAGGGGATAAGAAAGTGGAATAACAGAATTAATGTGGACACTGATCGGTGGTCAGCGCACACTCAACGGGATGAAGGGTCTGTTTGCAAGCTGCATCTCTAAACTAAAACTAATGAATAAGGTACCTATATGGGGCACTTTTGACAGATGACAGCACCCTAAAAACAAGTGAAAAAGAAAAATTTGGAACCCCAATTAAATTTTAATTAGCATTTAATTCTAATTCTTTAAATTTACGCTCATACTGTAGCAGTTCTTTAATCATTTCATTACATGTATGCTTGTTCCTCTTTCCCCTACAGATGTCTTGCATATGAGAGTGTTAAAATATATCCGTGGGTTGACATCAATTTTGATGGATAGGTATTTCCTACAATTAATGCAGTTTCTATTTTCAAAATCAAAGGAAGAATAACATTCGAGAGGAAGTGCAGACACTGACCTTTCCACCATTTGCACTGTTTCGATGGTGACTAAACTGAGCTTGGTTTACACATATTGGATCATTTTTGTTCACTTGGCTAAGAAAGTGAATGGAAGGAGGTGCTGAGGAATGCAGGACTTCAACATTATGCCCGCAGTTAAGTGTCATTTCCTTGGTACTGATTTTGAAGTATATTATGCAAATCCAATTGAGACATACCATGTGCATCACAAAGATTTTAAATTTATCAGGAGAGATAAGTTTAAATTGGGATACTATTCCCAAGATTCTGAAGTAACAATTATCCGAGTCGGGAACGCACAGTTGAAACTGCTGGTGTTTCACAACAGTATGTTGGGGAAATGAGTTGAACTACCTGGACCTCTTTGACAGAGTGACTGCAGTAAAAAATAGCAACAAGTGGTATAACATTTTAAGATGCCATACATTAAATGCAGAAATACATCCCATGGCACAATCAGACAAAAGAGATCACCAAGCAACCAGAGGGCTGGTTGAAGGCATGGTTGGAAAGGTGGAATTTAAGTCTTTAAAGAAGAAATTATAAAATTGCAACAGTTTTTTAGGAAATAATTCCAGAATGTGGAGCATAAGCAAATTAATATGGCGCCACGGAGATACAAGGAATTGCAGATACTGGAATCTTGAGGAAAGTACAAAGCACAAAGAACTGAACAGGTCAGGCAGCCATCAGTGGAGGGAATGGACCGGTGACATTTGGGTTGCACACTTCTTTAGACTGATGTAGGGGGTGAATGTTGGATAAGAGATGTAGGTGGGTCAAAGGCTGACAAATGATAGGTGGAGTGCATAAGAAGGAACTGCAGATGCTCATTTAAACCGAAGATAGACACAAAATGCAGAAGTAACAGCAGGACAAGCATCGTCTCTGGCGGGAAGAAATGGGTGACATTTCGGGTTGAGACCCTTCTTCAGACTGAGTCAGGGGAAAGAGAAACAAGAGATATAGATGGTAATGTAGAGAGATATAGAACAAATGAATGAAAGATATGCAAAAAAGTAACGATGATAAAGGAAATAGGCTATTGCTAGGTGATAACAAGAAGCTGGTGCGACTTGGGTGGAGGAGGGGTGGAGAGGGGGGAATGCAGGGGTTATTTGAAGTTAGAGAAATCAATATTCATACCACTGGGCTGTAAGCTGCCCAAGCGAAATGCTGTTCCTCCAATTTGCATTCAGCCTCACTCTGATTATGGAGAAGGCCTGGGACAGAAAGGTCAGTGTGGGAATGGGAAGGGGAATTAAAGTGTTTGGCAACTGTGAGATCAGGTAGGTCCAGGCGGGCTGAGCGAAGGTGTTCAGCGTAACGATCGCCAAGTCTACGTTTGGTCTCACCGATGTACAAGAGTCCACATCTTGATAGGTGGATGCAGGTGATTGGAGTATTGATTGGCAGATGGGTGGAGTGAGGAGAGAGATGAAAAGGTGACAAAATGGTGTCAGATAAGGAGAGAAGCAGAGTGAAATATACTGCCAGCGCATTGCAGCATGATGTATGGTTGGGAGCACTTTACAAAAGGTCAGAGACAAACAAAGATGTGGGAGAGTGAGGCATGGTCTGACAAGTTGAGATTGCAGAGTAAGGCAGTGTCAACATCATAAGTGGATTTATACAAGGAAAATTTGTGGAAATATAGGGTGGTCAATGTTCATCAGCAAGGATGGGTTAAGGGCCAATAACACCTGGCATCGGCGAAAGTGCTTTGAAAGAGTCTGTTTACAAAGGAATCAGAATAATATTTCACGCTGTTTGTAAAGTTTCAGAATGGTGGTAATGCCATGTAGATGGGGAGAATATAGACCATCAAACAGGACTGGGGTAAAATAAAATTAGATTGTGAAAAATATGGTTTTCCCCGTGGGAAAGATGCGTGGTGATTTCATCAAATCAGCAGTTGCACTGGTGTTCCACACAGACTACAATCTAGATGAGTAAAGGAAGAGAGTTGAAGAAGGAACTGCAGATGCTGGAAAATCGAAGGTACACAAAAATGCTGGAGAAACTCAGTGGGTTCAGCAGCATCTATGGAGCGAAGGAAATAGGCAACGTTTCGGGCCAAAACCCTTCTTCAGACTGATAGGTGGAGAGAAGAAAGGAAAAAGGCGGAGGAGGAGCCTGAGGGCTGAGGGATGGGAGGAGACAACCAGAGGGCTGAGGAAGAGGAGGAGACAGTAAGGGCTAGCAAAATTGGGAGAATTCAATGTTCATGCCCCCAGGATGTAGACTGCCCAAGCGGAATATGAGGTGCATTTCCTCCAATTTCCGGTGTTGCTCGCTGTGGCCATGGAGGAGACCCAGGACAGAGAGGTCAGATACGGAATGGGAGGGGGAGTTGAAGTGCTGAGCCACCGGGAGGTCAGGTTGGTTATTGCGGACCAACCGGAGGTGTTCGGCGAAACGATCGCCAAGCCTCCGCTTGGTCTCACCAATGTAGATCAGCTGACATCTAGAGCAGCGGATGCAATAGATGAGGTTGGAGGAGATGCAGGTGAACCTCTGTCGCACCTGGTACGACTGCTTGGGTCCTTGAATGGAGTCGAGGGGGAAGGTGAAGGGACAAGTGTTGCATCTCTTGCGGTTGCAAGGGTAACCCTTGGAGGATTGGAAAATTGGAGGAAATGCACCTCCCATCTGTCCTGGGTCTTCTCCATGGCCACAGCGAGCAACACCGGAAATTGGAGGAAATGCACCTCATATTCCGCTTGGGCAGTCTACATCCTGGGGGCATGAACATTGAATTCTCCCAATTTTGCTAGCCCTGACTGTCTCCTCCCCTTCCTCAGCCCTCTGGTTGTCTCCTCCCATCCCTCAGCCCTCGGGCTCCTCCTCTGCCTTTTCCCTTTCTTCTCCCCACCCCCTATCAGTCTGAAGAAGAGTTTCGGCCCGAAACGTTGCCTATTTCCTTCGCTCCATAGATGCTGCTGCACCCGCTTAGTTTCTCCAGCATTCTTGTGTACTAAAGGAGGAGAGTTAGTTGCTGAACCTTCACCTGCAACTTCCCACCACTTTTGTTGCTCCTGGCAAATCTGAGATATGGCCCTTATACTTGAAGGATGTTTTTATCATGAACGGTTGAAGCTGATATTTTAGGTGCATTTATATTTCCGATTCAATTCAAACTCAAAGTTCGTTAATACAAATAACCACTCAACAAACCGATCCGCTTCCAAAATCCCACTGAACTGCTTGGAAATAAATTTGAGGTGTAGGATTTAATGAATCAAGTGTTTGCTTGGTGCAGATTCAAATGAAGAAATGTTACTGGGATTAATTTGAAATGTCAAAGGATTGAAAGAGCAAATATTCAAGATCATTCACATGCAATCAATGTTAGACCCTTCCACAAGAACAAGGCTGGGCATTTATATGCATGAAAAACAGCGATAAAAATCTCAGAATCAGATTGCATGCTGTAATTTCCATTCCAAATGCAGAATCCAAGTCATCATCGTGTTCTCTCCAGTACATTCAATGAACACCTCCATTCATTACAACAAGTTTACAATGAGCTGAGAGATGCCAAATTTCTATCTGGTAAAGAATCTTCAACCTGAAACATTAATTATTCCTCTTTCCACATATGCTGCCCAAGTTACTGAGTGTTTCAAGCAATTTTATTTTATTTCAGATACCCAGCATCTGTGGTTTTTGATTTTCATTTGGTCTTTTCCCCTCTGGGCTTCCCGGCACACTTCACAGCTAAATCAATGACTTTTGAAGTGCAGTCACTGACAACTTGTCAACATTGCATGGGGGGGGGGGGGGGGGGGTAAGAGACAAATGACAATGTAATTTTATTTGTTGAATGGGGCTGCTGAAAGAAGCAGCATAACACAAGAAAACGTATGACCTTAGTATAATGGAGTCTCCTGCAACTTAAAAAGGAATCTTGGTTTTAATGTACTCTGATATAATCCATTAAGACGTTACATATTTCTGCTGGTTAGTCGAGATTACAGCATAAATAAATAGCACGCATTTATGGAAGCTGACAACTGAATTAGTTTAAAAAAAACATCAGTTGGTACCACACCTGCTACTTCCAAGGAAATTCAGATGTTCCACAATACACTGTAAATGAAGCTGCAGCTCTTTACAAGGTATGTCCACTTTGAAGAAGCTTCCTCCGCTCTTCGACAGGAGTTTGGTGAGAACCTTTCTTGCTGCACTCCCACTGCAATTTCTACTGCTCTTCTGCGACCATGTTCTGACTAAGACTCGCTAACCTAGCCACGTGTCCTTCCTCAGTACCTTGTCCTGATGTAGGATCTCAACCCAAAGTTATTACTATACATTTTCCTCCACAGATGCTGCCTGAGCTGCTGAGTTCCTCCAGAAGCTTGTTTTCTGCTCCAGATGATTGTGTACTGTTCGAGCAATGTACTGATATAGGGAGGACAGGGTCAAGGAAGTTTATCTTGTATTTGGTTCTTTTGCTGTCTGAGCCTATGGAACTTCTCCAGCTCAGTTAGTGATAGCGCGGCCAAGCCAATGGATATTGAAGTCTCTTATCCAGAGTACATTCTGTGTCCAGTGCTACATCTAAGTGATGTTACACATGAAAGAGCACTAATTCATCAGCTGAAGGAGGAGAACAAGAAGCAATCAGGCCTTTTCTTGCAGTTAATCTTGATGTAATCCAATAGGATGACATTTTGTGGGGTGCCTGCAGTCAATATTGAGGATACTCAGTGCTCCTATATTGCTGTGTTGCCATCTCTGGGGCTTCCAATTGCTGGGACAAGATGTAACCAGGGAGCACGGTGGAGGAATCTGGCATGTGCACCTTGTGTGATTACACATAGAATTATTTTTGAGCTACAAATCCTCGACATCATTCCACAGGTTACATCCTGATCTTTGATCTATGCTTTCTGTCTCTCCATCAATATAATGATGCTGTGTTACACTTATACTGGACTCTATTCCTCTGCTTATTTCTGTTGTATCCGGTTATTGTTGTTTTATTGCTCTCTCGATCTTTCTGCACCAAACTCCTACCAACAACTTATCCCAGTTTGCCTTCTGATTGACAATTTTTTTCCTCATTGAATGTTTGGAGCAAGCCATTAAAAAACTTACCTTGGTCTAATTTAACAATATTGTACCTACACATGGAAACCTGCACTGACAGATGACTGCAACAGTGGAAACTCATTTGATTCACATCTGAGCCTCCTGGTAAGGACGTCTTAGTATGCTTTTCACGGTAATAAAACAGATAATTTTATGCCAGATGTTTCCTTTCAGCAAAGTGACAATGTTACAACAGATGATGCGCTCTGGTGGTAATGAGGTCATAACCCATGATGATTCATGGAAATCACTTTTATGAACAGCATAACAGCCAAGTGCCTGTGCTAACAGCCACATCCCAACAATACCCCTATTGTAAATGAACATACTACCTTTAAACAGTTACATGAAACGGGAGAGTAGAGCAACAATGAAATACAGTACTATTCATCCTGATTCCACTGTGCACTCGCCCTGTTCATCACTGATAGGTTGCTAACCTACATCAGATCACACAGGGACAAACTAATAATTTTCACATGAAATGACATAGGTACCACAAACTTCCAACCATGCAAGTCAGTAGATGACACTTGAAAGATTAAAAAAAAAAATTAAACTACTTCAAGATAAGGCAAAACAATACCTGGGTTGCTTCTCTCAGCTAAGTGGAGCAAGGTTAAATTATGTTTTTCTTGCCAATTGTTCCTGGGAAGCCTGATACAGCATATGCTGCGATATAATTATTGCATGAAATATGGTATGCAATTATTTTATTCTTTGTTAGAGAACCACTTTTTGATCTACATTTGTCCAATTAAAAAAAATATTTTGGTATGTGCTGTTTGGACCAACTTGTAGCACAAAGCACAAAGCTTATATATAGGTTCTTAAGATGCAAATTATACAGTGCAGGTATTCAGAAATGAGCAACAAAATGCAGCACTGAATGAAATATCAAAACCACACTGTGCAGAATCACTAGTGGTTTTCTTTTGTAGACAAATTTGTGTCAGTCAGCATTCCAATTAAAAATTAAGTTTCATTTATCAGCATTTTTTTTTCCCAATCAATATACAATCCTTCTTATGTTTTGACTTTGTGACAAATCAACTTCTAATTTAATAAATGTACAGGCAAAAAGTATAAAATCAAAATTGGGAAACTTTGAAAATAGTTTTTAAACCTTTCAGAGGTGCCAGCATGCCACTCTGGTACATAGAGCCACAATAAAAGCATTGGGAATCACTGATTTCCAGGAGTGTGCATGTACTTTTTTGCAACTGAAGGCTGGTGGCAGATTACTACTGCAAGCACAGGGAACAAAACTACACAGAAGTATTAAATTACGCAGAACAGATTTTCCCATGATAGTAAAGAAAGAATCAGAATTAGTTGTTACATTTAAAAAAACTGTAATGATATATAATTTCACAAAACAGAACTAATTTCAGAAGTAAAATTGATAGTCTGGTATCCTCAGGAGTTTGGTAGTGTCGAACTTGCAGATTTTTAGATTATTCGATATTACTCCTATTACCGTCCCAACACAATTCTACTTTACTTTTCAACATTACATAGTAATATAATAACATTTCCAGTGAAGCCGATGAGCTTAATGGAAGTAGAACCCTGCAAGTCCTGCTAGTAAGTTTTAGCCATTATGTTTCAGGTTGTCAAATTAACCTGTAACATAGAAGCTCCCCGGACCTCTGGTTCCACAATCACACACTTCAAATCTTGACAAGTTGCTGAATATATAAAAAAATAATAAAAATGTGTTAAACTAAGACAGCTTCATGCACACACAGTTAACAATTTTCTCCTGCTTCAATCTCACTAAGCACCAGCAAATTCAAACAGAAGACGTGGAAACACGTTCTCAATTCATTTGTTAATGGCGCACAATTTCTCTTCTGGTATTGGTAAGGCAATATAACTTTTTATTAGTATTTCAGGAAAAAAAGATGCAAAACTGCAGGAGTAACTCAGTTGGTCAGGCATTTCTGAAGAACATGTATAGGTGATGATTTGGGTCGGAACCCTTCTTCAGGGTGGGGCAACAAAGCTGAAACATAGGAGGGACAGGACAAAGCCTGGCAAGTGGACACTGGTGAGTGGGTGTTTTGACAGGAAGA
This sequence comes from Malacoraja senta, assembly GCA_038087875.1. Classification (NCBI taxonomy): domain Eukaryota; kingdom Metazoa; phylum Chordata; class Chondrichthyes; order Rajiformes; family Rajidae; genus Malacoraja; species Malacoraja senta. The sequence goes on from CM075987.1 coordinate 15,525,834, forward strand.
TGGTTGGATAAAGACCAGAGATGAAAAGACAAAAGGTGTGAGATAGAAGTATTGCGAATTGTGAAGCCAGAGGAATAAAAATGGAAGGGGAGAAATGGGTGAAAAGCCAGGGAAGTAAATGGGGGGGGAAAAAATGGGGTTTGAAGTTAGTTACATAAAATTTGAAAATGTAATGTTCGTATTGTTACGTTGTAAGCTACTCATGCAGAATTAGGTGATGTTCCTCCAGTTTGCATGTTGTCTCACTCTGGCAGTAGAGGAGGCATTCAGGAACCATTTTCATTTTCATGCATTTTAACTGTAGCTTGCAACACAAAAGCTACAGTGCCCTCCATAATGTATGGGACAAAGACCCATAATTTATTTATTTGCCTCTGTACTCCACAATTTGAGATTTGTAATAGAAAAAAAATCACATGTGGTTAAAGAGCACATTGTCAGAATTTATTAAAGGGTATTTTTATACATTTCGGTTTCACCATGTAGAAATTACAGCTGTGTTTATACATAGTCCTCCCAATGTTTGGGACACATGGCTTTACAGGTGTTTTTAATTGCTCAGGTGTGTTTAATTGCCTCCTTAATGCAGGTATAAGAGAGCTCTCAGCACCTAGTCTTTCCTCCAGTCTTTCCATCACCGTTTGAAACTTTTTTTGCTGTTTATCAACATGAAGACCAAAGTTGTGCCAATGAAAGTCAAAGAAGCCATTGTGAGACTGTGAAATTAGAATAAAACTGTTAGAGACATCAGCCAAACCTTAGGCTTACCAAAATCAACTGTTTGGAACATCATTAAGAAGAAAGAGAGCATTGGTGAGCTTACTAATCGCAAAGGGACTGGCAGGCCAAGGAAGGCTGATGACAGAAGAAGTCTCTCTATAATAAAGAAAAGTCCCCAAACACCTGTCTGACAGATCAGAAACACTCTTCAGGAATCAGGTGTGGATCTGTCAATGACCACTGTCCACAGAAGACTTCATGAACAGAAATACAGAGGCTACACTGCAAGATGCAAACCACTGGTTAGCCGCAAAAATAGGATGGCCAGATTACAGTTTGCCAAGAAGTACTTAAAATAGCAACTACAGTTCTGGAAAAAGATCTTGTGGACAGATGAGACGAAGATTAACATATCAGATTGATGGCCAGAGCAAAGTATGGAGGAAAGAAGGAACTGCCCAAGATCCAAAGCATACTACCTCACCTGTGAAACACGGTGGTGGGGGTGTTATGGCCTGGGCATGTATGGCTGCTGTAGATACTGGCTCACTTATCTTCATTGATAATACAACTGCTGATGGTAGTAGCATAATGAATTCTGAAGTGTATAGACGCATCCTATCTGCTCAAGTTCAAACAAATGCCTCAAAACTCATTGGCATGCAGTTCATTCTACAGCAAGACAATGGTCCAAAACATACTGCTAAAGCCACAAAGGAGTTTTTCCAAAGCTAAAAAAGGGTCTTGAGTGGCCGTCAATCACCCTATCTGAACCCATTTGAGCATACATTTTATATGCTGAAGAGAAAACTGAAGGGGACTAGCCCCCAAAACAAGGATAGGCTAAAGATGGCTGCAATACAGGCCTGGCAGAGCATTACCAGAGAAGACACCCAGCAACTGGTGATGTCCATGAATCGCAGACTTCAAGCAGTCATTGCATGCAAAGGACATGCAACAAAATACTAAACATGACTACTTTCATTTACATAACATTGCTGTGTTGCAAACATTATGGTGGCCTGAAATGGAGGGACTATATATAAACACTGCTGTAATTTCTACATGGTGAAATGAAAGTGTATAAAAAATATCCTTTATTAAAATCTGACAATGTGCACTTTAACCACATGTGATTTTGTCTATTACAAATCTCAAATTGTGGAGTACAGAGGCAAATAAATAAATGATGGGTCTTTGTCCCAAACATTATGAAGTGCACTGTAAACGGAATGCTGAAAACTCGGGAAAGAGCTGCAATTTCAGAGATCAACATACAGTACAGATAATATCTGTAGGAAGGAACTGCAGATGCTGGTTTACACCGAAGATAGTTCCGAAAAGCTGGAGTAACTCAACGGGTCAGGCAACATATCTGGAGAAAAGGAATAGGTGACGTTTTGGGTCGAGACCCTTCTTCAGAATGAGAGTCAGGGGAGTGAGAAACTAGATGTATGTGCAGTGCAGACAGACTGGTTCACTTTCCTTATCCTCTCCCGGGCAAATGTTGGACAGTTTCACAGCTGTGCACAGTAAAAATGAATGAAATAGTAAACAGGAACAACATTAGTACATAAAACTTCAATGATTGGGATACGAAAAATTGTTCTAAAATAGGAAGTTTTATTTTTGCTCATTCCCAAGTAGGTAACGCACAATCGAATGACAACTATTATAACAGTGATCAGGAATCGAACCAAACGACCAGTCCCGATCAATAAAGCTCAGTTTCAGTGAACAAAAGGCAATCTCAAAAATAAATGTTTTTCTAACATGCAAATGTTTTGACCATCCTGAGAATGTATGAAATAATTAGTAAAACTGGAAATGGAAGCAGATCCATTTCAAATTTTGCACAACATTACACAGAATAATACAACATATTTAAAATCTGTGCAGGCTGAATAATGAATAATGTCACATTCAAATGAGTTCTGAAAAGCACAAAGCTCACATTTTCAGAGGACAAATCACATGGGTACAACTGTAATACTTTTCTATCGCTTATTTCTGTGAAGATTACTCCTGCCACACAAAAATTGTTAAATGATCTGAAGGAAGATTCTCGAGCCCTTGATGTGGGCTCATTTCAAATGGTTCTTCTCCCCCCCCCCCCCCCCCCCCAGTCTTCACGTTCCATTTATCCTGCCCATGTTCACAACAGGACTCTTCAGCAAGGTGGCTAGCATTTGGCCTTGGGGCACTGCAAGACCATCTTAAATCAGCAACAGACAATATCAGCAGCCAGAAGATGGCACAAGTCACCAGCAGGCGTGGACCCCAGCAGCAATCACATAAAAACCTCCACATGAATAGCTCGGGAATCCTTTCCCTTGCCTTTTGAAGAGCATGCCATGCTGTTTTGACCCTGAAGGACTTCTATCCTTCACACTGGCCATAAATAGCATTAAAGAGGTGGGGGATGGGAGCACATAAACATAAAAGGCTATGGACGAAGGAAAAAAAAAAAATCTGAGAGCAAGAGACTTGGCTGCAGTCATAGGACATGACCCTACAAAAAGGAGGTCAGAACCAACTACAGGTTCCACCTGCTACAGGCAACAAAAGATTCTTCATGCTTTTTTGTTTCAAAACAAAACTCTAATATTCAACCTTATTGATTCAGAACAAAACACTAAATGCCACGTGTACCAATATTTACAGTCGGGAGGACGGTGTAATGCAAAACTACGGTTTCATTTAAATTAGATTCTTAGAGTCTCCCATATTGGATAAATAAATAATGTTCTCAGGCACTGGGAACAATAAGACGTCACAAGTCAATGCCCTGCCTCCACGCAAACGATTAGCTGTACAAGTGATGAGAACACAAAACACCAACTACCCAAAAGTACAAAAACTGTTCAAATCTATTCAGATTCATATTATAATTCTGCAAACTCATTTCAGATAGAAAACACTGATCAAATGATATGAAATTTCTGGAGCAGAAAACACCAGGAATTTTCACAATCTCTCCATTGCTCCAAGCCACATGGATCTGAGCAGAGCAGTCGCACAAACAAAGCTGTACTGCTGAACTACATATTTCCAATAATAAAGTATTGGAGATTTATTGTCGCAAACCTTTTATTGTTGCAATTAATTGGGGGATTTCATTAGAAAATAACATAGATAAAATAACATAGAGCCAAAATGATAGGCGCCTTAGATATGGCTAACCTGGATGAAACTTTTCACTGACGGCTGTGTTGGTGAGTAATGGACATGAGCTCGTAAAGAGAATTAAGGGAGAGATCGAGAATTTGTTTAACAGTTTCAGAACACCTGCCCTCACACGGTGGAAAAGAGTAAGGAACTTATTAAAAAGAAAATTAAATAAGACAGGGGAAATAAAACAAGTAAAATGCACTAATTGTATAGCTCTTAAACAGCTGACACAGTTCTTATGGACCCTATAGATGCACTTAATGGTGTTCAATTCATTTACACAAACTGAATGATCATAACCACAACAAAGCTGCATGGTGGCATAGCAGCAGAGTTGCTGCCTTACAGCGCTTGCAGCACCAGAGACCCGGGGTCGATCCTGACTACAGGTGCGGTCTGTACGGAGTTCGTACGTTTTCCCCGTGGGTTTCCCCCCACGAGATCTTCGGTTTCCTCCCACACTCCAAAGACGTACAGGTTTGTACGTAAAATGGCTTGGTATAAGTGTAAATTGTCCCTAGTGTGTGATGGATAGTGTTAATGCACAGAGGTCGCTGGTTGGTGCAGACTGTAAGAGCTGTATCTCTAAACTAAACAATTATACAAAGAAGGTAGACAAAAATGCTGGAGAAACTCGGCGGGTGCAGCAGCATCTATGGAGCGAAGGAAATAGACAACATTTCGGGCCGAAACCCTGTAGAAGGGTTTCGGCCCGAAACGTTGCCTATTTCCTTCGCTCCATAGATGCTGCCGCACCCGCTGAGTTTCTCCAGCATTTTTGTCTACCTTCGATTTTCCAGCATCTGCAATACTGACTTGAACAATATTATACAGAGAACACTGAAATGGCTATAACAAGCATCAGGAAGCAATTGCTACAAATCACTCAATACACCACACTTCACCGATGAAGCCCATCTAATCAGTCAAAAGGCACGAAGCTTGTGGAGACATATCATCTCTCTGAGAAGAAAAGCTCTTCTGGACAAAAATATTTCTCAGCCTATCCCATGGCACTGATGTCGGTGCCACCACCAACAGCTATTTTCTGGCCTGAAAATATAAATAACATGATGCTGCTTAAGGACCTACATGCAGCTCTGCAGCACGAATAAATCCTCATCCAAATTAGATGAGCAAAGTAAACAAGGCAATGTCACAGCGGAAGGATTCACATCCCTCCCACTCAGTTGACTTGCTTCGAGTTGTAGTTCTGCCACAGCAGCCCTGGGGATTAATACTGAATTCCATCTGCAATATTCTGCTCTCATGTATTTTTATTTGACTGGTCTACCGCAGAACATTCCTGTCGAATAGATATTCCTGCTATCCTTCATGCAGTAGAATTCAGTGGACGAATTACTAGAAACATAGATAGATAGATTCAAAATGCTGGAGAAACTCAGCAGGTCAGGCAGCATCTATGGAGAAAAGGAATTGGTGACATTTTGTGTAAAAACCCTTCAGACTAAGAATCACACAAGTATTCATAAAAGAGCACCGTAGACTGGCTCAACTGGGAAAGTTAAGGAGAAGCTCAACCAAAGCAAGATTACAAAGGCTTGAGGCAGGAAGGGAAAGCACAGATGGGGCATTAAGCTTTAGTAAGGGGTGAAGGAAGGAAAGGAAAAACATAGGGAGGAAGGGAATTCACTACTCCATAATAGCTGCTTTGTGTGAATACTCTTTGAGAAGTCAACTCAAAAAATATATAGAATATCAGTCCAAGAAAAGTGCATACCAAGTATTTTGTAGTAATCTTCCCAGGCTTTGGAATAATCCATCTGACCAGTTTGGCCACCATTCTGATCTGTGGGCAGGTTTAAAAAAATTACATTTCACAAATTGATAAAATACATTTGTCAGAAAAGGTTGAGGGATCTTTTGCGGGGCAAAAGGAGAACTAGTTTTCAGGATTGCTTCAAACCCAGGCTCTTTACAGTAAACTCTGTACAGTGAGCGAGTGTGACTAACGTTTGGTCAAGATTCAATCTTAAACCAGTTTGCTTAAAGCCAACTCAGAATATAATACAAAGTGGATTATGTTTATTTCTTATGGTCTTTGATTGCCGAGGATGGATGGAGGAGAAGAACACTGGGCTATAATCTCCGACCTTACTTTCCTAGATGACTATTCCAACCACATGATGTATGCCTGAACACCTAATTTAATGATTTCCACACACACAGGTAATTCTTAATTTAATACCCGGTCTTGTTGATTTCAGTCTGATCAAACAAATAGCCAGTAAAGGCAATTTTCATGAGTCAAAAATAATTTTACATATTAGGGTGGCACAGTGGCACAGCTAGTAGAATTGTTGCTTCAGTGCCAAAGACCCAGGTTCAAACATGACCTTGCATGCTGTCTGTGTGGAGTTCACACATTTTCCGTGGCCACCTGGGTTTCTTCCATGTGCACTGGTTTTCCCCCACATCCTAAGGTGTGTGGGTGTGTAGGTAAATTGGCCTCTAAAAAAAATTACCCCTAATGTACAGGAAGTGGATGACAAAGTCGGATAACGGCACTAGTGTGATTGGGTGAGCGATGGTCGGTGTGGACTCAGTGGGCCCAAAGGGCCCGTTTCCATGTTGAATGTTTAAACTAGACTTATTGCTGGCTATACTATTTTTTGAGGGGGGAATGAATTAGAGCAATTATTTTATATCCAGCAAGATAACAGATGACTGCATCAGTATCTTCAGCTTGTAATCCAAATCTTGAAAGACCGATTACTGGCCAAATTTAGCAAGGTTATGTATTGCTCTTTCGATACAAAATGCTGAAGTACAGCAAACATTGCCACAAAACAGTTATTGAAAAAACAAAACTGGGAAAGACAAGTGTTGAATTTGAAGGGGTTAAAGAGGGAAGATGGTCCAAATTTGAAGTAAAAATAGCCGAGAAATATCAGCAGAAATCTCATGTTAATTTCGAGAATTTGAACCCAATTGGAAGTGAGATCATTTTGAAGGAATGGAGAATATTCAAAATGATTCACACAACTGGAAGATGGCTGATAAGGAAAGTAATGAAGCGGTCCAGATGAGATAATGGGCCACAAGAGCGAAGAGGCATTGTTATTGATATTGTAGAAGTGATAAGGCACTGAGCTGAAACTCACCTTCATGTAAACATTTTGTGGAGGTGAAGTTACAAACTCCATTTTCACTTTTGGAACTTTATTCGGTACACTGCACATCCAAGTAATGCTAACCACCAATAAAACATTCAGCAAAGCAGCTCATCAGCAAACACTTGTACATTTTCCTTCCACATCTCAGAACTATCACACACCATTTCTGATTTCATAACTTCCGGCTCTCCGCCCTCTAAAGCCTCCAACCTCATCGTTCCCCAGCCTCGCATATCTTCTCCCCAAAATCCACAAACAGAACAGCCCTGGCAGACCCATTGTTTCTGCTTGTTCATGTCCCACTGAATTATTTTCCACATACCTCGACTCCATCCAATCCCCCCTGGTCAAATCCCTCCCTACCTGTGTCCAAGATACCTCACACGCCCTTCGTCTCTTCAATTACTTCTGTTTTCCAGGCCCTCACTCCCTCATCTTTACTATGGATGTACAGTCACTCTACACCTTCATTCCCCACCCAGGGTCTTAAAGCCATCTGTTTCTTCGTCGACCGCAGAACCAGCCAATTTCCGTCTCTCCTCTCCTCCACCTAGCAGCAGCTGGTCCTTACCCTCAACAACTTCTCATTCGACTCCTCCCACTTCCTCAAAATCCAAGGCGTAGCTATGGGCACTCGCATGGGCCCCAGCTATTCTTGCCTCTTTGTAGGGCACGTCGAACAGTCACTGTTCCAGGCGTACACTGGCACTATCCCCGAACTCTACCTCCGCTGCACTGATGCCTGCATCGGTGCTACCTCCTGCACCCATGCAGAACTCACGGACTTCATCAACTTCACGACTAAATTCCATCCTACACTCAAATTCACTTGGACCATCTCCGAATCTCCCTACCATTTCTAGATCTCACCATCTCCATCATAGAACACAGACTATTGACAGACATCTATTACAAACCCACCGACTCCCATAGCTATCTTGACTACACTTCTTCCCACCCTGATTCCTGTAAAGACTCTATTCCCCTACTCCCAATTCCTCCGTCTACGCCGCATCTGCGCCCAGGATGAGGTTTTCCATACCAGGTTATCGGAGATGTCCTCATTCTTTAGCGAACGGGGGTTCCCTCTTCCATTATAGATGAGGCTCTCACTGGGGTCTCCTCAATATCCCGCAGCTCCACTCTTGCTCCCCCTCCCCCCTTTCGTAACAAGGACAGAGTCCCCCTTGTCCTCACCTTCCACCCTATCGGCTGTTGCATAGAGCATATAATCCTCCAACATTTTCACCACCTCCAACGGAATCCCACTACTGGCCATATCTTCCCATCTTCACCACTTTCTGCTTTCCGCAGAGACCGTTCCCATCGCAACTCCCTGGTCAACCCGTCCCTTCCCACCCAAACCACCCCCTCCCCAGGTACTTTCCCCTGCAACCACAGGAGATGCAACACCTGTGCCTTTACCTCCCACCTCGACTCCATCCATTGACCCCGACAGTCTTTTCAGGTGAGGCAGAGGTTCACTTGCACCAACTCCAACCTCATCTACTGTATCCACTGTTCCAGGTGTCCACGCCTGACCAAGCGCAGGCTCGCCGATCGTTTCGCTGAACACCTCTGCTCATTCAGCCTTAACCTACGTGATCTCCCGGTTGCTCAGCACTTTAACTCCCTCGCCCATTCCCAATCTGATCTTTCTGTCATGGACCTCCTCCATTGTCAGAGTGAAGCCCAGCACAAATTGGAGGAACAGCACCTCATACTTTGCTTGGGTAGCTTACCCCCCAGAGGCATGCACATTGTCTTCTCATACTTCAAGTAGCTCATGCTTTCCCTCTCTCTCCATCCCCTCCCCTTTCCCAGTTCTCCCACCAGTCTTACTGTCTCTGACTACATTCTATCACTGTCCTGCCTACTCCCCTGACATCAATCTGGAGAAGGGTCTCGACCCAAAACGTCACCCATTCCTTCTCTCCAGAGATGCTTCCTGTCCCGCTGAGTTACTCTAGCATTTTGTGTCTATCTCAGAACTATTCATTGACTTTGGGATGTTTTTTCAGGTGTTACAAAAATGCTAACATTTTTTTCAAATCTAATCCAATAATAAAATATTCATGATGTCAATGTCTGGCTTTTGAAAAGCAGCCACTCATTTAATGAAGGATATTAAGTGTGGAAGTTGTAGAGGTTAGTTATTATCAGAGATAAAGTAAAACAAAAGATAAGGAAATCCTGCAATTGGCACAACAATGCACCGTTATAAGAGCAAGGCCGAGAAAAATCTTAGGACTGACTGATTTTAAAATATGCACATTATTATAGCTAACTGGTTCTCAAGTTTGTTAAGACAAAGAATACCAACAAGCACTATAATCCTTGCAGAGAAATATCTACTTCAATCAGTTATGTGAATATTTATTTTAAAAGCAACATTTAAATCTTCAGGCGCAGTAAAGTTAATATTACTTGGTAGTTGAACTTTGTAGTTAGAGCTGCAATGGGACTTTCTGGATGTCACAGCACTCCTGCTTTGTGAAGTGATGAGAACCTCTTTCATTGATGTAAATGGCACAGTTCAGAGTTACTGTCATTTGTGAATTTGCTGACGAGATCTGGCTGTGTGTAGCTCACACAATATTAATCAATCCCAATAGAGCTGATGGAGCAACATAAAACTGAAATTGATCCAATAAAGACCAACATGGGTTCAAGGACCAGCAACTCACCTTCTGAACAGCCATGAAATGGACGAGTTTGAACAACCAGCCTTTGTGGTCAGCATCAAATCTGGCCAGTTCTGATGAAAGGTCATCAGCTAACATTAACTCAGTTTTCCTCCCTGCACAAGTGTGCCAGGCCTGCCAGGTTCTTCCAGCAATACAACACAGAACATAGAAAAGTCCAGCACAGGAACAAGCACTTGATCTCAATGTTCATGCCAAACATGATGCCAAGATAACTCACTCTTCTGCATGCACATTCTTTTCTATTTCAGATTCCCAGAGATTACATTGTTTTGCATCTATGATTTAAGCATTTTTCCCTTCTCCTGTCCTCACTCGTCGTCCTTTATGTACATTTCCATCAGATTGATCCGCTGTGTTCAATAAGGCTTTACTACCCTTTCTCATCCAGCATCAACACCATTCATATCATTCAGTCACTCCTGGTTTTGGACTGATCACTGATATTCCTTTTGTTCTTCCCCCACTACTCTCCCTCCGCTGCAGCTTAATAAAAAGATCTTTGATTTCCAACTTTTCCTGGATCTGATGAAAAAAGTAATTAAACTGAAACATCAACTCTGACTCGCTCTGAAGGGCCTCCACTTGTAACATTCACAGAATCTGCCTGACTTGCTGAGTTCCTCTGGCAGTTTCTTGTGTCTCTCTCTACAAATATTGCTTGATATGCTGGTTATTTCAACCTTCTACTGCTGTTATGTTGATTAAAAAAAATATTCTTCCTCCGATTAACAAGCATCTATCTAGAATGATTAAGTACGTATAGAACGCGATAAAGGGGAAGACACCGTACAGAAGTATATAGGAATCAATACAGGGCAATATACTGTACAGAAGTATTGTAGATCATTTATTTCTAACACAACTCAACAGGAATACTTTCAAAAATCTGATTTAGGAGCAAGTTGTAAACCCCCCCCCCCCCCCCCCCCCCCCCCCCCCGCAGTGCGTTACGATAAGTCCAGCCCAGAGAAGGGTTCAAATCTGCCATACTTCTCAAATGTCTTGAATTAGCTACAGATTTGTGAAGTATATAAATGCACTGTCTAATATTTACTGATTGAATCTGGACATTGTACAAGCTCCTTTCTCAATGAGGGACATTTGATGGTGGATCATTCCATTTACTCTGATGCAACAACCTACTTGACTTCCAATCATGGTCTTCGAACCATGACACTAAAGTAACAAATTCCCAGGCCTGGAGTTAGTTCTTGGACACTCTCCACTGTTGACTTGCAGAGTAAAAACCAAAGCACTGGGAAAACACATCTGTTCAGAAACATCTGCAAAGCCATTAGTACATTGCATGGAGAACCTTCCTGATATATGGAATTCATATGTCAGGGCTAAAATGACGACATTCAAGGGGCTGGGGAAGAAAGAGAGAGGCATGTAGGTTGGGTTTCGTACCACATTTGTTTGAGGTAACCTTTTTCTCACAGCACCCTTCGCCAAAGGACAGAGGAATTTACAATCAAATGCTGGGTATTGATTAGAATCAAAATGAGAGAAAAATCGTAGAAAGCACATTCTGTGCCCCACCCAGTTACTGAGGATAAAGGAGAGCGTTAATGTTGATTCTGGAATTGCAGAGGTAGCAAGAGAAGGGCTGGGCCGCAGAGAGTGGAATGTATTTGCCCGTACTGTTGCAATAGTTCACTTCGCAAATACACACCTGAATTTTGTTGAGAGTTCTGCCCCATTGTTGCTTGTTGTTGCTGGCTAGGCTGCTGGTAAAACTGGGAGATGTAGGCTGACCAGGCTGCTGTACCCAAATGCTGTGCAGTTTTACCTAGACACACACACAGTGTCACAGTAACTATCACTGACTAATTTTGATAGTTTTACCTTGTGGGGTAGGAATAGATCATTATGCAGTGCCGTTACTGCTCGTGTTGTCAATGTCCAATTTTTAAAAGTCTAATTTTGAACCATTTGAACATAAACCCACCCACCCCAACCAAAACACACGTGTATCCAAAGGAATCAGAATCCAAGTACCTCCCCAGTTAATGCCTTCTTGGTTGTTTCCAGTGATATTGGATTTGATCCTCTTCCTATTGAATTCTTCTTCACAGGAAAGATCATCAGCAAGGCCAATATTAATCATCTCAATACAGCCACCCAGTCACAAGATGCTTTAGTAAAAGCATAAAAAAGTGATAACAGGATAAAATGATTAGTGAACCAAGTGACTGGGCTTTCAAATAGCTTTGTCAAAAGTAAATGCATAATTTTGGGAGGATAGGAAGAAGAGTTAATGCCTCATTCAAGGCTACCCACATCTTCTGTAGTATACATACGAGGTCATGTGGTGCGAGTTACTGAATTGAGTCCAACCCAAGATAACATATAACACAACTTCTACTGAAGAAGCACCTTCGATTAGGTTATTTTAGGTGATCAGGAGCAGTTGACTGCTTCTGTAATGGAATCAGCTTGGGGGTTGGAAACCTCAAGCTAACATGCAAACCGAGAACAGCTTGCGATGCTTCGTACACAACTCCAGGATAGTGGCTAACAAGGAAAAAGACAAACCCAGTGAGATCAGAAGAAACTTTCACAATCCTTTGTTGAAGAATCCATATCAAAATATATTTTTTAATCGTAGTAGATGATTCAACATATTCAAGACTCGTCCAAATCGTAGTTTGTAACATTTTGACTCGGGTGTTTTGTCACCCTTTCAGCTACAATTTTAACCTTTTGTAATTCACTATAGAACTCATGCATGGACATATTGGAGTAGTGTTTAAAAGTTAGAGAAACAATTTGGATCAAATGATTAAGTAGGGTTAAAAACAAATAAATAAAAAATCCTGGAGACCAAGTTATCTTTTTTCAAATGTTGGATTTCTTGATTTGCTCTCTCTGAAACTGGCATATTCTTAATGGGGAAATGGCTGCTTTCTGTACCATAATGGTCCTACAACTGTGATTAAAGATTGGTATGCAATTCTTTATCCTGTTGTCATAAAGGCCCACAATGATTGCAAAAGGATAAATTCAGCCAAATAAATTTAAAATATGCACTCATTCCCACAGTCTTGGATAATTTCTATATTAGTCCAGGTATCTTTTGATTACTCAGAGAGTTATTGAAGACAGGTTGCCAAATTGTACAAAGTTGCACTGCTGGTTGAATGGAGGAGGTCAGATGATTTCCTATCGTCCTCCTCTCCTGCCAGACACTAAATGCTTTGAAATAGGTCAAATTATAATTTTGGACAAATCTTGGGGAAAACCATAACTGAAATTGCTTTGAATATTATTTTGTCTCTCCAAGAAAGGAAAATAGGCCAGGAGAAGCAAAACGTGTTACTTTGTTTAAACTATCCTGCGGTTGAGTGTTCAGTTGATCAGTTTGTTTTAAACAGCCTGAGATTTGCTACATTAAAGTTGAGGTTGTTGGCAGACATATGAAGTTTTTTTTTAAAGGATGAATTAGAATAAGCTTGTAAATAAGATTCATAAACAACCCAATTAGAGATCAATCAGGTTAAAATGAATAGTTAAGATAGGTGACAATAAGTTTTGTGGGCACAAGAACTGGAGTATATCAAAATGGATGGACCAAAAATACTGATTAGCCTGTTGGATTTCCCTAGCTGCCTATGTAGCATATCCTATTAAATATTCCGAGCGTGGTGAAAAGCCTCTATTGTATCAAGTCTTGAAGAAGAGAAAATGGAAACCAAGTACTCAACCAATAGCACAATGTACAAAATAAACAAAAACAAAGAGAAGTCTTAGTTTGGTGAAAGCAAAGTAGATACTCACTTGGATCCTGCTGTCCTTGTTGCTGCCAGGGTTGGTATGTACTTCCCCATCCCTGTGTCATAAAGGCTTGTGGAGGGCCACTACGTTTGGAAGAAGAATAAATTCAACCAAACAAATTTAAAATGGGAAATCATTCCACAGTATTATAGAAACATAGAAAATAGGTGCAGGAGGAGGCCTTTCGGCCCTTCGAGCCAACACCGCCATTCATTGTGATCATGGCTGATCATCCCCAATCAATAACCCGTGCCTGCCTTCTCCCCATATCCCTTGACTCCACTAGCCCCTAGAGCTCTAACTCTCTCTTAAATCCATCCCGTGATTTGGCCTCCACTGCCATCTGTGGCAGGGAATTCCACAAATTCACAACTCTCTGGGTGAAAAAGTTTTTTCTCACCTCAGTCTTAAATGGCCTCCCCTTTATTCTAAGACTGTGGCCCCTGGTTCTGGACTCGCCCAACATTGGGAACATTTTTCCTGCATCTAGCTTGTCCAGTCCTTTTATAATTTTATGTTTCTATAAGATCCACCCTCATCCTTCTAAACTCCAGTGAATACAAGCCTAGTCTTTTCAATCTTTCCTCATATGACAGTCCCGCCATCCAAGGGATCAATCTCGTGAACCTACGCTGCACTGCCTCAATCACAAGGATGTCCTTCCTCAAATTAGGAGACCAAAACTGTACACAATACTCCAGATGTGGTCTTACCAGAGCCCTATACAACTGCAGAAGAACCTCTTTACTCTACTGAAATCCTCTTGTTATGAAGGCCAACATTCCATTAGCTTTCTTCACTGCCTGCTGTACCTGCACGCCAACCTTCAGTGACTGGTGTACAAGGACACCCAGGTCTCGCTGTACCTCCCCCTTACCTAACCTAACCCCATTGAGATAATAATCTGCCCCCTTATACTAGCTGTACATTAGTCCTGGTGGCTCCCATTTCATTGGTAGATTATTGGGTACGGAAATGGGGAAGATTGTGGTGTCAATTCCAGATAACACTGCCGGGAAAAGATGAAATTCAGATAACTTTCCATGGCAGGCTTGCCACTAACACAAAGTGGTCCTAGCTGCAGCCTTTGAAGGACCGCAGGGCAGCCTGCAAGTCTGCTGCACGATGCAGATCTGGAAGGAAAAATCTTTGGTGTGGAAGGTGGGCTGGGGAGAGGAGAATGAAGGTGGACGTGAGGGAGAATTAAGAAGAAAACTATGCAAGTGAGTAGTAATTCTTCAGGTTGCAGGTTTAAAGGTGGGAGGGAGGGTAGGGATTAGGGATTAGAGGTAGGAAGCTTAAAATTAGGATGCATAAAGTATATAACTTTTACTCAACGTTTAGATTGAATAGTGAGTCAAAAATAATTCCCCAAAGTGGAATTCAGAGAAAACCTCTGGGATGTGCTGCATCAAGTTGGATACTTAACAAGTCTTGACCAATTTGTACTGATAGCCATCAGAAACAAGTTTGCAAAGCAATGAGCTTCCATTTGTATGACCAAAAATGAACTCAAAACCCAAAACATCTGAGTAATTCAAGACTGCCCTCTAGAAATAAATTAATTCACATATGTGTCTCGAACTGGCCCAAAATCTTCCATTACAAAGTAACAGTTTGTTAGCTTAGGAGTACAAACATCTTGTGAACTCCGCTTATTTAAAACCAAGCAAAGTAAACTGTGCAAGGATGCAATGCAAGTCCGATTCTTACTTTTGATGGTGTCCAGGTGGTCCTTGACTGTAAGGGTTCGTGTTAAATCCTCCAGGGCCGCCAGGACCAGGCCCCTAAAGGTGGACAAACAACATTTCAATGAAGGGGAACAAGGGTGAATTGACTTAATACCTTCCACAAATTCACATTGCCCATAGTGCAGATTTCAGTACCTACAAGCAAAGGGGATGAGCAACCAGATGACAAGGCTGCTGATGCAGGAGTCCCTCCATGTGTGAATGGATACAGTCCTGAGAAGGTCAAGGTTCCTCAGGGGATTACAGCCCATTGCGCCTTAAATGACTGCATATAGAGCGGTTAGAAGAACAAATGATAAGGGATCCCCAGCTAGGGCCGATGAGGTTTTCTGTGGCCATTATGCCTCATTGAAGTCGGGGTCACGGAAGGTACCGAAGGGATGTAGAACATCAAATGTGGATGGTGTGCCCCAGAAGACGTAATCTGTGTCAAACTTGTGGGCAGGAGGAAGTTTACATTTTAAATGCAAATCAGAGGAAGGACAAGGTTAAAAATGACCTAGAAGTGCAAATGTTTTTGTGGCTGAACACTGGGCTGAGTACACGCAGGGCACTGTGGGACGGGTTCTGGTGCAGATGGAACCTATATTTTTCAATGGGACCATTTCATGACCCATGACAATGAAGGTGGAAGGAATTGACTATCAGCAGCAAGTTGGAGCAGAAGGGAACCGGAAAAAACGACATAGCGGTCGATCACTTTTGCTCAAGTTGGAAGGGTACTTGCATCGCGAGTCAACTGACCAGAGCATGGACGAGGTGTGATTTTCTGATGCAGTTTCGAAATAATTATCTAAAGTGCAATGAAAACGTTGGATGAAACATAGGTGATCGAGAAGCTTACCCCGTTGATTTTTTCTTCTATTAATTGTCTAGCATGCTCGATTTGTTGTAGAGCTCCACGAATGATGAATATTCGAATATTAGGATCAGAATTTGGTGGTGGATTTCTCTGTAATTCTACATGTGCTCCGGTCTGCTGGTTAATGCTTTTTATAGTCTCTCCACCTGTGGAGTAAAAAAGAAATATTAATGTGCATGGACACATTAAACGTATTCTGAAACTAACGCTAGTGCCTTCTTATGTTCTATATTAGCTATAATTTTACTGCAGTTTTAGGCATCTGCAGGCCACTTAAATATTCAGAAGTACATCCAGATATTATGAGTTTGTGCAAAGCTTCTATATAAACATTAATTCCTGTAAAGTGTTTACTGATTTATCATGAAGGAAATGAGTTTGCTTTTAAATATTTCAAAATCTGATTTAATCACATTTTAATTTTCTATAAATCTCTAGATTTTTGAATGGTTCCTGTCATTTGGAAAATAGTTACGTTACCCTGTTAATTAACATGGGAGGGAGGGTGAAAAGCAGCAATATAGAAACCGTCATTGGAAAAATTCACAAGCCTATTATTAATGACATATTAGTAGGTCAGAAGAAAATATGACCTGTGATGCTAACAAAGCTGTATTGAAAGGGTGAAGAGACTGCAGATGATAGAATCTTGAGCAAAACAAAGTGCTGGAAGAACTCAGTAGGTCAGACAGGCTGCATCTGTGGAGGGAATGGACAAACATTTTGGGTCGAGATTCTTCTTCAGACCGATTCTGGATTGAACGAGAATTTGTTTGCCAAATCAATATTTTTGTTGGAAGTAGAATTAACAAGATAAATAAAAGAAGCCCAAAGAATAGTTCGGATCAAAGGCCAAAAAGCTTTTAATGAGTATATAATTTATTCATCAAATTGTGTGTTATGTAATTGGGGAAATAGAAGCATGGACTGAATTGTTTGCAAAACAGAAAATAGAGCTCAAGAAAATGCAAGTCATTTTCAAGTTTGTGTGCTGTAGGTCTTGGTAAGGATCCGTGCCTAGTTGTAACAAGGAGAGCAACAGCTGCATATCTGAGGTTGTTTCACAATATAAAGCCAGGAGGGAAAATAAGCTGTGGGGATCACACAATGAAGTTGCAGAGATAGAGACAGGTTAAGTGAGTAGAAAGATGATTTTTGTTGATAAAAAAAGGATGTAAGCCTAATCTACTCAATTTTTCCTTATGTGAAAATCATTGGGTCTGCTGTACTCTCTCTTGGGTAAAATCTCTTGGGTCCTAATTCCTTTTTGTACCAGTTAGTTAGTTAGCAGACCTGGTGATGCGTAAAGTTATCTGTCTTGGAGAAAATAGAAAAGTCATTTTTTGTTTTGTTTTTTAATGGTGAAAATGGGAAATGGATGTATTTGGAGAGACCTTGGTTTCCATGTACACGAATCATGTAGGGTTAATAAACGGGTACAAAAAGGAAAAAGGACAGCAGACAATGTTCAATACTTAACAAGAGATCAGATCTCAAAAGATGTTTTACTGCAATCACAGAAGTCCATGCCAAGACCACACTTGTTTAGAGTACTGTAAGCTTACATGCTCTTACTCAAGGTTGGTTAATTTTATCCGAGAGAGAGTACAGCAGACCCAATGATTTTCACATAAGGAAAAAAAATGAGTAGATTAGGCTTACATCCTTTTATATCAACAAAAATCTTCTGGGACTTGACAAGTTGAATGTTTCCACTTAACGGTCACAGTCTCAGAATAAGTAGCATGTCAATTAGGTATTAGATGAGAAATTTCATTTCTCAACGAGTGGTAAATCATTGAAGGGTTGTAGACACTGTTGCTGACCATGTTCAAGATAGATTTTTGGAAATTATGGAACTCAAAGCATACAAAGTGCTGAAATGCGATCAGCCAGTCTAACTTAACAGCACAGAGCACTCCAAGGGGCCAATTATCCTACTGCTGCTGCTTTTGTGCTCAAAAACACAGAACTCAATCTCAAGCGAGAAGTCACCAAGGTGAGAAGCTTTTTCAAAAAACTTTCATACATAAGATATGGGCATTGCTGGCGTTTATTACCCATCCCAATTTGCCTCTGCAGCACTGTTGCTATTTCATATATAATGCAGGCGAGAAGACTACAGCATCTTGACCTGATCAAGACAGCTTAATTGAAACAAATGACCTGCCTCTTTAGTTAATAATTAAACACATCAAGTTTTCTAATCTGATCAAATTCTAACTTGATCCCCAAGAATCTCTTTAGCTGTAGACAGCAATTTGATCTTTACATTGTAGAAATATTATTGAAAACCTTTATCTCACCACATAGTTAAAATTTCAGGTTACATTTCTTTTTTTTTAATCTGTCGAGTAGGAGATAGAAGAGAGCGGAAAAGGAATTGAAATTAAAGGCAAAATAATTCATATAATTTGATATCTAGCCCATGGTTTATGACGAACAATGTCCCTTCATGGAAACAAACTTTCATTGAAAATATTAACCACCTAAATTGTTTGTTAAACATTAAGAGGGAAATTAGAGGGAATATCATGACAAAACACAGAATTCACAGTAGACAACTAGAGTGACCATAATGGGAGTAAAAAGCAAACTGTTTAAGAATATTTTAGACTAAGACAGCATTTATTATATGTAATTAAAGAATGATGAGCAATTATGTGACCAGAACGAGCCAACATGTTAACAATTCATGAGACAAAAATCAGGTCAGGACATTTGACTTATACCAACAATTGTAAAGGCCAAGAAAAAATCTCAATGAACAATGGTGCTAACTTTATAAATGTCGTCGGGTGCAAATTTGACAACTGTTCAAAAGTTAGCAGACTGGATGAAGCTGGAGACACATAAGCAATCCAAAGCATCAAATTCGAGCAGCTAACAACCACAGCAATTAAAACACAAAGGGCTAAAGGTTAATTTTTTTTAATTTACACCATTGCAAAAGATTAACCTCTAACTTTGCAGTGAGGAAACCAATATTTCGACAATTAAATGCATGTTTAAAACCATTTTCTAACCATTGCTAAATTGATAATAAAGAATGTTACAAGGATTTCTCTCCAAGAATTCTTACCCTCCCCCGAACAGTTACATTTAAATTGCACCCCTTTTGTAATGTTGTTGAAACCAAGAACAGTACCTGTTAAACATATGGAAACCTGGAAACTTTTACAAAAAAAGGCTATTCCCCTACAAAATCAATTAAAGCATGGCCTTCCTAAATGTAGCCAATTTACGCCTTCCCTTCACAGCTTTATTCATTGAACAATCTGGGCTCAAAGCCTTTTCAAACTTGCACGCTGATTAAAATCTAATGTTTATGTCCTAACATCAATTACATCTCTTGTGTGTGCTTGCTCTGGCTGCTTCACTTACTCAATTTCTCGCCCCCACCCCCTCTCCAACGTCTCTAAAGGGATGCCCTTGGTGGTTAATGCGCCCACTGGGGGAGGTCACTCACAAGACGCTTGGTGGCCAGTCACAGACACGTTCAACAGTCAGTCTATTCTTCCGCCTGACAGGGATGCAATGTGAAACCGACTGCAATGGTACTTGATGAAAATTGTAAAGCAATTAATCAAATCACTAAAAAGACAGCAATGACACTGCCCAGCACTGGAGAATTATCCATCAATTTTTTTTTATCATGGTAATATGGCGAAGAGAAGTAACGATTTATCTTCCAGCTCCTGCCTTCACCCAACATAGAAAGCACTTGACGTTTCTATTGCCTCCATGCCTTTTCAGGATTCTTTCAGCTGGTCAGAGCCACTGAAAAGGCAATGCCGGACATCAACTTTAGAGACTGGGAGATAGAGTGATCCTGAAAAGACCCATGAAACATTGGTTATGCAGTCGGATTTCAATTGCAGTCTGTCCAAAGAAGGACAAGGGTAGGGGGTGGGGGTGGGGCTGGGGGTTGTTGGAGAGAGGAGAGATTCACACAAGATCATGAACCGAAACCTCAACCACCAACAATTAATGTCACATTAGCTTCAGTATATTGTAAGTCACATTAAGCTAAAGATGTGAACAATGAGGCACTGGGTTTTCAAAGCGTGTGCTTCTGCACTGGCCCTGTTCTCACAACCACTATATAGTCAAATGAACTGGTCTTTTTTTATGTGGGTTTTGTAGGGTGGAGGGGAGGTGGGGAAAAGAGAACCAATTTTGGGCGACTGGAGTCACGTTTCATCTTAAAAACAGCTCCATTCAGCCATCACTAGTTTAGTTAAAACAGGTCAAGGGTTGTGTCAGAAATTTAAGCCACTTCATTATTCTCTTCATGAAAATGTAAAGGAGTCCTGCAAAGTTTAACTCTCCAAAAGAACAAACAGGCTTCAATGATTTCTCAGACTTTACAAAGGAGAAATATGCCTTTCATATTTCTAAGTCTTTTGGACACTTTCTTTGCTTTTTGCTGTAAATTAGAAAACTGATTCAATCATTGCTAATAAATGTTGAACATTTTAGAGAGCTAATGCATTTGGCACCTAAAGGCAGTAAAGATCTGGTAAGGACAGCACATTGGGCATTTCCTGACATTAAGAGAATAAAGCCGGTTGTTGAACAAAAATGGATACCTATTAAACACCAGTATAATTTTCAAATTACTGCATCAGTTTTGGCTGGAACTCAACTGGTGATTTTATTCTGTTTTGTGAACTAGTCATTCAGTACACAATATGCACTTGTTCACAATTCGCAATGGATTTCCATTTCATAAAACCTTAAACCCCAAGAAGCCGTTTCAAATGCATTCTCACCAGGCTCATTTAGACAATTGATAACCAGTGCTTTTATTGTGGACAAAAAGGTGTCAGTACGCATATTGCTCCTTGCTCTGGCGTCTAAGGCGAATCGTCGCCCCATAAGCTGCTTAAGCTGTTTAAGGACTCGACTGCCTAATTGAATTAATGGCTATTTTTAACGTTTTTTTATAATTTAAAATTAAAGAACATACTTTTTTTTTAAATTGAAAATCTAGTTTTAGCATTTTAGAGGTATTGGTACATCATAAAAGTACCATCACAAAAAAAAAGCACTTGATAATTTTCAAAGCGAGAATTATTTTTAACCAATCTGCAGTGGTATTTAGGTTTAGGTTTATTAGTCACGTGTACAAATGTATAGTGAAAAGTTTTGTTTGCATGCTAATCAAAAAAGATAATACTATACATAAATACATTAAAATCAAACTCAAGAACAATAGACAGGGTGAAGGAGGAGATACCGAGTGCAGAATATATTTCTCAGCATTATCGCGCACCAGTTCCATAGACAAAGTCCAATGTCCGCAATGTGGTAGAATTGAATCGGACAGGGTTACTCCTTTGCTTTAAAAATTCTGTTTGCTTCTTTGCTGTGCTGACATGATATGGAAATGAATTACCTTCTGGCCCTTGCCTTCATTTAGCATGAACTTGACATTTCTGTTGCCCTATTACCTTTCAGAACACACTTTAGGATTAAACAGCTATGTATTTCTACTTTCAACAAAATAAGTTGCACTTATCCTGCTTTACAACGAAGAAATCTTTATGCCTGTTACGCGAACACTGTTCAATGCCTGCAATGAGGTAGGTTGGAAAGTTGGAACTGTACACATGATAACTGAGGGGAAGAAGCTGTAACTGAATCTGGTGGAAGAAGCTTTCAAGCTTCTGTCTTTCCCCCCCATTTTTTTAAATCTTCAGGTGTGGAGAGAATGAATGACTGGGGTGGAAGGGTCCTTAGCTGGCAATCCATATTTATTACAGCTGCTCGTGAATTGGTGGTGGTGAACCACCTTTTTGTTCCATTGCAATACCCCTGGTGAAGGTGCTCCCAGTGGTGTTGGTTTGGGACTTGCTGCATGTAGATGCAGAGCTGAAGATCCAGTGATGCATTTCCAATTCAGGACGATAAGCAACATGGAGCGGCAACCTGAAGGTGATGTTCAGATGGACCTACTATCCTTGTTTTGGTAGCAGACGTCATGGGTTTGGAAGGTGTTGTTAGAGTAGCCTTGGCAAATAAATGCAAAGCATTTTGTAAATGGTATAGACTGCAGACACCACGTGCGACTGGTGGAAAGGCACTAATGGTTAGGGTGGTTGATGGGATATTAACCAAGTGGGCTGCTTTTATTTTAGGGTTGCATGAGCTTCTGAGAATTGCTAAAGTATGAGTCACACTCTTGACAGGGCTTGTATGTGGAGAGGCCCAGGTATGTGCACAGGCTCCAGGGATATCGCTTGCAAACTTCAAATCCAGGAAGTTGCACAGGAAACTTCATTAAGGAACAAGGAACAAGGAACTAGGAACTGCAGATGCTGGATTACAAACAAAAGATTCAAAGTCCTGGGGTAACTCAGCGGGTCGGAAAGCATTTCTGGAGAACATGGATAGGTGATGTTCCAGGACTTCTTTGGACTAAAAGGTCCAGACACAAAACGTTACATTTCTGGGAAACAAAATAACATTCCCAAATACAATTTGACTATTACAAGAACTTTCACTCAAATGTTTTCCCTCAATGATGGCCTTAAATAAAATGGCAATATTTTAACTTCACTCCTAACAATGATACTTCAGCAGCTCGAAGGCAATCTCAATGGCATGCCTTGAATACATCAAGAGATGCGATAACATCTCTTAATGTTAACACGGATGGTGAATCTGTGGAAATCTTAGCCACGAGGCTGTGGAGGCCATCAGTGGATATCTTTTAAGGCAGAGATGGATAGATTCTTGATTAGTACGGGTGTCAGAGATTATGGGGAGAAGGCAGGAGAATGGGGTTGTGAGGGAGAGATAGATCAGCCATGATTTAAAGGTGGAGTAGAGTTGATGGGCCAAATGGCCTAATTCTGCTTTTATCACTTGCCATTCAAAATGGACACTGGGCATAATTGAAAAAAAGCTTCATACTTGTCAGACGCTTCTGAGATTTGATCAATACCCTTAAGCTACTTGTAGAACTATCTATGAAAATGCTTTAGGGTTTACAACTAACATGTCCTGACCATGAACAGATGCCAATGCAAGTGGTCTGCGCTATTTACAAAATGCTCTGCATTTATTTACCAAGGCTGCTCCTGCATCAGTGGTCATTCACTAGAATTAAAAGGAATGACAGATTCCTTCTCAAAAATAGCACTAAATGCTTTGACTTATTTGGATTTCCTACAGTAAAACACTTCCATTGTTACACAGTCATCACCAGTGCAGTGCGAAGCTTTGTATTAAATTATTCAGTTAAATTGTCATACCTCTTCCAATTACTAAGCCACATTTATCAGCGGGTATTGTGTACGTTATCTCTTGCAATCCACCTGGAGGTCCCACATTCCAGTCACTACGACCCCTACCCCGTCCTCTTCCAGGACCACCAAAGCCAGATTGCCCATCTCTCTCCTGAAAGAACGAGAAGGTATTAAACAGAGCAGTGCAGAAATATACAAAGGTTTGTCAATACTTGCATCCCAATATCAAATAGCCAAAAATAAAAAGCATTACACAAAAAAAATAAGTGGACTCCTTATCTTCGGGTGGACGGTTAGTTTAATGTAACTTTACAAGAATCTACTCAGTGTTAGCATAGTTTTATTTAGTGTAGAAAAAAATCATGGAGCTGTGCAAGGACACTCCATCTAATGGAATTAAACTAGTATTGCAAGATGCCAATTTACAGGTCCAATAGGATTTCCAACATTTTAGTGGACCCTACTATGTCCATTAGAATTCACCATGATTTAATAAACTACCCAGACCTGACAAGCAAATAGAAATGGGGCAGAGCATCTTTCTTCTTTACCAACATATTACTGATATTCGAGTCTGCAGCACTGTAAGATCGAACAAGCATTCCAGATCATGAGGTTTAAAGGACATGAAATAATCATGTCATAATTCAGTCCCAATTTTTGAGTTGTATATTTTGTTCTTCAATGCATTTAATGCTATTCGTCAATACAAAATATTGAACAAATTGAGATGATCTGGTTGAAACATAGGGATTAGTGTACCTAATCCTCACTGAGGCTTAGAAAAAGTACATGAACATTTATTAATTTTTATCCTACTAACTGTAATCACCATCAAAACAAAATATTACCGAAAACTGCCATGGCCAACTAAATTAGTTTGCCTATGTTTTTTGATACAAATGAGGGAAAATCCTGTGGGTAAGCATGCATGGACCCCAGTACCTTTAGTGCAATCAATCAAGGTGCAGGGAAAAGACAATAATTGATGCAAAATTAGACAAAGCAGGAATTGAATAAGAATAACAATGAACAGATATGCTGCAAAATGATTTGCAAACATATTTTTGCTTAAACCATCTCATTTGATTAGAACATAGAATAGTAAAGCACAGGAACAGTCTCCGCAGCCCACAACGTGTGCCGAACATGATGCCAAGACCAAATCTTTTCTGCCAGCACAATCCATATCCAGGTGCCCAACCAAGAGTCTCTTAAATGCCACTAACGAATCTGCCTCAACTGCCGCCCCCCACAGCGCATTCCAGGAATTTACAACCCTTTGTGAAAGAAAAAAAACTTGCACATGTACATCTCCATTAATCTTTGCTCACCACCTTAAAACTGTGCCCTCTAGTATTTGAGTTTTCCATCCTGGGAAAAAGGTTCTGATAAATCCATCTGATTATAGGACGGATCTCTCTTTTCTTGAAACAGCGCTGATCATAGAAACCACTAGCATAAGGCACTAACTCTGAAAATAAGTGACTTTAAAGTTGCCAATCTTTTATGCTGTTCATTAACCTTTTTCGTAGAAAGTACTGATCTAACGAGTAGAAATGAATAGAAATTCCCACCCTGTTTTTTTCTTTGCTTAATATTATAACTTGGGTCTTTGCTTCCTCACCTGGGCAGTGTGAATAAGTTCATTAATCATATGAGCAGCATGTTGACACCTATCTGGAGGTCCCATCACCTGAGCAATTCTGTCTGGCATAACACCGTCGTCTAGAAAAAGAAACAAGATGGTGAGAGATGCACAGTAAGACGCAGTGCCCTTACAAACACATGGGCTGGGTAGTTAAATGCTGGATGAAATATCATTAAAGGATAGAATCATGCTTTTACTGAGCAAGAATAACATATACTTTAGCTTAAAGAACAGCATCTTTTATCTGCACTAAAAAAATAAACACAAGACTCAAAAAAAATGTGCTACGTCAATTTTCTTGCAAAGCAACAGATCCAAGGTTCTCCCATTAATAAAGACACAGGCCAGTATAACAGATTATTTTTTATTCATTCAAGTGATGCGGGGTTTGCAGGATGAGCATTACATTGTCCATTCCTAATTGCCTTTAAGGTGGTGAATTGCCTTCTTAGATCGATGCAGTCCTTGAGGTGTAGGTATACCCATGATGTTTCAAGGGTAGGTTTGGACCCACCGTTGCCAAAGGAATGGCGATACATTTCCAAATCACAGTGGCTCTTAGCGAAGGTACTACACGGTCCGGAGGGTTGGATCATATGGGATCCAGAACAAATTAGCCAACTGGATATAAAATGACCAGAAGGTAAGAAACACTAAAATTGGTTGTATGGTGACAGTGAAGGTTATCTACACTTACAATGGGATCTTGGGGCCAATGGGCTGAGGAATGACAGGTGGAGTTTACTTCAGGTAAGTGTAAAGTGTTGGATTTTGTAACAGTGCTGAGGAAACAGAGAGATCTGGGTGTGCAGGTACATGGTTCCATAAATGTGGTGACACAGCTGGACAGAGAAAAGACAGAGTTGACACACCTGTCTTCATCACGATATTGAGTAGAGGAGTTGGGATGTCAAAAAAATGAAGGAATTGAGAATCCTCACCGATCCAGATAATTTAACAAATCTACAATGAGAGTAGCACTAAATTTTAAAATGAACAGACCTCTTTGGAAAACTGACTCATGTCTGTCCAATCCATACTTCCTCACCTGGTTTAAACTGAATTCTGACACCAGCATCATTTTGAATCTTTTTTATCATTTCACCATTTCTTCCTATTACGATACCAACAGCAAACCTAGGTACAGCAACCTAGGAGAAAGGACAGAGTCTTAATTCAATATGCACCTATACACATACAGGTCTTCAATAACATCCAAGCCCAATTCTGTCTCAATGCCTTCTTCCAGAATGGGTGACTGTTTGGGTTCACATGGAGTTGTATTAATTTTCCATTACCCTTTTCAAGGTGCCAAATAGGAGGTGCTGGTGACCAGGGCTCAGGTTAGAGACTAGGATTTACATCAAGTGCCTCTCGATTTGGATAGTTTAATTATAATGCTGAAAAGACCTAGTGGAATTCACAATATTTGGCTAATAAATATACAAAAAACATTAAAAAATTCATCAAATCTTAAGTCTTTATTAATAGGATCTGGACCATCTTTGGGGCAGCATTGACGTGCAAGCTGGTAAAGCTGCTGCCTTCCAGCACTGGAGACCGGGTTTAATCCAGACCTCAGATGCTATCTGTGTGGAGTTTGCACGTTCGCCCTGTGGGTTTCCTCCAAATGCTCTGGCTTCCTCCTACATCCCATAGACATGCGGGTTTGTAGTTTAATTGACCTCTATATTGGAGGTAGTGTATAGGGAATGGATGGGAACATGGGATGACATAGACCTTGTATGAACAGGTGATAAAAGAATGGCATGGACTAGGTGTGCCGAAAGGCCTTTTTCATGGCAGTTTCTTTCAATCAATCAATCAATTCAATCACCATCTTGGAGCGTATTTAAATTCATATGGGCCAGGACAAACCAGCGCTTTTTCCCGAAATTAACAGGTACTTGGAGAAATAAGAATAAGGAGTAAGCCATTTAGAACGGAGACGAGGAAACACTTTTTCTCAGAGAGAGTTGTGAGTATGTGGAATTCTCTGCCTCAGAGGGCGGTGGAGGCTGGTTCTCTGGATGCTTTCAAGAGAGAGCTGGATAGGGCTCTTAAAGATAGCAGAGTCAGGGGATATGGGGAAAAGGCAGGAATGGGGTACTGATTGGGGATGATCAGCCATGATCACATTGAATGGCGGTGCTGGCTCGAAGGGCCGAATGGCCTACTCCTGCACCTATTGTCTATTGAAATGAATCATTTTTACTGCTGCCTACAGACAGATATGTCCATGGCAATAAACCAGGAGCAAGTGCAGTGGGTTTAACCTGGCATTTCAAAACCCGAATGAATTTACCAACATGCAAAATCATAGTCATGTCAATATTTAAAGAGCTTTCATAATGGGATATCCAGTACACAAGTTTCATGGTATATGATACAATCTAAATGCAATGAAATGAAAGAATACTGAAATCTGTCATAAACCTTGTAACGTGAATTCACAATTAAAGCAGTACTTACATCTATACTATTTCCACCCAATCTGGAGCCAAATTCATTCCGCCTGAAATCACCTTGATCTTTATCTCTAATTATTTCCAAGACCATCTCTTTAGCTTGCTGAATGAGCGGCAGTAAGGGAAGGCAGGGAGATTAAAAGATAGCGTTATTATTGGAGGACAAATCTTTTGCACATAACATTGCATGCTGAAAAATCCACACAGAGCAAATATCCATTGTAAAGTATAACACGATGGCATAAAAATGAAACATTGCATCAATATTAAATAACAGAAATACAAAGCTACGAGGAGCACACAAGTCCCAGTCTACATTTGTACTGCAAGTACAGCATTCTCTTTATTTAGGTGTAGGAAAGAACTGCAGATGCTGGTTTAAATGGAAGGTACACACAATATGCTGGAGTAACTCAACGGGTCAGGCAGCATCTCTGGAGAGAAGGAATGGGTGACGTTTCGGGTCGAGACCCTTCTTCAGACTGATGTCAGGGGAGGGGGTGGGACAGAGATAGAATGTAGTCGGAGACACAGGCATGATATTCACCTCCAGAACAAAAGTAGGAAGTATTGGCCAGGGGTCCAGGAGGCCGGTTAGGCCCCCCAGTGGGGGTTCAGGGGGCTCCTACATATTCAATAAATTGAAAGTGATTCCCAAGCTTTCTGCTGGTAGTTTACATAACAGAAGCTTAGAAATTTTCTAACACATAACCAGTAAAATAACCCCCAAAAGATAAATATTTCATGAAATAAATGACTTCATACAGCTAAAAAAATCTTTACAAAAAATGTTACCTGAAATGTCTCTTTGCCTAGCACTGTGTGCAAACAGCACAGAAAAGGCGATTTTGGCTGTAGCCATCTTCAGTAAGGGAAGCTGGCCGGTGATTGGCTGCAATGCCTCTCGGAGACTGCGTCTGATTGGCCGCCGAGTGACCGGCGCATTATGTGATTGGACACAACGCCCTTGGAGACAGCAGGTAATTGGACGGGAGGAGACCGATTTGTTGATTGTACGGGAATTTTAAGGGAAGCTGGTCGGTGATTGGACGCAACCCCCTTAGAGACAGCGGTTGATTGGCCTCCAAATAATTGGGCACAAAAAATAGACAAATAGGAAAACAACAAAAATCGGAATTCCGATTTAAATCGGAAGAATATCATGCCGGGAGACAGTAAGATTAATGGGACAACTGGGAAGGGGAGGGGATGGAGAGAGAAAGCAGGGGCTATCTGAAGTTGGAGAAGTCAATGTTCATCCAGCTGGGTATTTTGACAGTTGGTTGAAAGAGAGGAAAATGGGATCATCACAGATAGTTAAAGAAGCACCAGCACAAAGAGACGGGCAAAGAGACGGTGCTTCTCTGCTGTAAACCAAGATCCAATGTACCTTAAAATGATTTAATAGGATGCAAGTTCTGTACCCAAGGCAATCAATTATCCATTCTTGAAGCACCTTTTTCTCACAATCACAATCATACTTTTTTGCCAAGTATGTTTTGCAACATACGAGGAATTTGATTTGCCATACAGTCATACTAATAAAAAGCAACAGGGGAGGGGGCAGGGCAAAGATGTGCCAAGGGCATTATGACCTTTTGTGCGAGTCTTTTTTCGAAGAAAATACAGCATTATCTAAAGAGGGATTTAATAAAATTGACCTCACACAAGGGAAAGTGATAACCTATGATGAGAATTTGTCAGCACTGGGCCTGTACTCGCTGGAGTTTAGAAGAATGAGGGAGGGGGGACATCGCCGAAACATACAGAGTAGTGAAAGGCTTGGATAGAGTGGATGTGCAGAGGATGCGTCCACTAGTGGAAGAGTCTAGGACTAGAGGTCATAACCTCAGAATTAAAGAACGTTCTTTTAGGAAGGAGATGAGGAGAAATTTCTTTAGTCGGTGGTGAATATGTGTAATTCTTTGCCACAGAAGGTTGTGGAGGCCGTCAGTGGATATTTTTACGGCAGAGTTAGATAGATTCTTGATTTGTACAGGCGTCAGAGGTTATGGGGAGAAGGCAGGAGAGTGGGGTTAGGAGGAAGAGTCAGATCAGCCATGATTGAATGGCGGAGTAGACGATGAGCTGAATGGCCTAATTCTACTCCTATCACTTATGATCTTATGCAACAGTCACAAGGAAACCATGCTAAGAAAATCCCACGTCTATTTCCTTGGTCTTTTAGCTCGACCAGCTTTTGAAAAGACATTCTATTCCATAACCTAGTGGGGCTCCTTTAGATTCAAGCATGGAAGTGTGCAAAGAAAATCAGGAAAATAATTTTAGCAGATTATATTTTTGTACTTGAAGTTATTTTTTCAAATGTTGAATTTACGTGGCCCAACTTTTTTGGTGTATTTCAGAATATGTTTCCATTTTTTTTAATGCAAATTTATTTTTTCTCTTCCCAGTAAAAGTGAAATTATTTCTAATCTGCTAGAACCCTAATCAGAACTGTCAATTTGCTGAAGGCAAATATGGTGAAACAGCAAATTAAAAATGGCACTGGTGATGAAACTGAAATGACTATATGCTGAACACTTGTGCACAAGAGCTTTGGGATTCAATTAAGTAAACAATTTTAAAGCATGCCAAAGTGCAGTGGAACAAATTAAACTAAATCAAGTAGTCATGCATGAATCAGCTCTTTCACAACTTCAGTTAGATACGAAGGTCCAACTCACTTGCACTTTGTAGGGATCGCCTGTAATCCTCAGTGGTTTATCAGCACCTGTGGGAAGTGGTCCATCCTGAATCATGATCATTTTTACACCAGTTCTCTCCTGAAAAAAAAAGCGTCACACTTCTACACACACGGGCCAAACATTCCTAACGTTTTCAGCATAACGATTATTCCTGCTACCAAGATAGATGTTTCTCTGTCTTTCTGATGAGGATTTGGAGCACTAAACGATAGAAATCCAATATTTTAAGGAATTATCAGAATGAAACAGGTGAGGGACACTGCAACCCAAGTTCTGAATTAATGACACTTCATGCTTTGAAAGGTCAACTATTAGTAATTACTTCCACTGAGAGACAAGGATATCTTCAAATCAGCCAAAAACCAAGGACAAGTCTACACTTAAATTTCCTCTGAAATTTCTAAATTTCACAATCCTTATTTGCACCGATGCAAAAAATCCACATTGGAAAAATGGGTTTCATTTCTCAGCTTCGCCATGCACCAATAGTCAATTTTAAATCCTTTGAAGGAAGATAAAAGACTGCACAGTAAAGAAACAAATTTGCATACATCACCAAGCTAATCTAGTGAAACAATTTTAGTGCCTGCAACAGCATGGAATGCTGAGTCATCATATAATTGCTATGTCTGCTTATAGGAGAAAATGCATTTTTTCCCTTTTTATCAGGCTAACTTAGCATTGAAGAGTCAAACTTTTTTTCACAGTCTAATTTTCTCAGATTTGAATTTTGATAAATGTTATTCTGAGATGTGTCACTTTACAAAATGGGCTTCACATGAATTTGTGACAGCATGCCAATGTGCCCTGTGCTAAATGTCTGGATACAATTCAAAAGCCCGGGCACTCAATTGTTGGGCTAACAAGACTCTCAAATTGAGACATTGTTGTAATTGAAGATGCGATTAAAAATTAAGCCACCAAGTTGTCTCAGGTCTCTTACCTGCAGTTGTTTAATGGTTTCTCCTCCTTTCCCTATGACAAGGCCCACTTTGCTAGCTGGGATTTGTATTTCTTGTATAGCACTGTTAGAACTATCAATGTCATTGTGAAAGCCAGGTCCATTCCGACATCGATCCACAATCTGTCCTAAGAGTCTTTTTGCTTCTCTGATTAAAAAAACAAAACAATAGTTACTGGCTAGTCTTCGTTGTATACAACTATAGAATTAAAACACATCAGCTTTTAATTATATTATGCAAAAATATTCAAAATATCAGATTGATCTAATTATTATAAGCATTTAGTTATGTTGCTACCGAGTTTCAAACAAATCTTCACAAACTTCTTAAATAGGACGCTTAAGATAATTCAATACATGTCAGGCAGATACTTTCATGAACTCAATTTCATGGGATGGAATTGAGCTCTTGCTTTTGAAAAAGACCAATATGAAGTTTGATTCTCAATTCCAATTATCCTAAAAACAAAGACTGAATGCAGCCTGGTGTTTTTAAATGTTATGGTCAAGGAATAGCCACAAGACATTTATTGACGTAAATCCACACAATAACTGAAATCTTTATCATCCAGTGTCTAGGAATCTGAAGTGGAGAATGACTCATAAAATAAGGCTCTGAACTACTAGCATATTTCCAGCTGTTTTTCTCAAATTATGCTAGAAACTAGTGGAAAATTGTGAGTGGAAAATTTTCCAACGCAAAAACCTTGAAATGTGTTTAATTACACACTAGCTTTCCTCTAAAAATTAATACACTGCCCAACCAGGGATAGTCTTGTTACCCTTATATCACGGATATTAGCAACAAGTTTTTTTGTGATGGCGAGTTAAAAAGTTAAATATTATTTTATTTTCCAGCACTGCAACACGTATGTTTATGAATTGTGCTCACAGGCAATTTTTTTGTCTACAAGGAAGAAAAGCACTGGTAACAACCATGTAACCACTCTGAACATTTGAACATTTTCCTGTATTGAAGTATTAGCCTGGTAAGGAGATAGATTGAGTTCTGCCTGCTCTTGGGATCTCACAATGCATGATTTGGCAGTACAACTGCTTACCAACTTTTATTTTCTGTTTATATTTGGTTAATTATTGGTGAAACAATCTAGCAATGGGCATTTGCCTTCGTTTTTCAACAGTAGATAAACCTTCTAACCCTCGCTGTGACAGTATGCACCAGTAGGGTATTCCGGCACCTTTACATTTTTAGTGTATATTAATTTAATGAAATGTTTGATTTTTAAAGTGTTGCTTTTATCCTTTTTTTTTAAAGTAGAAATTGATTGGTCAAAAATTAAAACAGACGGTGGGGGTACTCCACTAGAAAAAAAATTTGTTAATTGTAGCTTCATTTTTAATTGATGTGTGTACTGCAGAACATTATTAATTTGAGCTTTTTAAAAAACTTTTGATGACAAAAATTTAAGCGTGCATGGAAGTACAAACTACATACCCGTCAACAATTATTTGACTGTGTCAAATAAACTGTCAGGTGACGAGAAGACAAAGATACTTACTCAATGCTCTCTGGGGAGCCTGTTAACGTGCAGGACCTCTCTGGAAGACCTCCACTATCTTGACAGGTGCATTAAAAAAAAAAGGTCAACCCAAACGAAAATTAGGGTTCCAATTACCATAGAATTGCTACAGATCTATTTAAACATTTTGTACAGTAAACAAACATGTAAAAGATGAAAGATGTGACTTTTTTTAAATAGATCAAAATTGAAAGCGCTGCATCAAAGATTATTGGGGAAAATAAAAGCTCATGGCACAAGAAACAAAATACCGATGTGGACAGTGACGGAGATAGAAGACAGGCCACTAATAGGAAAGAGAAGGCAAGTACTGGCCCTTTTCTGATGTTATAAGTGATACCTCGCTACTGCTGGAATCTCAACTTTGCCAATTTACACAAATGACTTGGATGAAGTTAGGAAGGAAAGTCTGTTGTGAAGAGGATCCAAGAGGCTACAAAGGGATACTAAATGAATGGGCAAAGATCTAACAAATAGGGCATAATGTAGGAAAATGTCAAACCATCCACTATGGCAGGGAAGATATAATTTTCCCAATGAAGAACCTGCAGAGTTCTGAGATGCAGAGGAATCTGGATGTTTTAGTACACGTCTCACAAAAGGCTAGTTTGCAAGTACAGCAAGTATTTAGAAAAGTTAACAACGTTAGCATTTGTTATAACAGGTAATGAATACAAAAGCAGAAAGGTTACTCTCCAATTATAAGGTAGTGGTGAGCACAGGTTTGAAGTATCTGGTCTCATTATTTAAGGAGGAATGTTAATGTATTGTTAGTTCAGCAAAGGTGTATTAGACAAATATGTGAGAAAAGGCTGTCTTATGAGGAAAGGTTGGACATGCCTTATTAGCACAGTGATTGGTGTAAATGGATGCTTTTTGGTCAGTTGACTCTCAGAAGCCAAAGGGTCTGTTTCTATGCTGCCAAAATTTAGACGAATGGGATATCTCGACTGAAGCACAAGGCCCCGAATGGTCTTGACATGGTGAGTGTGGAGAGGATGTCAGAGAATCTAAAACTAGGGTTTTACGTGTACAAATTAGGAATCTCCCATTTGTGAGCAGAATTAGGTGAATTTTTTCCAGCACTTGGGAAGAGTTCAGGTTGAATGTCTTTGGAACTCTGTTCAAGACTGGTTGTGGCCGAGTCCTTCAGTCTATTTAACGTGAATGTTGACAGCCTCTTGAGAAGAAAAGATTACCAGTAGTTATGCAGAAATGTAGAATTGAGGTTGTAAGGCAGCGATAACTTTGAAGAACAGAACAACTTGCAGGAGATAAATAGCCCTCCCATATTCCTAATTTGTATATTTATTTACTAAAAAAAGCTTACCAGGTGCAATCTGTATTTTACAGCCAGATTCCATTTGTATTCGAGATATCTGTTCTCCTCCCCTGCCAATTACTGCAAAGAGTAGTAGCAATAATCCAAGTCAATAGGATGACAAGAACATTAAAGCTAACTTAATGAAACTTCCACTTTCAATCATTATCTTGTCCAGTGATGCTTACAACTTCCAACTGTGCAATATACAAGAGATTCCCATTCAAAATATAAAAAAAAACTAGAGAATAAGTTAGTGCGGCAGGATCATCAGCGTAATGCTTTACACAAAAAATATATACCTGTGTTTGAATACAATTGATTGCATTTAATTAACAAACCATTTACACAACAAAAGTTTCATACTTACTGAATCCAACCATTTTATCAGGCACTTTATACTCTTCAGACATTATAGTCCTGAAAGAAGAATTTGACAAGTGGTGTTTGCAAAATCAGAGGAGAATATTCTGGTTTATGTGCACACTTTTGTATCAATACAATTATCTCTCTTTGACAGGATTATACAGTGCCCTCTATAATGTTTGGGACAAAGACCCATCGTTTATTTGCCTCTGTACTCCTCAATTTGAGATTTGTAATAGAAAAAAAAAATCACATGTTGTTAAAGTGCACATTGTCAGATTTTAATAAAGGACATTTTTATACATTTTGGTTTCACCATGTAGAAATTACAGCAGTGTTTATACATAGTCCCCCCATTTCAGGGCAACCATAATGTTTGGGACACAGCGATGTCATGTAAATGAACGTAGTCATGTTTAGTATTTTGTTGCATATCCTTTGCATGCAATGAGTGCTTGAAGTCTGCGATTCATGGACATCACCAGTTGCTGGGTGTCTTCCCTGGTGGTGCTCTGCCAGGCCTGTATTGCAGCCATATTTAAGCTCATGCTTGTTTTGGGGGCTAGTCCCCTTCAGTTTTCTCTTCAGCATATAAAAGGCATGTTCAATTGGGTTCAGATCGGGTAATTGACTTGGCCACTCAAGAATTGACCATTTTGTAGCTTTGAAAAACTCCTTTGTTGCTTTAGCAGTATGTTTGGGATCATTGTCTTGCTGTAGAATGAACCGCCGGCCAATGAGTTTTGAGGCATTTGTTTGAATTTGAGCAGATAGGATGCGTGTATACACTTCAGAATTCATTATGCTACCACCATCAGCAGTTGTATCATCAATGAAACATTATGGACACTATTTACATAGTTCAAGCATATGAAAACTAACCACTTCTAGAGCTGTTTAACTACTTTAAAAAAAAAATTAAGGCAGCAATGCAGTTCCTTCACAGTTTATAAGCACCCAACGCAGGTACAGCCAGTACATACAAACGGAGATCTGGAAGACCAGGAGGGTGGGCTTGCCTGTCGCTGCAAAGTGCAGACATCTGTTGATGTGCAGGAACTTGGTTTTATAGCGCATTTCCAATTTGAGTGTTATGAACAGTTATCTGGATCAAAATCCCGCCCTAACATTGGCAGGAGCTGCCTTGTTCCAACCATCACCAGAGTTGGTTTTGGCAGCCCTGGGTATTGTTAATTGTGGTGAAGAGAGAAATCGGGTGTGCCTTCTCTCTTCCTAAGCAACCACCAGGTTTTTCTGGTCAACTAAAGGACTTTGTGTCCTTTTGTGTATTAACCAGAATCTGCAGTTCTTTGTTTCTACACTATATCTTCACTTTCTGGTAACAGCATGATATTATGAAACCTTTGATGGCAGCCACAAGCAAACATACAGTGCAAATATTATAAGCAGTACAACAAAGCACAAAGGTCAATACAAAAATCATATTGGAGGATCTTTTGATACAATTGTAAGCACACACTGTACCTCCATGTTAATTATGCATACTTTATGTATTGGCCTGATACTGATTATGTAGTCACACATTCTACTAAGAATGTATACAATAAAAAAGCAAACCACAAAAGAGGATAATTTATGTCTTAGCATCTGATAATTATTCTAGAGCATCTTAAAGATGCACAAAACAAAATGCATAAAGAAAGGGTAGAAATTAAATAATAATTACAACATGCTTACCTTTGATGCACCATTCCGAGCTGATTCACTACTGGAAAGAGAGAAAGTAGAGTTAGTCAGAAAGCACAAATAAACCTCGGTCTCCACAGGTTGATTCACAAACAGGTGAACACACACAAGTGCACACCCTCTCCTTTTCCAAGAAGATAGTGAGAATGCC
This sequence comes from Malacoraja senta, assembly GCA_038087875.1. Classification (NCBI taxonomy): domain Eukaryota; kingdom Metazoa; phylum Chordata; class Chondrichthyes; order Rajiformes; family Rajidae; genus Malacoraja; species Malacoraja senta. The sequence goes on from CM075987.1 coordinate 15,562,090, forward strand.
CATGGAATGTTTTCTTTATCCTGGAAGTCTCAAGCACTGATGGAGCTCAAAGTTAATAAATTTGTTTGGAGTTTGTTGTCGGGCACATAGTGGAGGCCTATCTATCGCATTAAGTGTGTATGATTGTGTTCCTCATTGCTGGGCAGACTGGCAATAGAGTGAATATAGTCATTAGTTCACTTCCCATTAAGAGATTTGTAATATTTTGCAGGTAGCGTAGATGGTACTCGGGTTTTGAGGTCTGGTGCCCATGGCTTCTAAATAGTCACCAAAGGAAGAACATTGCTACTTCAGTAGACTCTATCCCCTACTCCCAATTCCTCTGTCTACGCCGCATTTGCACCCAGGATGAGGTGTTCAATACCAGGGCATCGGAGATGTCCTCATTCTTTAGGAAACGGGGGTTCCCCGCTTCCATTATAGATGAGGCTCTCACTAGGGTCTCCTCGATATCTTGCTGCTCCGCTCTTGCTCCCCCTCCCCCCATTCGTAACAAGGACAGAGTCCCCCTTGTCCTCACCTTCCCACCATCAGCCGTCACGTACAGCATATAAACCTCCAACATTTTCGCCACCTCCAACGGAATCCCACTACTGGCCACATCTTCCCATCTCCACCCCTTTCTGCTCTCCGCAGAGATCGTTCCCTCCGAAACTCCCTGGTCAACTCGTCCCTTCCCACCCAAACCACCCCCTCCCCATGTACTTTCCCCTGCAACCGCAGGAGATGCAACACCTGCCCCTTTACCTCCCCCCTCGACTCTATCCAAGGACCCAAACAATCTTTCCAGATGAGGCAGAGGTTCACTTGCACCTCCTCCAACCTCATCTACTGTATCCACTGTTCTGGGTGTCAACTTCTCTACATTTGCGAGACCAAGCGCAGGCTCGGCGATCGTTGCGGTGAACACCTTCGTTGTCCGTCTTAACCAACCTGATCTCCCGGTGGCTCAGCACTTCAACTCCCCCTCCCAATCTGCCCTGGGCCTCTCCCATTGTCAGAGTGAGGCCCAGCACTTCATATTTCGCTTGGGTAGTTTACACCCCAGCGGTATGAACATTGACTTCTCTAACTTCAAATAGCCCTTGCTTTCCCTCTCTATCCCCTCCCCTTCCCAGTTCTCCCACTAATCTTACTGTCTCAACAACATTCTATCTTTGTCCCGCCCCCTCCCCTGACATCAGTCTGAAGAAGGGTCTCGACCTGAAACGCCACCCATTCCTTCTCTCCAGAGATGCTGCCCGACCCGCTGAGTTATCCAGCATTTTGTGTCTACCATTGCTACTTCAGTGATGAGCTTCCTACTAGTTATGAGGTTGGAACATTTCTTCATTCAGCTAAAGTCTGTGCTGGTGCATGGAAGTGATGAAGGTTTCAATATTGCGGTAAGTCTTCATCAAGAACTGGCGTCCAGGATAAGATAAATTATCCAGGTTTTCCCAGGGTCTCATCATAGATTTAGAATGTCATGGGGTTGGTGTGGTGAGCAGGAACAGGTTGATAGAGCACATATGTCTTTTGGAATTAAGGTATCCTCAAATACTTCTGATAAGTCATTAACAATGACTTAAATATTGGTCCCACATGCATAAACACATTTAATCTATGTACAATAAATCAATGACTGGTAGTGAGTGGGATGATCTTGACACAAGAGTGGAAAGGAAAAGCTCAACAGTTTTACATTACCCCCCCCCCAAAAAAAAAAATCAATTCTAGTCCAACAGAAAGTTCAGCATGGCAAAATTTAGTACCACCGCAGAGAATATTGAGGAGAATTAATGTGATAAAATGATCGTGTAGTAAATGTAAGATAGACACAAAAAGTTGGAGTAACTCAGCAGGACAGGCAGCGTCTCGACCCGAAACATCACCCATTCCTTCTCTCCAGAGATGCTGCCTGTCACGCTGAGTTACTCCAGCTTTTTGTTTCTATCTTCGGTTTAAACCAGCACCTGCAGTTCCTTCTTACACATGTAGTAAATGTAAAATGGTAATTTGGGAGCAGTTAATTTTGAGGAGAATTATCCATAAGCACCCTTTGAAAGCTTTTATATGTTTGAATAAAGTCGTACTGCTCTTTACATTTTCCTTGGACTTGTTGTGCAGCAAAGAAAGCATCTTTTGTACTTCTTGGAGTGAATCATACGGCAACTCTATAAAGTGGCCTTCAAACATTGGAAGGAGCTAGCATGTGATGATTCTTCTGATCAGTCAAAGGGGAGATTCTGCAGTGATTGATTCCATTTTTTTGTTTTGTACTATTTGATCAAATAGTCAACTGATGAAATATCTGTTATGGTAATCCTGAAGATTGCATTAGATAATTTCCATTATGATGAAATATTTGAAGTAAAGCATTACAATACCAAAATTAAAATGGATTTGGTTAAGCCCACATTTTCAGAAGCAACAGTCCCACAACCAGAATCAACTGTTACTATTCTATATTGTTAAGGGTACAAAATGCAGCTAAATGCAAAATAATTAAATGTCATACACATGATAAATAGTTTAGCAACAAGTAAAATCCTTCTACTATCTATCGATCTGACATGACAATTGTGTATATTATAGCTGCAATGTGTCATAAAAGCACCCACGGATTCTCAAATTTCCAAAGCATGATAAATGCAATTTACTAAACAGACAAATATCAGTAACAAATATGATATAGCCTTGAAACTCAAATGAAACAACCCACGTACAAAAAAATCAAAGCTATACAATTGCAGTTAGGCTTTATGACCACTGACAAGTGTCTGCAAAGCATAGAGATGAACTCAAAAGCTTGTTTACTCAGCAGTACCTCTACAGTCAAAAAATAAGTCTGCAAACCATTTTATTTTTAAACAGTATAATGTTGAAAAATGTTCTGTAATTTATCTTAAATCAAAATACTAGGGTTAAGGATCAAACCCGTTAGTGCAGACATTTTAAAACATTAATTTATTAATTAATGACTTGAATTAAGGATGTTGTTAACACAGGACTAGTAACATTAACAAGGTACTCCACAAAACCATAATTAGAAAAAACTTATCCGAGGCAGAAAAATATATAATTTAGATTAACTGGCTATAGAAACAAAACTTAAATATAATTTATTACCTTAAATTAAACCAGAGACAATTTCTGTATGTAGGTCTGAATCAAATTTAAACTGCAGTCGTAACAAAACTGGAGCAGACAACTGTACTGTATACATTTCAGAAACAAACTAAAAGGTAACAACTTTTCCTAAGAAAACTGCTCGCGATCCAAAGATGAAATTAACCTTTAAAGATGCATTTTATTGGATGCAGCCTTTGTAAACTTCTAGGGAATGTCTCAAAGCTATATACTGGCAATATCTTTATCAACATACATCAATTGTCACATTTCCAAGTTTGCCGGCATTACTAAACATGGTGGGATTGAATACCGAGGAGGATGTAAAGTAGGCCCATGGGGACAAAGTGTGAGTGAGTGAGAAAATGCTGGATGGAACACAATGTAGAAAAATGCTAGATCATCTACTTTGGAGCAGAGAACAGAAGAGGAAAGTATATCAAATGGTGAGAGAGTGAATCGTGTTGAAGCTCGAAGAGACCTGGGCTCACTTGTATACAATTTGCTGAAAATCAATATGAGGGCACAGCTGGCAGAACTCAATGAATTCACCAATTATAGATAACTAAACTTTCCACTATATTCCAGACTTGGTCTGATAAAAGATCATCCATGTGTAATGTTATGTCAGTTTTTACATCTTCACACTAGCTTTTGAGTAAACAGTCAGAATTTCCCCTCCAGGATGGAAGAGGATATAGCTTTAAGGTGGGGGGGGGGGGGGGGGGTTGGAGCAAAGTTTAAAAGGAAATATGCAGGCAAAAATGTTCTCATACACACTGAGTGGTGGGTGTCTTGAACGTGCTGCCAGATGCGACGGTGAAGACAAAACATAATATGGGCATTTAAAAAGCTTTTAGATGGGCATATGCAGGGAATGGAGTGATAGGGATCATGTGCAGGCAAATGAGATTAGTTTAACTTGGCATCATCGTCAGCATGGATGTTGTGGGCCAAAGGGTTTATTCTTCTGCTGTACTGTTCTATGTTCACACATGATGTTTGATCATATTATTATTATTATTATTATTATTATTATCAGAGTATTTTCAGCATTGCTTTATTTCAGATTTCCAGCAACAGTAGTTTTGTATCTCAGTTCCAGCAGTTTTTTTCCCCTTCTTTGCACTTACTATCTTTTGTAGGTCAGCTATGATTAGCAAGCTTCCTCAATTCTCCCAGCCAGCACCATCCCTAGACTAAAAGACAATCTATCAACGTTTGTATCACTCAAAATCCAAGTCTGACTCCAACATTACCTCTCCACACCTCCACTTTTGCTGTAACGTAAAAATCTGATTTCTAACTTTTCCTTGTTCTAATGAGATGCCAGCATCCTGAAATATTTCTCCCTTGCTGAGCGTTTCCAGCATTCTCATTTATTATGAGAATATATTATTTATTCTCATTTATTATGAGAATAACATTTAAAAGCAACCACAATAAGTGCCATAATTTTTCTTATTTCATGCTTCATTGATTCAACATTCCAGCCAAGGTAATGAATGTACTCTAAATGGTGGCCACTCCTTTAGCCAAGCTGTGCCAGCATATTTACAATTTTGTCAGGAACCGGATAGAACAAATCCAATTTGTACAATCAAGGTGCTAGATAATGTCAGTGACGCTTATGCACCATTAACCTGCTCAGTGTCTGGTTTGGGATTCATTAGAACCACTGCCTCCAAATGGCATCATGTCTTTGGTCCAAACATGGACCATAAGATCTTAATTTCATAGATGAGGTGAGAAAGACTCTGCACACCATCTCATTCTGAGATCTCCATTGAATAGAAACTCAATTGGGGCAATCACTTAGATAATTTGGCTACTTGAGCATGTGAAAAGATGGGTGCCCTGTAGTGAGTTACTCATCGCTTTGATACCCCAAAAGCTTCTACTGTTTGGCAGGCAAAAGTCCGGAGCCTGTCCCTCCTTGTTACATGCCCATCTAATTTAGTTTAGAGATACAGTGCGGAAACAGGCCCTTCGGCGTACCGATTCCACACTGACCAGGGATCCCCGCACATTAACACTACCCCACACACACTAGGGACAATTTTTTACATTCATTCCAAGCCAATTAGCCTACAAACCTGAACCTCTTTGGAGTGTGGGAAGAAACGGAAGACCTCGGAGAAAACCCACGCAGGTCATGAGGAGAACGTACAAACTCTGTACCGACAAGCAACTGTGTAGTCGGGATGGAACCCAGGTCTCTGGCGCTGTGGGGCAGTAGCTCTACTGCTACGCCACTGTGCTGTCCCTAATGTGAAAATACATTGCCATTTCTTCATCTTTGCTGCATCTGTATCCTGGAACTAGATAACTAACAACATTGAAGTATTTTCAACATAAGGACTACAGTTACTGAAGCTTACCCACCGCAACGTTCAAGTATAATTAGGGATGAGCTGCCAATGATATTATTCCAGTAAATGCATATAATTGTAATCAATCTATTAAAATAAATTCAGTAAAGAGTATGCTATTACAGCTTTACATCTTGAATACTATTGCGGGAGACCATTGCAGTGACTGAAAAATATGAACACTACTATTTTGTCAGCCAAGAATACCAACCTTCAAAGACACGGGAAAATAAAATACTCCTGGTCAGACAAGAAAAACTCAAGACCTACTTGAAGATAATCAGTGAAGCAGCTTTCAGGTTGTGAAGATTCCCGATATGATTTCCTAGAGTCAAGCCAGTTTTAATGGTGAATTGAGTGTCTTGCATTTCTGCGGTTATTACCCCTGTATCAACTGAGACCCAACCCAACTCCAACAACCTCCAAACCAGACGAGCACAAAAGCACATCTCAAGATGAGAGTTAACCACAGTGAACACTGATAATCACTCCCCAGGAGCTGCGAGTTTTCAGAGGAAGTGAATGGGGTTAGCAACAGTGATAGGAAACCAAAAGGTGCCACCTCCCCAGAATATCTCCAGCAACTGGGAACCAAAGGATTCCTGTCTGGCAAATGTATGTAACAAAGGCATGGAATCTTGTTGCATTGTAAGAGCAAGGCAGGAAGCAATTCTTGTTGCCATTCTTAAACCTAACCAACTAAACAATGACAATATTATAGTTGCTCTTTATTCATAACTCTCAAACTTTAGAAACACATTGCCCAACGAGTCATGTTTTTTTGTTGAGCCTGCAAGAACAAATGAAATTCAGGCCCACAATCAGCTTTTGTGACCAGGTCGTGACATTCACAACAGACACTGAGCCAAATCCAAAAATAATACATCAGGGGCTGAGGGGAGACCTGAAGTTTGTTAAATTATTAGAGGCATACAAGGTAGTCAGTCCAAACCGTTTTCCCCCCAGGGTGGAAAATCAAATACTAGGTCATAGCTTTAAGGTCAGAGAGGGGAAAGTTTAAAGGAGATGTACAGGGCAAGTTTTTAACTTAAGAGTTTTAGGTGTCTGAAACGTACTGTCAGGGGTGGCGGTGAAAACATATACAATAATGGTTTCAGAGGCTTTTAGACAGACATGAATATGCAGGGTTTGGAGGGACATGGAGAACGTGCAGGCAGAAGGGATGAGTCGGCATTATGTTCGGCACAGATAGTGGTCTGAAAGCTTTGTCCCCGTGATGTACTATTCTATACTATTCTATAAGACCAGTGCAGTCTTTGTGGACATCAACCCAAAACATAGAGTGAAGATTGCAGCTTTTAAAAAAAAAAAGCAGCCCATGGGACACAGCGAGTCATCACCTGACCCATCAACGTGAAGGAGATCTCAAAGCAATAGATGCTGCCACCTCTGATACTCAGCTTAATCATTGTAAAATCTACAAGGATGCTGTCCTACCGCTGTATCAGCCATACAGAAGGTATGGCAGAAGGTGACTATCCTCAACCAATGCACTAATGCTTCAACATTTTGTCCTATGTTCTATATGATAAGATTTTAAACAAACAACCAAAATGTATGAAAATAAAGACCTCCAAACTCAAGAGACTACGCCAAGAAACAAGAAATACAAGTGCTGTCAGGTTTGGTCAACAATACACTGGCTTACCCCCATCATCCAGTGTCCGTTTCTGAGTCCCATAGCCATAGACAGCAGGATCTACCACAGGAGTAGAATTGTTCAGATGTGACCCATCTATTTTAGCAGCAATCTTCAAAAAGGAGAAGAGAAAAACAGAAGCATGTTAGCATTTTAAAATCAAAATTTCCAACCGAATATTTTCTTTACTCTTAATATTAATACTGGATTGTACTTTTCAGAACGTATCTTTAAATGAATCAGAAGATAATATCAATGCAACATGTTTAACTCAGCAAATCTGGTATAACAAGGAATTAGATGGTGCACCCAATGGCAGAAACAAGTTTGAAGAAGAGCAGGTAGAACTTACTAGTTGTTGGATATATTATGTAAGATGGAGTGCATGAAGCAAAGCAAAGGTACTGGGGAAAGGGTTCTCAAATGCAAGAATAGATAAAAAACGTTGGTATCAACGGAAAATCCACAAGGAAAGAGGGTTACAGCGGGTCAGATTGAAGTTAATGAATGTGAAAATGGGGTCATAAAGAAGAGTTACTGAAGATGTTGAAAGATTTGGGGAATGAAAATGACATGGAAATTTGTGGGCCGATGTCATGGACAACCGTCAAGCAGTGGTGGCTCACTGACACAGCATTTTCCAATCTTTCTCATCCACAGCTCACCTCCAACAGGCTCCCACCAGAAAGAAAATGATTTACAGAACTAATGGGAAATTGTTTTACCCACATCAACTCCACTCCAGAACCCAGGTGACTAAGACTTTAATAGTCAAGATGGATCAAGCATTTGATGCCAGTGTTCGCGTGTGTTCAGAGGCCGAGCACCAAATTCAACAGCAACTTGTTTACAAAAACATGACAGGATGGGTTTTATAATCAACATCCACAAAAACAACAGGTTGCATCAACCTGTCTCCACTGTGAAACATCACGCTGACAGTAAAGATCCACAATGAGATCCTGAACAACAAGTCCCACGTTTCTAGGACTGTCTCTCAAGATTTACCATCACCTTCGGCACAGCCTTTTTCAGAGACAAAGACTGTTTGAAGATCAAGATTTCATATCCAAGTCAAAGCAAACAGCAGTAACTCTTGCCTTGGAAATTCTGAGACAGACTACCTGCAGCAGGTGCTTCAAAGCACTGGAAATACACCACCAGTACGGTCTGCAAATTCTTCCAAATCTACAGGCAAGTGAATCCACATCAGTTTCCTCTCCCAGGCCAATAATCCCAGTACCAAAGGCCCTAATTACACTCATTGGCTACATTGGGCAGGCCACGTTGTTTCCATGGCTGATACCCAAGCCCCAAAATAGCTATACTATTTTAAGCAAAGGTCAAGCTGCTGGAGGAACTCAATGGGTCAGGCAGCATCTGTGGAGAGAATTGGACAATGTTTCAGGTCAGGACCAGAGGGAAATATTCAAGGGAGCCATCAAATTCTCTTCAGAAAAACTGCACCATCCTCAGTGACTCCTGGGGATGCCTGGCCCACGACTGCTCAGTGGAGTAGTATCATCAGGAATGGCACACAAAGCTTCAAATCTTTCCATCAGACCCACACGGAAGCCCAGCTTAAATCGGCAGAAAGAGATCACGTCACAAACTACACACCCACTGATCCCATCAAACACCTCCAGTCCCATCTATCGTAGTGTCTCTGGATCACACATGGACCTTATCAGCTACCTCTGAACTCAAAGATCTGGAGTGAAAGCAAACCATCCTCGATCTGAATAATCTAAGATGAATGGGATCAATGGACAGTCTACACAAATCTGGCGACAGAGGAGTAGCCAAACAGGAGTGGATGCAGACTGCAATGTTCTTCAAGGCACTAGAGTGTTCCAGTACCTGATGATACCAAATGATGGCCTGCTTGTCTGATGTTCACAATTCAAAAATAGCTTAAGCACGGTTTGCAAGATTTCCAGATATTATAGTGCAAAAGATTCAAATGGAATGGCCATGGAGAGTTATGACTGATGTCGGTAGGACACCATGTTAGTAGGATTTTTAACAATCAAGGACTCATTAATTTTGAAATGACGTCATAAGGTCATAAGTTTTAGGAGCAGAATTAGGCCATTTGGCCCATCAAGAGTACTCTGCCATTCTTTTTTTTTATTACGCTGCACAAATCTTGGTCTATTATTGCCTCTGGAAACACATTAAGCAAATACAGTAGTAATATTGCTATTTGAACAGCAGACAGTTTGGCTGAACATTTGGTATTTTGAGCTCCTTTATGTTTGTGAACACTGATTCGTATGTGGTGAAAATTCGGGAGTGCAGGATCTGGAAGATACCGACCACAGCCATCATGGATAGTTCTTCATACGGAGACCTTTTTTCCTTAAAGTCACTCCTTAAAGTGCTACCCTGTTGGCTGCAAGCACTTCTATTGAAATGCTACTTGCCACTGTATGTTTCATCCGTTTGCAAATCTAGCTGTGACTAGTTGGGAGGGTGACACATCAATGTTGAGCTCGCCCTCGTCCCAAGTACGCACATATTCCCCATATGGAATAACTGGCCCGTGGTCCAGCATGGGAAGTGTCCAGTTTTTCAGTTACTTGCACGATTGCCCTGACTGAAGCGAGCTGAACCGAGAATTCTACCTTTCATGATTTTGCCACAAGTCATTTAAATGAAGCTATTTAGCTGCAAGTGTTACATTTCATTTGCAATTTTGCCAATTCACAGGTTAATATACATCATACATTTCCAGATATTGTAACTCATTCTAACCAAAGAATTACAATTACCAGGTTCACTACGAACATACATATAGGAGACTATACGTAGAGTACTTTCATTCTTCCAAGTGCCAAAGGTTCTGTGGAAATAAACACTGCTGACATTATTTTCCTTTTTGTTGTTTTGATCTTCTGACACAAGGATATAATTGCTTAATGAGCTGCCACCGTGGATTTCAAAAGTGCTTAATTGTCATATGAAGAATGAAATTCATACTTGCAGCAGCATAACAGGCCTGCAAATACAATAATCATTGATAACCAAAAAATGCAATAAATTAATGACTCCAAAACTAACGCAAAGTAGTATTGGAGTCCTTAAAAAAAAGGGTAACCTAGAACTGATCTATATAGTCTGCAGAAGCAGAACATTCTTCCAGAACACGATAGAGTAATGATAAATGGTTTTCCTTGGTGGAAATTTTAGAATGAAGAGATTGTTGGAGAAATTTCCTCGCTCAGAGCTGTGAATCTTTGGAATTCTCTGTGAAAGGTCAGCTGGAGTAATTTCAAGGTTGAGATGGATAGATTTTTAAACATCAGGAATTATAAGGATGAGAATGGGTTCAAGTCCCATTTCACAGACTCCAGCACCAATATCTCAGCTGATATACATTGCAGTAGAGATTCCCTTTCTTCTGAAAAGACCAAATTTCTTCAACTGTTTTTTTCAAGTGAACAATTTCGGACAGCAGGGAACTTATTCCTGGCATCCTGGCAAATATTTCTCTCAATCAACATTACAAAAGCAAATTACACTGCTATTAACAATGATTTTTGTGGGAACTTAATTTATGCATGTTGGCTGTGATCAGTGATCAGAACTATTTAATAATGTGCCCTGACTAGGGGAATTAAAGATGCTATATAAATGCTAGGCCTTTTTTTACACACCTTTATCATCTGATGAAATTTATCTTAATTCTTTAGCATCTACTGAACCGAAGCTAAAAATGCACCATACATGCTTAAATCAGAAGTTACAAAAACTGAACTTTTAATGTACCAGCTCAAGGCAGTTGAAGAAAACTATATCTGCTCAATCTCAAAACTACTACGGCTACTGTCCAGACACAGCAGCAGTGGTTTAAAGCAGTCAAGCAAACAACTAGAAAGTGATCGCTGCCACAAAATAAATTATCGGGTCATTCATTTCGCTGCTGTAGGTAGTATCATAACATGTGCAGTTGCCATATTTGGTGACACAACAATAATTACTTTGCAATGTAATTAGTTTTGTTAACTGCTTTGGATCAACGGAGATTCGATATGCTGCATAAATACAGTGTATCTATTTGTGCAGCAATGCTCTTGATGAATGCTCTTAAATTCATCCCTAAACTGCTCCCAATAGTAACAGACCTGTAATTACATTGTAATACAGCTAATTACATGCTCCATCATACATAATTTGCTTGGAAAAAAATAAAATTTAACAACTGCTGTGAGCTAAGCTATTGTCCAAGTGGACACATTGTGAAATTTCACCTCAGTTCATCTGGCAGCAATCTTGTCCAGTCAGGAGGCTGTGATTTCTGTCAGAGCAAATGTATAAAGCAGTGACATTTCAGTAATGTTTCAGAGACATGACTCACCCACAGCTCTCCAGTCCAAAAGCTTCAATCAATTGCACGGACCTAAAGGCGTCATCAGGAAAACGGAGACTGTGGCAGAGTCTGCCTCATGGTAAAGTTTTCACCAACGTAGGTATCTTAATCAACTTCTGTACTCTTCCTCCTTCCCCCCCTCCCACCCCACATCTCCCCATAAACACCTAGCAATGAAGTGCCATCCCTTCTGCCTCTCTAGTGAATTCACCTTTATCATCATGACTGCAGTCTTCATCCTACTCCAGGCAGATGTTTGGCCAGCGCTTGAACTCTAACTATATGCCATGGTCAACAAACATCATATATTGTGTACCCCAACATCTTCTCCATGGTCGGGGACTACAACAAGGCAAGCGTGAAGATACTTCCAAACGATCATCGGCATTTCCCCTGCAGCACCAGACGATCAAGCACTCTTGACCATTCCAGTCCACCAGGGACACCTATGGCTCCACCCCTTACCTCTACGTGGGAAAACTCAGACCATCCATTTGGCTGCGCTCCTTTTTGCATTTCGTCAGCGACATAAGAGTGCAGCTCTGAAGAAGAGGCTTGCGCAGGACTGGTCAGGGAGGCAGCAGAGTGACTTCACACTGCTTGGTCGCTTTAGACTGGGTAATGTTTAAAGCCCCTGTCCCACTTACGTGTCCTTGGCACGCTAATTACGCGACCTCGTGGTCGCATTGAGGCGCGACGGTCCCGTGCGACTTCATGCACCCGCACAGCTGTCTGGAGCGCGTGACGTCATTTGAAGATGGACACAAAATGCAGGAGTAACTCAGCAGGACCAGCAGCATCTCTGGATAGAAGCAATGGGTGATGTTTCGGGTCGAAACCCTTCTTCAGTCTGAAAGAAGGGTCTTGACCCGAAACGTCACCCATTCCTTCTCTCCAGAGATGCTGCCGGTCCCGCTGAGTTACACCAGCATTTTGTGTTTGTCTTCAATTTTCTTGGCCCCACTCTTGGAGTAGAAGTGGGGGCGGATCCGGATCCGCAATGGCCGTGATCCCCAGGCCGAGCTCGGCGATCGTTTGCCTGCTTCTGCTGCTGTTGGAGGTGAGACGTTGCGTCGCGCCAGGATCTTGGGCCTGTCCCACTTTGGCCTTCAGTTGCGCGACAGGCCGTTGGTGCGCGAAGATTTCGTTTGCTACAAAATTTCGGAGAGCCGCACGATACCGCGAACAACTACATAACCCTCCGCGCTTCTCAGTGGGACCGGCCTCGCGCGGCCACACGATGCCCTCAACGCGACGAAGAGGTCGCGTAAATTGCGTGACAAGGACACGTAAGTGGGACAAGGCCTTAAGGATTCAGCAACAGAACAAATCTGTCACAGTTACTACAAATTTCATAAAGAATGTGTTCAATGTATTCCTACCACAATCATCCGAGAGTTCCCAAACCACCCTTTGATGAACTGGGAGATCAGCAATATATTAAGGACAAGATGTGAGGCATCCAAGACAGGTGGTCCAGAGACGACCTACAGAATGCTATTCAGCAAATGCTTCTGGACTAAACAGGACACTCAGACATACACTCGGCAACTGTGGCAGGGCTCGCACACCAATGCTTCCAACAAGGTGAAACCAACTAGCTCAAGTGACAGCGACACATCACATCCAGATAAGTTCAATACTTGTTTCGAAAGTGAGAGTAACAATGTACCTTCATGGGCCCCACACCCTCCAGCAATCCTGTGACCTCAATCTCCAAGGCTGATGTCAGAAGATCTTCCTCGAGGCTGCACCCTCAGAAAGATTGGAACTCCAATGGTGTATCTGGCAACATTCTCAAAACCTTCACCTCACAACTAATTGGAATTTTTGCTGACATCTTCACCTCTTCTAACCTGCCTTAAAATGACATCCATAATATTGGTGACTGAGATGGTCAAGGTGACATACCTCAACAACTACTATGGTTGCTCAATGTACTTTGGTTTTTCCACTATGGTCCAGTTTATTTCACTGATAATTTATTGTAAACTTGTTGTTGTTGCATCTAAAAATGTGAAGCTGCAGCAAGAAAGAATTTCATTGTTCCTGTTCACATCCGATGCATATGGCAAATAAACACTTGATTTCTTTATTTTGATCTTGGCCCTGAGCATTTGCAACATTAAAGAAGTTGTTGTTTCATATGTTGCCAAGGACGATTCTCGGCACATCCTTGACATTGTGACTTCAACCAATATCAGCCATGGTCATACATTTGTTTTCAGTTTGAGAGATTTCATTGCGTCACTAACTGCCAACACAAATACCAATAAGTGACAGTAACCATTAGGGCCTTCCAAACCCTTTCTATCCCTATATCTGTCAACCACGTTGAAACCAAACGATTTAGTTTAATTTTGGTCAGGATTAACCTGCTAATTATTTTTAATCCGAGCAGACCTATTTTCCTCTGGGGTTAGTGAAAGCACTGGCTTGGTTGATTGCATTCTTACACTGGCCAGAATCTGTGGATTCAATTCCTACTTGCATAGCTTAAGCTATCCTAAAAGAAAATCAAGCTTTGCCCCACCCCCTTGTAGGGCACTCTACATATTGCCAGAGAAAACTTTCCTGAACACATTTGACAAATTTCACCCTTCTAAGCCCTTAACACTATGGCAGTTCCAGTCTATATTGGGAAAGTTAAAATCCTCTATGACAACCTTTAGTTATCTTGCAGTTGCTTGTAATCTCCTGGTATATTTGTTCTTCTAATTCCCGTTGACTATTTGGAGGCCTATCGTACACTCCCAACAAGGTGATCATCGCCTTTTATTTTAAATTTCTCAGCTCCACCAATAAAGCCTCACTGGACGAACTATCAATAACGTCATCTCGCACTACCGCAATGACAATCTCCTTGATCAATAAAGCAACACCACATGCTCTTTTCCCCCCCACCTCTATCTCTCCTATAGCACCTGAATGCTGGAACATTAAAGGTAGACACAAAATGCTGGAGTAACTCAGCGGGACAGGCAGCATCCCTGGAGAGAAGGAATGGGTGACATTTCGGGTCGAGACTCTTCTTCAGACTGATTGATGTCAGGGGAGTGGGCGGTATAGATAAAATGTAGTCCGAGACAGTAAATCTGGTAAGAGAACTGGGAAGGGGGAGGGGATGGAGAGAGAGGGAAAGCACGGGCTACATGAAGTTAGAGAAGACAATGTGCATACCGCTGGGGTGCAAGCTACCCAAGGGAAATATGAGGTGCTGTTCCTCCAATTTGCACTGGGCCTCACTCTGACAATGGAAGAGGCCCAGGACAGAAAGGTCAATGTGGGAATGTGAGGGGGAATTAAAGTGCTGAGCAACCGGGAGATGAGGTAGGTTTAGGCGGACTGAGCAGAGGTCTTCAGCGAAACGATTAACGAGTCTGCGCTTGGTCTCGCCGATATACAGGAGTCCACACCTGGAACAGCAGATGCAGTAGATGAGTTTGGAGGTAGAGCAAGTGAACCTCTGCCTCACCTGAAAAGACTGTCGGGGTCCTTGGATGGAGTCGAGGTGGGAGGTACAGGTTTTGCATCTCCCGCGGTTGCAGGGAAAAGTACCTGGGGAGGGGGTGGTTTGGGTGGGAAGGGACGAGTTGACCAGGGAGTTGAGGAGAGAACGGTCTCTGCGGAAAGGGGTGGAGATGGGAAGATGTGGTTACTAGTGGAATCCCGTTGGAGATGGCGAAAATGTCAGAGGATTATGTGCTGTATGCAATGGCTGATGGGGTGGAAGGCGAGGACAAGGGGGACTCTGTCCTCGTTACGAATGGGGGGAGAGGGAGCAAGAGTGGAGCTGCGGGATATCGAGGAGACCCTAGTGAGAGCCTCATATATAATCGAAGAGGGGAACTCCCATTCCCTAAAGAATGAGGACATCTCCGAAGACCTGGTATGGAACACCTCATCCTGGTCACAGATGCGGCGTAGACGGAGGAATTGGGAGTAGGGGGATAGAGTCTCTGCAGGAAGCAGGGTGGGAAAGATAGCTGTGGGAGTCTGAAGAAGGGTTTCGGCCCGAAACGTTGCCCATCTCCTTCGCTCCATAGATGCTGCTGCACCTGCTGAGTTTCTCCAGCATTTTTGTGTACCTTCGATTTTCCAGCATCTGCAGTTCCTTCTTAAACACATAGCTGTGGGAGTCAGTGGGTTTGTAATAGATTTCAGTCGATAGTCCTGTAATGGAGACGGTGAGATCTAGAAACAGTAGGGGAATGTTGGAGATGGTCCAAGTGAATGAGTGCAGGATGGAAATTAGTCGTGAAGTTGATGAAGTCAGTGAGTTCTGCATGGGTGCAGGATGTAGCACCGATGCAGTCATCAATGTTGCGGAGGCAGAGTTTGGGAATAGGGCCAGTGTACGCCTGGAACAGTGATTATTCAACGTGGCCTACAAAGCGGTGGGCATAGCTGGGGCGCATGCGAGTGCCCATAGCTACGCCTTGGATTTGGAGGAAGTGAGAGGAGTTGACGGATATGTTAAGGGCAAGGACCAGTTCTGCCAGGTGGAGGAGCGTGTTAGTAGATGGAAATTGTCTGGTTCTGCGGTCGAGGAAGAAACGGAGGGCTTTAAGACCTTCCTGGTGCGGGATGGAGGTGTAGAGTGACTGAATATCCATAGTAAAGATGAGATAGCGGGGGCCTGAAAAACAGAAGTAATTGAAGAGAAGAAGAGCGTGTGAGGTGGCTTGGACGTACGTAGGGAGGGTTGGACGGGGGGGGGGGGGGAGGGGGAAGATAGGATGGAGTCGTGGTATGTGGAAATTATTGAGTGGGACATGAACAAGCAGAAACAATGGGTCTGCCAGGGCAGTTCTGATAAAATCGGGCCATCCGGGCGGGGCTGGGGAACAATTAATGGAACATTAAGCTCTGAAGGAGTCTGAAGAAGGGTCTCGACCCGAAACGCCACCCATTCCTTCTCTCCAGAGTTGCTGCCTGTCCCGCTGAGTTACTCCAGCATGTTATGTCTACCTTTGATTTAAACCAGCATCTGCAGTTGTTTCCTAAACATTAAGCTGCCTATCCTGTCCTTCTCTTAGCCAAGTTTCTATAACAGCTACAACATTCCAGTCGTACATATCAAACTGTGCCTTGAGTTTATCCACCAACCCGTTAGGCCTCTCATATTTAAATAAATGCAATTCAATCCAACAGCACTTCCTCGTTCCCTGCCATGCTCCTGCCTATCCTGTCCACTGAACTTCCTTTCATCAATAATTACAGCAGGATCTTGATTAGTCAGGCAATTGGGTTGAGAAATGGTTAGTAGAGTTTAGTGCAGATAAGTGCATGGTTTTGCTTTTTTGGAAGTCATATCAGAGCACGAGCTTCACGGTGAAGGGCGTGGCCCTGGGAAGTGTTGTAGAGCTGAGGGATCTTGGAATACAGGGACATAGTTCCTTGAAAGTGGCATCACAGGTGGATAGGGTGGTCACAGTGGCTTTCGGTACATTGGCCTTCATCAGTCAGGGTACCGAGTATAGAGGGTGGGATGTTATGTTTCGGAAGGTGGTAGATTTATGGAACAAGCTGCAAGCGGAGGCAGTTGAGGTAGGTGCTGCAACTACAATTAAAATATATTTTGACAGGTATTTGGATAGGAAAGGTTTAGATGGATATGGGCA
The DNA here is from genome assembly GCA_038087875.1 of Malacoraja senta. NCBI lineage: Eukaryota > Metazoa > Chordata > Chondrichthyes > Rajiformes > Rajidae > Malacoraja > Malacoraja senta. Next base: position 15,579,229 of record CM075987.1, read on the forward strand.
AAATGCAGGCAAGTGAGCCTAATGTAGACGGGGCATCTTGCTCAACATGGGCAAGATGGGCCTGTTCCCATGCTGTATGACTGTAGACTTCAAAGGCTATTTATTGGCTCTGAAGCACTTTAAGATGTCTTCGGGCTGTACCTCAAAAGGTGAAAAACTTGTATTTTTCATTCAGCTTTTATATTCATGGTTTTAAAACTACACATTCCATTTGTTTAGGATCCTTCACTTGCTGTTCATCCAACAACTACTTAAATATAGTGCAGGAAAACACCCCGACTGCTGTACTTTAGTGTACCAGATACCACATGTAATACGATCATAGCAGGGTCAGGAGAATAAATAGCCTTTGCCTACGGCAGGAAAGTTACCAGTCAGATTATTAAACAGCAAATTGTAAACAGAATAACAGTGTACTAACTGTAATCACACATTATTCCAGTAACAAAAACATTTTATTCTTCTGGCATATAATAAATTATAGCTCCTTAACATGTGGCAGTTTACTAAACTATCTCCAATCCTCTATTTAACTGCAAGTCTCCATATAAAGCAATAGCAATCAAAATATCTAACACTCCGATCTAACACTCCAAGGGTAAGTTCCTAGATTTCTATGCAACATTACAGACAACCCCTGGGTTACAGCCTTTTGGGCAATGGAAATTCACCTTAACAGAATTCACAGAATACCACCCAATAATTGACATGTAGAATAAAACATGTTCTCATGGGATTTGTGAAAGTAAATAAATAACTTTTTCAACTCACATTTCTAGATGCACGAGTAGATTTAGATTAGTTTAGAGATATAGCACGGAAACAGGCCCACCAAATCCGTGTCGACCAGCAATCCCCGCTCACCAACACAATCACACACTAGGGACAATTTATAATTATACCAAGCCAATTAATCTACAAACCTGTATGTCTTTGGAGTGCGGGAGAAAACCAGAGATCCAGGAGAAAATCCATGCAGATCATGGGGAGAATGTACAAACTCCGTACAGCCAGCACCCGCAGTCAGGATCGAACCTGGGTCCCTGACACTGTAAAGCAGCAACTCTATCACTGCACCACCCTGGATGATGCGTCTTTTGAAAATCGTGACACCTCCCCCCATCCCTGCAAACGTCTACTGCCCCAGATCAATTTCTACTCAGGGATTGTTACGCAACATTAAGATTGCATTGCAAGCGCTACATATTTAAAAATCCTAATGCTGATACAAGATTAACTCACTTTATAAGGCTCAAACTTGCATTCATGGTGCTGCTCAAGATTCTTCTAAACAATTAAAAAATCATTGAAGTGCTATCTTAAGTGTAGTCACTGTTGCAAATGTAAGAAATAGCAACATTGCACACAGCTTGAATCCATAAGCATTGATATACGACTAAGTAATTTATTTTAATTAATTGAAAGAAATATTGGCCAGCATATTCAGGATAATGAGCCTATATCCTCTTCATAATGATGCCATGAGATTTTAAAAAATTCACCTGATGAGCATTGGAATCTGTTTGATCTCTTTATACGAGAGATCAAACAGATGAACATCATCACCCCCAATAACATAGCAGTTCTATCACTACTCCAGCAGAGCAGAGCCTATCTGGATTTTGTGCCCAACTCTGGGTGAAACTTCAGAATCAACCTTCAGAATCAGAGTATTCACAATGAGCCAAAGCTAATACTCTGAAAATATTAGCACTTTAAATCCCATTGTTCTATGCAAGATCCTACAATGATACATTGGTTAAGCATTTCAACATAATGATGCCCTAGTGTTAAAATGAAATGCATTTTTAAGTGCATTAGCTGTGTCTTGCAGAACTTGCAATTTTCCACCATTAACACTGTAAAACTATCTTAGCACTTCGCGGAAGAACCCAGACCAGGAGATGTTAGCAGATAACCAAAAAACTTGTTCAAGGCAGCTTTCTTTCTAGGTGAACTTAAAAGGACAGAGGGACAATGAGAGGAAGAAAGATTAATGCAGGAAATTCCAAAACATGGAGCTTCAGCCAAGATACCACTGGTGGAGTTCTGCGATATAACAGAACAGCACACGAACAGACCCTTTGGCCCACAATGTCTGTGCCCAAAAGTATTTTACAATCTCACTGGTGGAGAGGACCAAGCTAAGTTAGGTGCACCATTTGTGAATCACTTAAATATTTATCTCTAAATTCTTATTAGAAAGTTGATATTTTAAATCCATGCACACCAGTGGCTAATTTAACATAGAGAGCCTACTAGTACTTGAGTTTGTGAACACCTACCCTGCATAGCATAGGTACCACTCCAAGTTGAAAACCTGCAGTATTATTAGTCCCAAAGTTCAACAATTTTTCACCATTTCACAGAAAATTATGCAACCTGTTTCAGGAAAATGTTGGCCTGATCCCAAGACAGCAAGGGGTTTGACTTGGAAGGAACAACATTTAACACACAGATATATACATGGAAGTATGCAAATAATATCAATTTTGACATGCCAACATCACAAACTCTATCTCCCAACAATTAAATTATTTAAATTTGGTGCAGGACAAGGTGGCATTTTTGCTTGAGGTCTTATCAGCCAGAGCCAAATTTTCATTCCAATAGTATGACTCAAAGGAATGTACACAGTAAGGTGACCCTGGAAATGATGCAACTAATCTCATTAGTCAGATTTTAAATGGTCATTAATACCCTGACAGCACAGTGCCAAATGTAGCATGCTAATCTTTCTTAGGTACCTGTGAGAATCATACATTTTCCAATCATATGCAATAGGGCAAATGCTCTTCAGTTTGGCCACAGATTTTCCATGTTGGAACATCACCCCAAAGCAGATATTCACGTTCAATAATGCTCTTTAAAAACTAGCACAGTAAACTGTCCTCAGGACAATGACAATTCAGGTAGAACCAGGATAACAGAAAGCAGGAAAGATTATGAGGAATTCACACTCCTAGCAAGGCTTTAGCCTTTCCGGCATATGGTCCTGCTTCAGGTCCAGGTAGTCAGACATCTTACTCACATTCTAAAGCAAGGAGACAACCTATTCAAATAAATAACGCAAACAAGGTTGTGTGGTGGAATATGGTGCTTTCAGTTCCTCACAATATATTCGCCACTATACCGGAGGAGAATATGAAGTATACGAATTGTTCTAGGCAGCTGGAAATTGATTTTTGTATTATTTTGAAAGAGTTAAGTATAATGATATTTACAGCAAAATCCTCCAAGCTGAGAGTACATAACATGGCAACCTACAGGGCAGGAATATTTTCACCATTTAACAATGCCTATTTTATGTGTGGGTGTTAACACCCATGAAGTAGAGACAACTCTCCAGTCACTTGTACCCTCTTGTCTCTGAATAATGATCTTGCTTTTTCCAAGCTCATGATATAGCTGGCATGGCTGGGTGGTAGCCATGTCAGAGTAAAGGATGTCACACCCAGTCAACTTGCACTCCTCCAAATGAAGTTCAGGACTTGGAACATAAAGTCCCTTATAGACAACCCCAAGTGAATATTGTCCTGTTATTGCAGACTAAGTGGAGACAATGTATAGGACAACGGGGAAACCGGTTAATGTACATTGTCTCTATTCCAAAACCAAGACCACCCCTGCTCAGCAATCAAACTGAAGCAGACAACAGTTCCATTTGTAGACATTTGGAGGCCGTGTTGCAAATCATTGTCACATCATTGACTGAAGCACAGGACAATGTGCAAAAAGGTCCTCTATCAAGCTGTCATTGCCTCCGTCAATAAATGTCCACAACAAGATCCTGCAAGATAGGAAGCTAACCATCATCACTTTGCCTGCCCGAGGAAAAATGATCAGGACCTTAAGCCTGACACAAAGAACATGGTTCATAGTGCAGCAACGATCGTTGCTTCCGTCTGCTTCCGACACAAGAATTAACGAAGTAAGCATCTCAAAGCTCTGGAGAGATATTGTATTGTATATCTTTATTGTCATTTCCTGAGTATTCACATACCCAGAGGAAACAAAAAAACGTTCCTCAACCAGTGTCCATTTCAGTGTGCAGTAAAAAATAAATAGAAGTAAAAATACATATATCATGAACAAATTAACACTCTACTCTCTACTAAACATCAACAGGCGTTCCGATCGGCAGCGGCACGACAGTGGCTCTGCTGCCGTGTGTCCAGGTTGGTGGTTGGTGCAGGGGGGTGCCAAAGTATCGTGTAGATACTGCCTTCTCCAGCATTATTTCAATCAGCTCCCAAGAAGCTACATTGTTCACATGCCCAACACCAGGCTGGCAAACCAGACAATCTATTCTGTGCTCCTTGACTTCAAAGGGATTATGTGGTGGATAGAATTCATAGATTTTCTCAAACCATCCTTAAAGAAAATGTAATAATCCCCACCAACGCATGGTGTTCCTGCCCCATAGCACTCAAAAATTAAGGTGGGAAGTAAAATTTATTTTAGTCAGTTTTATACATCTCATGTCACTGATACTAAAAGATCAAAGTGATAATTTATGATTCATTCACATCTGCAACCACGTTACCAATCTTCCAGATCCATTTATAATACTTATACAGTGTACAGATCTTCACACATCTTAAATATTCTCCATTGTTCAGCCTAATCCACAGTTTAGCGGAAATAAATAATTTAATTATATAATTATGATAATTATACACTATTAGGGAAATTATTTGACAGAACCTATAATCCCAAGGCAAATCGTTAAAGTAAGTTTGGAGTAAATGGAAATGGCTGCTTGAATTAACAAGATTTTTTTCACAACCTTCCATATGTAGCAATGTTACAAAATATTGAGATTTTAAAAATAAAGTCTGCAATTTATCCCATCAGATAAAGCATAAAAATAAGTTTAATTTGACCCTTAATTCACTTTCATATCTTCAGTAATAAAAAAGTTATGGCCATTATCATACTCAGAAATTAGCATCTAGTTCCCTATTGCTTTTCCATTGACTTAACACAAAAGCTGTGATCGAGGACAGTTAAAAGCCCATAACTTTCTTAAAAATTATAACTGAAAGAAATTTTCAGTTATTATAGATTGAAGCATTCTGAAACAAATATGAAACAATCTTACTTCGAAGACATGAAAGTAAAGCATATAATTAGTTAGTTACCTAATTGTAGCTAATTACAAAATTCAATTACTAGATCTAAACATCTATCAATTTCTTAAGAATAGATTAACATTTTTAAATAGCCTAAGTCCAAATAACATTCACACAATAATTCAGAATATAACATAATTTTTATATCTAATTTTCATGAATTTACAGGCCAAATGGAAGGAATTGAATGTTTAATATCTGTAAATTAATGGGCATTTAATTCATCTTGTGAGTGAGGATTTCTGGATCGCGATCTTTTGGAACGTTCATTTGCGGTGAATTTAACCCCGTATTGGCATGAAAAATACTGCCGTTAATTCGGGGAATAAAATCACCGTGTCGCATGAAAAAATGTGAATTAAAGGCTTCTTAAGAAGCACTTTTATACATTTAAAGAAACCACTTTCGTTTACCTGTCCCGTGTGTGAAATCCGTCCCCGTTATCGGCGTTGACGCTTCAGGAGCTGCTTTTAAAATTACTCTAGCGCTGACATTGACGATTTAATAAAAATAAAAAATACACAAATCGCCACTAGGAACGATTTGTCAGCCAAGGCTTGTACTCCAACAAAATATTAACCAGGACAAGGGAGGAGAAACCCGCGTTTTAACCCCGCCCCCCCTTAAAGGCGCCAAAATCGCGCACACGGCCAGTGGCAGAATTACAGCGCGACTGAAGGTAAGTTTTGTAACATACCTACCATATGCCCTGAGATTGACACCAAAAGCTGGACTAACTCAGTGAGACAGGCAGCATCTCTGGAGAGAAGGAATGGGTGACATTTTGGGTCGAGACTCTTCTTCAGACCACATGCCCTAGTCATAACAGGTACAGCAATCAAACAAAATATCAGCAGGTACCAGTCTACACTTAACTTTAGCACCTGACCACAGTTTAAGGATACAATCTGCATTTGTCAAGACTCATATTGGCAAAATAACTATATTAGAGTCAATAATTATCCAGAAACTATCAACACACAAGCTATCAACATATACACCAATCAACAACCATTAGCTTGCAATATTATACTCAATCTTGCACTGAAAACAAGGTAATTCTAAAATGTAATTATATTGCATGTAAAATACAAGTTTGCTATACAACACAACAGTAAACATTTCATTATCTTAGACAGACACTTGATACACTACCTCTGAACGACCACCAGAATATCAGGCAACCGTCATCCAATAAATGAATGATCAACTGACAACTAAGTTGTATTACAAGAAAAATTCTTACTGGGTCTTCACTTCTCCAAACAGAAAATTATCTGCCTGACTCGTCGCTTGAAGACAGCAGTAATAAACAGGAACATGTCCCAGTGAGTAACTACGTAACTAATGTATCAGCTTACAAGGCACGTGACTGATATAAATATAAGCTGAAGTTTATCTGTATGCCAAACTGGGCAATACACAAAGCAATGCAAGCTAAATATTTCTGCAGGTTGAAATTGTACATAATTTTTGCCGCCAGCCCAGGCTGATGTCGTTGGAGAAAAAGCAACAGGGCAGGTGGAGATTTTCTAAACCTTGATGTTACAGAGCAGATTAAATAATTCATTCAGGAAATGCTTGCAGTTGGCAGAGACATGAATAAACTGCTTTTATTATGCCATTCTCTGCAAATGAACAAAGCAACAATGGATCAGCAATCTGATCAAAACATTGCTAACCAGTGTTTAAATAATCTTTCACCCGACTGAAGGAATCAGAAAGATACTGCCTTGGGTAACAGACAACAATAAGAACATCCGCCCGTTGCAAAATAAAATTAAGTGCAATAGGAATTAACTATGAAATCCAAACACTTAATTGGATGTCACACTATTGAAGTTTAGTCAATGAGAACTTGAAGAAGTGAGATTATGTACATTGTAAAACAATTTTTGGAGCTACGAGGACAAGAAATATTTTAAGCTTTGGATACAAAAATATTTTCTACTACTGATTTCTCACTCGAGTTCTCCTAAGCGGACAGGACTAGAACTTGCTGAGAGATTTCCTACATATCAGGGCTCGAAATTAGCGGTTGCCCGGGTGCCCCTGACCACTCAAAGCGCCGCCGGGCAACCTAAACGCCGAGTCATTTTGCCCGGCTTGGCAACCAGATACTGGTTTGTACCGAAGATAGACACAAAAAAAACTGGAGTAACTCCGCAGGTCAGGCAGCATCTCTGGAGAAAAGGAACGCGACGTGTTATGTCGGTGACGGCTGTGTTGCGGGGCAAAGATACTAGGTGCTGGGTGAGGAAGGGTCGGAGCGATTGACGGGCCCCGAACAGCGGCTCCATCTCCTCCTCCTCCCTGATAGCGGCCGCTGCTTGTTTCAAAACAAACCCTCCCGCCCGCCGAGGCCTCCCCCTCCCTCCCTCCCCCCCAGCCTCAGCGTGCGGGAGGGTTTGTTTTGAAACAAGCAGCCGCCGCAATCAGGGAGGAGGAGGAGATGGAGCCGCTGTCGCGGCCGCTGCTGCCGCTGTGCGAAGCCCGTCAATCGCTCCGACCCGTCTGAAGTAGCTGCACCAAAGATCCTGTAGCTATATGATCTCTGAGCTGCACCGCTCGGCCCCGCACCTTGCTGTTGGCTGGCAGAGGAGGGAGGCGGTGGCGAGGAGTTCCCAACGGCCAAGGCAGCCGGGCGATGTTGTCCGAGGAGCGCTGACCTTCCTTCCTCCCCACCTCGCTCCCTCTCTTGTACGCCCCCTTATCCTGGGACCCCTCCACTCCATCCCGCCCTCACTGACATCCCCTGTGCTCCCCTCCCCATCAACCCCCCCCCCCCATCTATTCATCCTGCGCTGATCACCCTATCCACCTCGCATTGATTCTCCTGCCACCCCCCCCCCCATCCATCCTCCACTGGTTTCCCAATTCACCCTGTACTTACCCCTTTCCCATCCATCCTGCACTTCTCCTCATTCCATCCTGTACTAATCCACGCATTCATCCCGTACTAACCCACCCTCCATTTACCCTGCACCTTCCCCCTTCCCCCTTCCCCTCATTCATCCTGTATTGATCTCCCATTCATCCCGCACAGACCCTCCGATCCACAATGTACTGACCCCCCCCCCCCCATCCATCCTGTACTGATCCTCCCATTCAAGAAGAATGGGGGGGGGAACAGTCTGAAGAAGGGTCTCGACCCAAAATGTTGCCTATTTCCTTCGCTCCATAGATGCTGCCTCACCCGCTGAGTTTCTCCAGCACTTTTGTCTACCCCCATCCATCCTGTACTGAACCCCCCCTTTCAACACCACTGACACCCCCGTGCTCTCCCCTCACAATTTTACCTACTCCAACCAACACGTACTAATTCACCTGCCTCAATCCATCCATTCTGCACCGACTGCCTTCTAACCCCCCCCACACCCGCCATCTATCCACCCCCCACCCTGACCCTATTGTGCTGGAAATGTCTTCAGAGCGAACACTGACTATGTTTGATAACGGAATGCAATCAAATGTGTTTTAATTCCCAATATTATTATTTGTTATAATCCATAAAGATCGATTAATTAAATTGTGAACACGTGAAACATTAAAACCGCAGTGTTCGAATGTCACTGCTGCCGTTGACACGATATTACAGAATTCATTTTAACGGCAAATCAATGCTCTTAATATGGAGTATCAGTACTGTAGTTATTTAATGAGCAACATCCACAACTATACGTTGGATTTATCCAGGTTTTACTTCTACAGTCAATCATATACATCACAAATTTGGTCAGGAGATATTTCAGTTGAAATTTTAACGTTAATTCTGAAGTGGGAATGATGGAAACAGCGTTTATCAATAATTTGTTTTTAATCTGGTGCTTACAAACTGGGTATCTTCATTGCTGTTCACAACACGTACATTTAATCTGAATGTCCGGTAATGTGGCGTCTTGGCACCTTTAAATATATTACCAAAAGAACATTTGCTGCAGTTATGTCCTTTGGCCATCTCTTGTCAGCTAGTACAATGTTTAACCTGTCAGATGGGTATAATTGGTTTTAACAGCTATTATCATAAAATGCCTGTAGAAATGTCCTTGCAACCTGTATATTTTGTTGTGGATAAATTATGTGGGAAGCGAGTGTTTCTGTACCAATAGCAATAACGACCCATGCTATGGCCATGTTATGGTAATTTTCAGTCCTTCACAGAAAACATGCTTGCATCAATCAATCTGTAGTGTGCATGGTTAAGCATATATGTTACCATGGTCCAGGATTTATTGACACAGGTTGATATGCTGAATAATCCAACCACATTGTTGTTTGGAAGTGGAAAGAACTAATAGAAATTGCATTAATTGCAATGTGTAAAAAGAGTTGAGATACTGTCTTATAATTTTGCTGCATGTCATTGTGGGATATATCATGTCTTGATTGGTGAATGAATATCTTTAGTTTGTGACTTTATTTGAAGCAGAAATAATATGCGAATGCTTCATTGAGTATAATTCCGACTGGTAACTACGCACTTCGTCCAAGTACATTATCGCACACGTCATGCAAGCCATCTTAAATGACCACCTAAACTGTCAGTTGGCAACCTAAAAAGCTACCAAGGTTGCCCAGCTGGCAACAGGGAAAAAAAGTTAAGCGAGAGCCCTGCATATTCTTCACAACCAGCTCCCGAATGTTTTAGAATGGACTCTCCTTTTAGTCTATACATTCCCCATGAACAGGTAAGCGCTTGACCTACACTGGGTATTCTATGGAAGAAACTCAACAACTTACTGCGAGAGAAACCAAGGTGCAACCCACAATGTGGTACAGTGCAGGAAAAGATTTAATTCACCTTTTTCCCTTTCTCCTATCAGCAGTGCCCCCCAAGCAATACATTTTTCCTTCTCTCCTATTATTTTACAAATTATCAATTTTATCTGAAACAAGACATTTTAAACAGCAGCCAGGAAACTGGAATAAAAAAAGCACTAAGTACGAAGGAATTGGTAACAAACTTTAAACAAGGAACACATGGATACATTAAGCCTCAATGTGAAAGTGCCACAATCTTTCCCTCTAAACCAAGCTCACACTGAAAATACATTTCCCTCTTCACCCAACCATTTGCAGCACATATGTAAACCCATTACTTTTACTCCATCAGGTACCAAAACATTTTTTCAGCAAATATATTTCCAGTGCTATGACTCCTGTTTGCCCAGCACATTCTTGCTCGAGATTGTCATGGGATTATTGAAGTCCATTAGAACAGTCCGAATTAGCAATACAATAACAGGACCTTTGACATTGAAGCAGTCATTGGGAAAACATATTTTTGATTCTGTATATGACTTGACCCTGGATTGTAACCCTAACCCCAAACATGTAACACACAACAGAAAAATTCATAAACTAAAATCAGTTGCAATTTCTTATCGTAACTTATCAAAAGTATTTTCAGACAGTTTGAACAGTGTAACATTTCTCATCAGATTTTCTAATATCATAGCCTTGATCAGGCATTCTTAAATATGGCGTTCCAAAACTGAAGTATGCTTAGACCAGTGCACGCAAGAAATAAACTACTTTTAATATATGATACTTTCCCCAAAGATAGGCAGAGGAAGACTAAAGAGATAAGGACAGGATTCAAGTCAATAACTTGTATTTATATAGCATCTATAAATAGTTGCCAAAGAAACCACTCAGCTAGCAGGACTTGGTGGTGTGATTGAAAACATTTAAGAGGCTTTAGACCAGAGGGAATTGTTAAGTTAGTACTATCGAGTGAGGCATTAACCCTGGCAAGACATAAAATGCTGAAGTACTTTCTTGGTCTCAACCAAAACGTCACCCATACCCTTCTCTAACGAGGTGCATGTTTTTGAAGCTTTACTCCAGGTTGCATCACTCCGACATTTTGTGTCTACTTTCGATTTAAACCAGCATCTGCAGTTCTTTCCTACACAATAATCCTGGCAACTTGGTTCCGTCATCCTTTCTACTCCTCGGTTCAACTGCTCCCTTGTCACTCAATCCCCTCACCAAGCTACCAAGACAGATGTGTACAGCAATTCGTTCTTCCCCCGCACAATGAAAGCGTGGAATAATCTCCACCCTACTATAGTTACCCAACCAGATGCAACTAAATTTAAGGTAGCTCTTTCTTCCCCAAAACCCTTTCTGGCTTAAGTCCTCCCTCCACCACCTCCAGTTTAAATTCCATTTGGAATATGTTGGAGGACCAAGAAACCAAGAACCTGCATCATTTTGTTGGATTTTCAATTATTCTAGCTTCAATATTTTGAGAAAGAGAGCGATTGCTGAAAGGGACGAGAAAAGGCTAGGCGGGATATGAAGACTAAAAGGAATTGAAATTTCAAGTCATCCACAAACATCATCAGAAATAAGTTTTTTCTATACTGCATTAAACATCCACAGGGTTCCAAGTGGCCTCCACTTCAAAAATTACATTTGATTCTTCCAATATTCAGTTTTGTGCAGCAGCTTCTATAAGTTTCATCACAACCTTAAATACTCTGCTGATAAACTCATCTTTCCCCTCGTACAAAACGATTTGAAGTTGAAGAATTTCAGCGGGGCATCCATCCAGTTACGTCAATTACAGTACTCTGTCAGTCTCGATATTTCATTTCCATTTCAAAAAGTTTACAGTTGGTTTAGTATCAGCAAAGTGCGACAAAAAAATCCTTACCTGCGCATGGAACATACATCAGCACCAGGGAAAATAAAAAATCTCTAAGTGGGTTAACATGCAACCTGGAATAAAGCTTCAAAAACATGCACCTCGTTAGACCAAATGTCACTGTTTGACATCAACCCCAATCAGCAATCTTCTCAGTATCCGATTCAGAAATAAAGGTGCCTCGTGAATCTATTTACAGATGGCTGCCAGGTTCTGTCTGAAGCTGGCTGTTTCACTTGTCACTTGCTCATTTTTAATCTCAGAACCAAAAATTAAAAAGGTTATCTGGATCAATTAAGAGTATGAAGGCAAAATTTCTTCTGTCAGTAACAATTTGCCACAAATATAGTATGATCACATAAATTATTGACACGTTGTTAATGAAAAATAAACATTTAAATGCAGCCTAATTGCCAATGTAAACAGATATACAAAATGTGTGATGCCAACACAAATAGAAGTGGAGTAATTTCCTCCTTCATTTGTTTAATTACTATGTTCCAATGTGGAAACATTTAGGTTTTGGTTTATTGTCATGTGTACCAAGGTACCGTGAAAAGCCTTGTTCTGCATGTTATTCAAACAGATCAGATATACCGTATGGATACAATCAGTTCAAACTCAAGTACAATAGATAGAATGAGTACAAAATATTGTTCTCAGCATTGCAGCGCATTAGTTCCATAGACAAAGTCCAAATGTCTCCCATGAGGTACAGGCAAATAGAACAGTACCCTAGGTTATCGAAGGGCCGTCCATAAGCTTGATAACGAATGGGAAAAATCAGCTCCTGAGTCTGGTAGGGTACTTTAAAGCTTCTGTACCTTCTGCAGTACAGGAGCAAAGAGAAGGAATGGCCAAGGTGGTTCCATCAATGATGGAAAATCTAGTCTGTGAGATGTCTACATCCACAACTCTTTACCGTTTTTTGTGGTCTTAGGCAAAGGTATTCCTAAACCTTGTTACGTTATGCCTGTTATGGTGTATCTGTAGAAGTTTGTAACAGTCATTGGAGAGATATCGAATTCCCTCAGTCTCTTCAGGAAGTAGTGCCTTCTTGGTTTTTGCATCAGCGGTTAGTCCATGTCAGATCATGGGTAATATTAACACCAAGAAACTTGAAGTTCTCAACTATTTCCGCATCATTGATGCTGACTGGGGCACGAACTCCAACATGCTTCCTGACGCCAATAATTAGCTCCTTCGTCTTGCTGACTTTGAAAGAAAGATTATTGTCCTGATACCAAGTCACTAAGTTCTTTATTTCCTTCCTATACTGCGTCTCGCCATTGATCGTGATTCAACCGACCACAGCAGTATCGTCCATAAACTTGGAGATGGAATAAGAGCTGAATTTGGTCGTTTAGTCACGAGTGTAAAGGGAGTATAGAAGGGGAATGAGGACGCAACCTAGCGAGGCATCAGTGTTGAGAGATATCGTGGAGGAGGGGTTATCACCAGGTACTCCTTATTCTCATACAAGCTGTAACTTTGTTTTTTCTCCTCAGTTAAGAACTGTGTACTCTCCATCTCCTGTGACCGATCTGATCTAGTCACTCCCTGGCTCCGCTTTATGTAACGTCCTACAAAGCATCAAGAACCGCTCCCAAGTGTTCAAAATAATACTGCTAGAAATATCTAGACAAAATAATATAATATGCTAAATGTAACTAGCCTAAGCATGAATGGCTCCTACACTCATTGATTTTGGTCTGTGGGTCAGGAAGTCGAGCAAACGGAGGCAGAGGGTGTAGCAGAGTAATCGGTCCAGGAGTTTGGATGGAATTATGGTGTTGAAGGCAGAGCTACTGTTGATAAATGAGTTTAACATTGGAGTCCTTGTTGTCTAGGTGTTCCAGAGATGAGTATAGGGCAATGGGGATAACATCTGCTGTGGACCTGTTGCAATGCTAAACCAATTGCAGTGGATCAAGGCTAGCTGAGAGGCTGGAGTTAAGGTGCGCCATCATCAGTGTCTCAAAACACTTTACGATGGTAGATGTCAGAGCCACTGAATGGTAGTTATTAAGACACGTCACTTTACTTTTCATCGGCATTGGGATGATAATGGTCTTGGGATGATAATGGAGTAGTGAGAGGTTTTAAAGATGCCAGGAATCCTTGTGAACCAGTTGTTTACCACAGATTCACTCTGAGGAAGGTCGATCTTACATCTGCCTCACTAACCATCAGTACAGGTACACCCGAGAAGGGCAAGGCAGGTGGCATTCCACCACTGATCCTCTATTCTAACAGGGTGTACAAAGCATTAAGTTCATCAGGGAGAGACGTATTGTTGCCAGTGATACTGTCTCCTTCGCTTTGTAGTCCATGACGGGCAAGACTTGCCACATTCTATGGGGATTGCCACGAGACTTCAGTTTAGACCAGAATTCCCTCTTGACCTTAATAGCTCTGTGGTCATACAAAGATTTCTTGTATAGCTTGGGATCGTTTGACTTGAATGCTGCAGACTTGGACGTCACCTGGGAGTGGTTCATCCATGGTTTTCCGTTAGGGAACACGTTGACTGGTACATAGTGCTCTACGCACTTGCTGATAAAATCTGTGACACCAGTGGCATATTATTCATCTAGGTTAGCTGCAGATTTCTTGAATGTGGATCAGTTCTTCAGCTAAAGGCATCATAAAATGTATCATCTGTTTCCTCAGACAAGTACGGCATGACTTTCTGTACCGGATCCGCCTCCTTCAGTTTTTGCTTGTAAGCAGGAAGTAGAAGCATAGCCAGGTAATCATATTTACCAAAGTGCAGCGTGGGAATGGAGCGGAACGAGTTTTTGATGGTTGTATAGCAGGGGTCATGGGTGCTTGGGCCTCAGGTTGGGCAGGAGCCATGCTGATAATATTTTGGTAGCACGCCAAAGAGGTTGGCCTGATTGAAGTCGGGCACTTCATTTCAAGGCGGGTTCTCTGGATGCTTTCAAGAGAGAGCTAGATAGGGCTCTTAAAAGTAGCAGAGTCAGGGGATATGGGGAGAAGGCAGGAACGGGGTTCTGATTGGGGATGATCAGCCATGATCACATTGAATGGCGTTGCTGGCTCGAAGGGCCGAATGGTCTTCTCCTGCACCTATTGTCTTGCCCAAGGAGCAATTATTCAAGGGAAGCCTTGACATTTCTCTGGTCTTAAATCAAAATAGACATTTTCCCTGTCCTATGAAAACACCACCATGCGCTCTTCCTGCAGGTACGAGTGCTAAACAAAAGAAATGGAAGTTTGTATGTTCCCACCATCTGCCTCCCTAAACCAAGGTATCATAGCCTACATTAACTTAGAGGATAAAATGTGACGTCTTCAAATTCTAGGGCAGATCATCTTACAAAAACTTATGTAAAGGTTTTGATCATCTCTTTCACCTGGTTACTGACATTTAACCAGGTACAATGTAATTCTGACCAAATCCTTTTTGACATGAGCATTTATGGAAACATAAGGCTACAATCAAATGAGTCAATTTGGATGGAATTACACATGCTGTAAAATACCCACGAAAACCATTTGAACTCATCAGAAGTCCAAAAAGATTATAAGCTTGATGGCATTCATATATCTAAGCGTAGTATTACAGGAAGATCAATAGATTATTCCAATACCACAAAGAAAATATATGATACCACAAAGACCTAATTCCGCCTTTGCTAGTATATGCACCATTGCTCCAAGGTTGGTCATAAACTTTCAGTGAACTGGATTCCAAATCTGCTTTGACAAAGATGGGGTTTTTTCATCTGCTGAATGAGATGACTTCTCCGTACTCTGCGTTCCCAGAGATCTGTTTTGGAAATCTTCTGAAGGCATAAAACTTCATATTTGAAAGTGTGCAGAGTTAAATAGAGTAGCTGCCTTTACATTGACAAAGTTAGTTAATATTGCTTTGGCTGCGTAAACAACAGGCATATCTGCAGATGCATTAGATTTAGTGCATTGATAGGACACAGTCAAATACGTTTTGCTCCTCAAGTTGCTCACAGGAAACATCTAGAAAAGCACAGTTTATGCATTAAAAGGGTGCTGAACTGTACTTTAACAACAGTACTATTCATCTGGATCATTAAATCAGGATTGTTTTGACTGCATTCAAATCGTATTCTCAGTGGCAGTGTCAATCAGCAGGATAATTGTTTGGTGCAGAAACTCAACATATTTCACCATCTACTATTATCGCACAACTCACTTAGATTATTTGCTCAAGAGTGTATTAACCTTTTAAGTATACATCCACTTGTAAATATCCAAAAGAAGTTACCTACCCAAGGACGAGACTACAACATACTGCCGAGCTTTTCTAACTACAATCACTTATCAGGCAGCAATGACAAATTTCCCAATTTTAATAGATCCATGAGACCCTGCCCACTGGGAATTGGGAACAGAGAAATCTGAAGCCGTTGAAAGTAGGATGCTCCTAATAACATAGCCACCATTCCAATTACTATTAATATGTAGCCAAATCATAATCCACCAGTATCCTCAATTAGTCTTGTATTGATCATTCTCTTTGTGACAAAGTTTAGAAAGACTTTGCAAAACCAAATATCTGTACAGTCTCATTGTTTCTTTGTGTTTTTTCACTCCCTGTACAATTTAATCTTAGATTACTTCACAACTGCAGCATCTCAGCAAAAAGACACCTGTAAATAGGAAGAACTCCTTGTGCCATGCAAAGCCTTCATTTGAAGATGATATGGGACATGAAAAGACAAAAATGTTGGCAAATATTAATGGTCATTGCGGGGTACTTGAGAATGTCAATTATTTTATGATTAAACCTCCCGATGTTTGATCAATGATCAGTTAACTGGAATGAACCTAAATGCCACGACTACACCCTATTCCCAAGGAGAAGACATCATAATGAGGTGTTCCACTTAGTCACTGCCTGATGTCTACACATTTTAATAGATCCATGAAGACCCTGTCCACTGGGAATTAGGAACAGAGAAATCTGAAGCCGTTGAAAGTAGGATGCTCCTAATAATATGATTTGATTTGCTTTGATCATACTTTGATTTGCTTAACAGCGTGATAACCTCGCCACGCTACTGAGGCAATGTGCAAACCTGAATAGTTCTACAGTAATGTTCTACATCATATTTTGTGTCTTTTGAGGGAAGGAAGGGCAAATATAGGATAGATAGTCAATACCCAAACTGGAGATGTTTTCTAACTTTTAAAAACAATAGCTTCATTCATGTGGAGAAACCACACACAGGAGAACGCTGTCCAATGCCTGACCATTATTCCAATGCTAAATTCAAGTTGTGTAACCAATACTTGCATAAGCATACATAGAAAATACATTTGACAAAAACAAGCTTTAAAATATAAATATGGTAACAATAGTTGCATACAAGGTCAAGCTGTGATTGCATGAAAATGTATCTTTCCTGTGAACACCAACTTCATTTGTACTGTAATTGTTTAACATACAAGACCCCTTCAATGAAAGATTAGTTAAATATACACACAGCAAAGTAGAACTTTCCAACTTCTGCATTACTTGAAATTATGTTAAACCTGGCTGTGCTGGTACCTGGTATCACGTCAGCTTGAAGCGTCAGAATTTCACCCCACACAGCAATGACAAATTATACACATGGTAGAGCATACAGGAAAACAAGAACTTTCCATTGGTCCACACTTTATGGACAGGTCTTCATATAAAAAATGTTCAGAGTCTACTTAAACATATTTTACAATACAAAGGGAAATTGCAAGTAATTGTACATCCATTACAAATAGTATGAGCAATTTAAAGTTAATGCACGCTATATTTTGATGCAAATGTCATGTGTACAAGTTTTCTTATACTCATTAGAATATAATATTGAAATAAACAACACTAACATTAGAGAAAATTGGTTGCTTTAAAATACTGTCTCCAACGGGAGCAAAATAATCCTCTAATTTAACAACTTGTAAAGACTGTAACGATACAACATATGTACAAGATAAACTAAAATGGCTAATATGAATGTGAATAAAAGTCAATGATTCTCATTAGGATGAGCGATAGTCAAAGGATATTGGACATTACTTTTGATTACCTCTGGGCTCTGGGCAATTATTGTTCATAATTACCACAAAAAATGTTTCCTATCGGAATAAGGCTTGGGAACATATACATTTCATTTGTTACAGTGACTGATGACTTTTCTGCTCCATAATCTGCTATAAGAGATCAAAACCAGATGCTGGAGTAGCAAATACATTTAATACAGGCTCTAAATCGAATAGATTACCTGCAAAAGAATGCATAACAACTGTTAGGCAACTTCCTAAAGATCAGGGGCAATAAACTAAAGGAAAATGGCATATACACTGCAGTCAGTTGTTGATGAATGGATCATTTATAGCACAAGATGATCTTTCTTGTGAATGCAATACAGAAGGTAAATGGCATTTTGACACACCATAAATTTTCAGCTATTGTCTTGAAGCAATTTTAATATTTTCTGTCTTCAAAAGAGACTGCACAAGTTTAAAAAAGTTGGAGTTTCCATACATAAAAATTTCAACTCCATTGAGACCTCAAAGGTACCAAAATAAATCTTACTTCAAATTCTCTGCACAATGTTTGCTTTCAAAGCTTTCCAATTTTAACTGTAACTAATTCAAATTCAAACAATCTGAAATAAAGTCAGAGCCTTCTAATCACTCCCCAGTACCAGAATAAATACACAAAACATGAAGTACCTAAACACAAACTGCTGGAGGAGCTCAATGAGTCAGGTAGCATCTGAGGAGGTGATGGAAATACATTTCAGACCGGGGCCCTTCTTCAGACTGATGAAGAATACAGAATCAATCAGAACTAGGGTCCCAACCCCAAATGTTGTCTGTCCATTCCTTCCTCCAACACTTGGTGTTTTGCTCAAGATTCCAGCATCTCCAGTCTCTTGCGTCTCCATTTAACCAACCAAATGTTGGTCATTAATGTAATGCACATTGATTTGTGCGACATCCATGATGAATAACTGATATACTGTTGCATATGGGGTGAGGACATGAGATGCAAGAGAGTCTACGGTAAAGATATTGATTTTTGTTTTTAAATCTGATTCCTCATAAGATTTTGGGAGTTTCTTGGGTCACAGTTTCCGTTCACATTGTGATTTCTATTGATTGTACAACGTGAGAGCTCCCTGGCATGTCATTTATTCTTCTCATTACACTGTCAATGGTAGCATTATTCTGTTACCCAAATTAGTTCACGGGTCCCATTAAAGTTTTCAGCAATTTTTTTTTGCAAGCCAAAATGTGAGAACTCAGGGAACATGGGAAATTCAGAGAATTGAGAAGGAACTGCAGGGGCTAGTTAAAAGAAAAATTAATACCCTTGTAAAACAACATAAAACATGATATTTAGCTCTTGCAATATGGCAACAATTGACTGGATGTTTTCTGATTTAATTTTCCTATTATTTCAAGCACTCTCATGAGAATTTTGTTTCAAAACTGAATATCCACCATACATGGCCCGATAAACAAATAATTCAGCACGCAAAGAGTAAGGCACATCTCCTTAGGTCCAGTCCGAAGTTTTAGGGACTTGGAAGCTGCAGAATGGCGCCAGTACTTGGCCACTCTGCGTGTTGTCCCAGAATAAGATCTATTTTGTTCATGCAGTGCGGTTTGATGGATAGCATATACAACAAGCAATTCACTGTATCTCTGTACACGTGACAATAATGAAATCGGTCATCACAAATTGCCAGCTTTGAAAATGACATGTCAAGATAAAATATTATTCATCACCTTCTCAACTATCTTAATTTTTATAACCACATCACAACATACGATTCAAAGAAACCAATTGTGCGCATGTGGCCTTCATCTAACCTCTTATATAGGACTCTGAATTTAATCTTTTAAATTTTATTCCCATGACTTATTCATAGAACTGTGCAGCACAGGAACGGGCCTTTTAGCCCACAATGTCTGTGCCAAATATCATGTCAAAATAAACTAATCTCATATCTACACATGATTCATAACCTCTAATCCATGCACAACTCTTAACAGTGCACAAATTCCATATACTATCGTGATTCCAAGATTGAGAATCATACAAAACTGTCAACACCATAGGATGTACAAATACAAAGACTGTGAATTGGCCATAGGTGGAACACCATTCATTGAAATGGAAAACGGTTTTCATCTCAAGTAATACGAGGCAAAATTTGCTGAACTAATGTTGTACATGCTTTTGCAACTGCAGATACTCGCAAGTACTTTATTTTGGAGGTATAAAGATATCTATAACAATCAAGATATATTTTGTAGTCGAAAACTCTACATTGGGTCGGGAAAAAACCTGTAGTAGAGGTCTGAGGATATGTGCTGCATAAGTTTCAACCCAGTAGTTGGGGTGTGGAACCGAGGGTGAGGGGGGTGGGGGGGTGGAGAGGGTCTGTTGGGTGGGTGGGTGGATGAGAGGGAAATTCTGTGGGATTGATCCACGATCTGTTCCAGGAGTAAAGCTGCAGTTGGAGTTAGAGCTGGAACCGGCTCCAGGAGGCGATCCGCCGGGCAGCCGTGGGCGCCATGAGGCCTGCCCCGACAGAGGACGGCCCCGGGCCCCGGCCCCGGGCCCCGGCTGCACTCAGGCCTCCCCGGCCCTCCGCCGAAGGCCCTGCCGCCCCCCCCCCCCCCACTGGCCCTGACACCGCGCAGCTGCCGCCGGCCAGCGCGGGAAGCCGGGCTCCCTCTTTTACCTGCCGCGCCCTCTGCAACGCGTCGGCGAAAGCCTCCACCTTGGGCCCAGGCGAGTGTCCGGCGCCGAGGCCGAGCGCCGCCGGGGTGAGGATGCTACCATACTCCGCCATGGCCGTCTCCTAGAGAGAGCATACTGGGAAAGGGAAGCGGAAACAGCGTCACCGCCGCACCTCTCGCGAGAGCCCGGCCCCGCTGCAGCAGATAGACCACTTTCCCGTGACGTCAGCGGCGGAGCCCGCTCCCACTTCCGGGTGGCCACTTTGACACAAAATGCTGCATCTCTGGTGGAAAAGGATGAGTTAAGGACGAGACCTTTAATCAGATGCTATGCTAACTCTGTTTGCATAGTTGACTTTAAATGGAATGAGGTAGAGTATAAGGCACTAATGCAGCTGACAATCCTTGCAGCTCTGGTTGAATTCCTGAGCACATTTATTGTCCAAATGTAGTGCAACGGTGAGCAATGTTCTCACTGTCAGGGATTGGGATCAGTATTTCAGGGGAAAGGGAAACTTTAGGTTAGGTTTCAGTTTATTGTCACATGTACCAAGGTACAGTGGAAAGCTTTTGTTGTGTGACAAACAAGAGACAAACAGTGATTATAGAGAGAGATTGAACAGCTGAAAGAAAGATATGCAAAAAACTATCAAAGAAACGGTCCATTGTTGGCTGTGGGCTAGGTGTTATACAGACAATGAACCTCAACAGGACGATGGTGAAACTAGTATGACGACTAGGGTGGGGGCAGGACAGAGAGAGAGAGCGAGGATGCAAGGGTTACTTGAAGTTAGAGAAATTAATTTCAAACCGCTGGGTTGTAAGCTGCACAAGTGAAATATGAGGTGCTGTTCCTCCAATTTGCATTTGGCATCACTTTAATAATGAAGGAGGCCCAGGGCAGAAAGGTTTGTATGCTAATGTGAAGAGGAGTAAAGTGTTTGGCAACCGGGAGATCATGTAGGCCCAGGCAGACTGAGTGAAGTTGTTCAGCAAATCGATCGCCCAGTTCATTGTCTCATACTGCCTGGGACATGTGATTATCCAAATAAACTTAAGAAAGTTAGACAAAAACCTTTAGGAAAACAATGCCAACAACACAACGAACATGGCAACTCAAAAAAAAGAAAACAATTAATCCAAAAAACGGATCTGTTTTGAAATATTACTGAGTTGCGCTGGCTTTATGGTTTCTGAATGAGCAGATGCAGTTGCAAAGCTGTGGAATGCATTATGTTGGCTGCAGGAAGATAAATAAAGTAAGTTTGGAGGACTACAAGAGAAAATGCACAGTAGATGGTCACAGGTTGAAACGTTATGCAGGGAAGTAGAAAAAGAAGGAGCATATACAGTATAAACCAATTGGAATAATTTCCCGAGCTATCTAGCCTTGTAATTCAACTGGACCATATAAGCCTTGTGGAGTTGAGATGGAACTTAAAATCAATCACTAGCAGAAATAATAGCAATGCTCGCATTACATCCTTGAGTGGCAACTTCAGTGTATGTGACAAGCCTGGAACGCAGCTTCCATTTAGTAACTCTGCTATGAATTAAGAAAATGTCATTATTGTGCAGTGGGCCACGCGCAGGAAAACAGACTTTGACAGTGGTGGCACGTGTGCCTGCTGTTCCATTTAAAGGGATTGTGAATCAATTGTAGACTTGTGGAGGATTCATTTCGAAGAGAGGGAGTGGCTGGGAAAATGTGTTGCTTCCTGGATTTGAAGCTGTTAGATATTTTCTGGCACTGAGAACTGATCCTCAGGACATCACACCAGACTTAATTCTCTCTGGTTAATGCCCAGGCACAAATGAGACTACAGAGAGTGGCAGACACCATAGAAATGATCAATAAGCGCTGTCCCAAAAAAGCATCAAAGACCCTCACCACCCTTGCCATGCCCTCATTTGCAAAGAAGGTACAGGAACCTGAAAAACATGACTACCAGGTTTAAAAACAGCTTCTTCCCTCAAGCATCAGGCTCTTCAACAGTACACTATGACTTATGAACATCACTAACCTCAACAACTTTGATCTTCTATGGACCATATCTTTGATTGCATGGTTTGGGGAGTGTGGGGGTGGGGGGGTGTTGCACTAGAATTGGGGTTATTAATATACTGATTTTTTGGTTATTATATATTATCCATGTGAATTACATTTACAGGCCAGATAAGCTGCGGCAAGTAAGAATGTCATTGTCATACACTTTAGAACATGGATAGGTATCGTTTCAGCTCGGGACCCTTTTTCAAATGTCACCTATCCATGTTCTCCATGGATGCTACCTGACCCGCCGAGTTACTTTTTGTCTTGATCTTAGCCCTGAAAAGCAAGAGCTATCTCAGAAATTTGGGTTTCCTCCGTAAAAGAGTGGAAGGTGACACTTAGCACCTAAGCTGATGCCAATGCTGGATACTGGGGTGCCACTGGCGATACCTGACTAATTCATAGAATTAGGGCTAGTGTTAGGGTTGGTAGATCGACCCTATGATTTTATTCTGTAAACAATAAAAGTTTATTTGTGTTGGTGTCAAAGGTATCTTGCTCCAATAAGCATGAACACATTGGCTGCAACTAGATACAAAGAAATAGGGCCATGTACCTGTATCCACAGCCATCTGAGAGTAGAGAAGTATTGTAGGATGATGGCATGTCAAGATGGACATGGATGAAGGGACAGCCACAGTCTCACAGGATTTCACGCACAACTCTTGTGAAAGCCAATTTAATCCCATGGCACCAACAGTAACTTAATGTTGCTGCTGGTTGGATCTAAACATGAGATTGAGGGAACATAGAATGTAGAACAGTACAGCATGGGGACAGGCCCTTTGGCCCACAACGTCTGTGCCAAGCATGATGCCAAGTTAAACTAATCTCCTGTCCCAGCATGTGATCCATATCTCAGAGGCACAATCATATCTGCCTCCACCACGTTCTACGCACCCACCATCCTCTGTGTGAACAAACTTGCCTTGCACATCTCCTTTAAACGTTGCCCCTCTCACCTTAAGGAGGGATTGAAAGTAGACAGCAATGTTAAGATCTTTACAAAGAAAAGGGAAGCCTCGCAACGAGGGGAGGGATTCGGAGGCAAAAGGTGATGGAAGGTAGGAGACGGCCAAAAGGTGTTCGGAGGGAAAAGTCTGAAGAGAGAGAACTTTTACTTCAGCTTCTGTTCAGGCAGGGGGCAGCTGGAAAGGTGGTTAGGTGTCAGTAACTTGGACGAACCAGCAGGTCAGCCTTGTAGGCAAGATGAGGTCAATGACCTAGTCTAGGGAGATAAGCGAAATACTGCTGTTCGGGGCAAGGACATGGACAGTACAGGCGAGGAAAGATCTTAGTGAGTGCCTGGCTTGATGAAAGGGACGGAGACAGTAGATGCAGCTGAACATCAGTGACAAAGAAGACCATGAGTTCTTGGTCCCCTTGCACTGCTTGGGTGGGTGGGTGGAGCAGTAGGACATTGAAATTATAGCTTCTGATGGAGAACACAAGCACATGGAAGAAGAATTATCCAGTCAGCTCCTCATGCCTGTCCTGCCGTTCAATGCAATCGTGGCTAATCTGTCCCAAGCCTTAACTCCTCTTCAGTGCTAGTTCCCTGCAGCACTCATTCCCTGATCTATCAAAAATGTATCCACCTCCTCATGTAATAACACCATAGATCCACCCTCCACAAGCCTCTAGGGTAGGGAATTCCTGAGTTTCATCAGCCTCTATGAGAAACAAATCTTATGCACCTCAGTTATAAGTCACCCCCTACATATCTTGTAACAATGTTCCCGCATTGGAGACTCCCCTAGCTTGGACGGGGCATCTTGGTCGGTATGGACGACTTGGGCCGAAGTGCTGTTTCCGTGCTGTACAACTCTATGAGTCGATGGATGTACCAAGGGAGCCGCAGTAAGAGAAAGGGGGAATAGGGAGCAGGTCATCAAAGGTGCGACAAGGTCAGAAAAATGATGAGGTGAACGGAAAGCCAAAGATTTGAGTGCTGGGAGATTGAAAGTGCAGCAGTAAGTGACTGGAGGACCAGCCTGGGGGTTGTGGAGGGTCAGCAGAGGTGGTGGTGAGGTGCAGAAGAAGTCGGCAGAGTGCAAGGTGAATGTGACACAGTGTGCCTGGGCGGCTTCACTGACGGAGGCATGCAGATCGGAAATAGCAGCTTTTTTTGCTTTCACCACCATGGTGAGCAAACTGTTTAATTCCAGATTGATTCCGTGCCATTCCAATGTCAGTATTTACATGCAAATTATTCATCAATAACGAGAACTTGCGTTATTCTCGTTAACCTTCCGTAACCCCGAAGGAACGAGCCTATTTCTACCAGTAAGATCCTTGCTCACACCAATGCCTCTGGAGAGCTAGTGGGAGGATCAATAGACGCTATCATTCAGTCAGGGTGCTACTAATGTACATTTCCTTCAAAATATTGCAATTAACTCTCCACACAACAATCCCCACCTTCACTCGAGGAAGGGTTTCTACTCGCACAGGGTGTTAACCGCGTCACTTAACTTTCATCTCTGCTGGAACAGTCCCTGTAACAGGGATGATCCAGAGTGTTACACTGACACTAGAAATAGTCCAGCACCAGTTTAGTTTGGTTTAGAGATACAGCACGGATACAGGCCCTTTAGCCCATCGCGTCCGCGCCGACCAGCGACCCCTCATCCTACGAACACTAGGAATACTTACCCTACATGCGTTAGGGACACTTTTTACAATTTGACCAAGACAATTAGCCTACAAACCTGCACGCCTTTGGAATGTGGGAGGAAACCGGAGCGCCCGGAGAAAACGCACGCAGGTCACGGGGGGGAATGTACAAACTCCGTACAGACGGCACCCGTAGTCAGGATCAAACCCAGGTCTCCGCCGCTGTAAGGCAACAACTCAACTGCTGCGCGTCCGTGCCACCCTTGTTGAACAACAGAAGTCAGGAGGAGGTTAGATTGTGAAATTGTGTTGATTGAGTTGAAAGAAGACAATGCTAGCAGTTCATAACTTTTATTTCTAATTATTGTTTTGTTGGTATATTATCCCCTACATCTAATTCTCACTCTTTCTGCTGAATTTCTTACCTTTTCTTTAATCCTATTTGGGCCGAGATAAATCTCCAGAGGTGTTAGCCACTTGACAGACTGACACCCCATCATCTTGGACAAGGGCTGGTGGGCTCTTGGTCCATGGAGGGACACTGCCAATCCATTCTCTACTCCAAATCCTGCAGAGAAAAATATTGACGTCTGGTTAACGGCGGAATCAGACTCAAAGACAAAAATGTTCACATCTGTAGACAGTGGTGGGTATGTGGAACAAGCAGCAGGGAAAGAAATTGAGGCAGGTACAATAACAACATTTAAAATACATTTTTGACTGGTACATGGATAGGAAAGGTGTAGAGGAATATGGTGCTAGCAGGGGCAAACGGGCTAGCTTCAATGGGCACCATGGTCAACATGGTTTGGTTGGGCCGAAGGGCCTGTTTCCGTGCTGCACGACTCGACTACAACTGGTGAAAATCTGAAATTGCACAGAAAATGGTGGATCCACTCAGCAAAAGAGTTCCTTCCACAGACACTGCCTGTCCCGCTGGGTTTCTCCAGCATTTTGTGTTTTACTGGAGGAACTCAGAAGGTCAGGCAGCATTTGTGGAGGCAAAACCCACGAGTTTGCGGGGAGAACGTTCAAACTCCACACAGGCAGCAGCCGAGTCTGGATCGAACTCGGGTCACTGACGCTGTGAGGCAGCGGTTACACCGTGCCGCCTCAATCTTTATACTCCCCTGGGGTTCAGGAGAGGCAGGAGAAATCTGGGGCGTGGAGGGACAAAGAGGCATGTGCGTAAAATACTGGTTAAGCACGTTCTGATCATCCTGGTACCCACAACACGCTGGGTTCTGGAAATGCCTGGGGCTGGCGCAGGCTCTGTGCTAGTGGGGAGGGCTTTACTTCTTCCCGGCGTTTAAACTGGGCTTAGATTGGGTTAGACTGGTGTGACACTGCCTATCTATCAGCATTAAATTAAAGTTGGACTGGAAACATGTCCCGACCTGCAACATCGCCTACCCATGTCCTCCACAGATGCTGTCTGACATGCTAAGTTACTCCGGCACTTTGTGTTTACACAAGTTTACAGTATCTGCAGTTCCTTGGAGTCTGAAGAAGGGTCCTGACCCGAAACATTGCCTCCCCTTGTGCCCCAGAGCCACTGAGTTGCATCAGCACTTTGTGTGCCACGGATAAGGTTTCCGTTGTACTTGGACTAGACTGTCTTTAGCTGGAGGTAGACTGGGATTAGGCTGATGGTTACTGATTACCCTCGATTGCTATTAGACTGGGGTTGCGTTTTTAGTTCGACTGATGTTCGGACCATTCTCCCCGTGACCTGCGTGGATTTTCTCCGGGAGCTCCGGTTTCCTCCCACACTCCAAAGGCGTGCGGGTTTGTAGGCTAATTGGCTTGGTAAAATTGTAAAAATTGTCCATAGCATGTGTAAGGTAGTGTAATGCATGGGATCGCTGGTCAGCGCGAACTCGTTGGGCTGATGGGCCTGTTTCCGCGCAGTATCCCTAAACTAAACTAAACTGCTTGTTGCACACTTGCTCCTCAATTAAGTTCCTGGTTACAGGAGGTACATTGATTGACTTGCAATTGGAAGGTATTTAGTCGCACAGACATGCTCATCAAGTGGTGCATGGACAGTCTACACCCAGTCAGCGCACCCCTCCTGAAATCCTATCTCTCAAATCATTCCTTCCTCTAATTCCTTCCATTGTCTGCTCTCGCAGGTCACCGAGTCCTGCTGTTGCTGCCTGGCGTTTTGTTATTTTACCCCACCGCCTCATCGCTGCTTCCCAGAGGAATGACTGTCACTGGGCACTTGTCACTGGAGCCATGCTCCACTACATCCACCTGCCTGACCTTGGCTCTCCCGCTGCAGTTTTATGAATGGAGAGGTGGGAATGCTGGAGGGGGAACTGATAACAGGACTGAGTCTGCAGCCCCCATTTAGCACAAGTAACAAGAAACATGTTCCTACCCCAACGTCCGACAGCAAGTGAGCGTTTGTTGGAGAAATCACCAAGAGATGCGTGGGGCAGGTTTTCTCACCCAGAGGGTGGTGGGTTCATGGATCGTGCTGCAGGGATGATGGAGAAGTGGCACCAGAGTATAATTCATCCACGGTCACCTCTGCGGTAGACTGAGTGGTATGTAGACCACCAACATGATGGTTGAGGTGAATTCCCTCAGAAGGTAAAATAACCCGATATCCCAAGTCGGGAGAGTAGATTTGAGCCAAGACCGTTACATCAGTGCACCATGAAGCATTGTCCAAAAGATAGGCGTTGTTACCTTTCCCTCTGAAGAAGGGTCTCGACTTGAAACGTTGCCTATTTCCTTCGCTCCATAGATGCTGCCTCACCCGCTGAGTTTCTCCAGCATTTTTGTCTACCTTTCCCTAAGCCATGGTCGATTCAATACCGAGGCTGATCTGATGCCGAGATTAATTTGATACCAAGGCTGATTTGATGCCGAGGTTGATTTGATGCCGAGGTTAACTTGATGCTGAGACTGATTTGATGCTGAGGTTGATTTGATACTGAGGCCGATTTGATGCCGAGGTTAATTTGACACTGAGGCCGAGTTGTTCCTGATCCAACATGCAAGCATGCACTCTTTCCAGCAGGGGTCAGTGTCTATTGAATAGAAGCTTGGGGAATGTCACCACACCCTTGTCCAGGGTCCTGAGGCCAATTGGAGCATCCCATTGCTGCCCCAAATAACCCAGGAGACCAAGCACCACACTTTCCATCTGTAAAACTGGATAGACTCATCCACTCGGCAAGAAACCCAGGATGTGGAGTATTTTGTTTTCATTAATTTTGGTTTGTCAAAAAGTGGAAAGGAGATTGCATAAAGGTTCTGGATCCCAGCAGATCCCAGGCACATTTGCAACAGATAAAAAGTATCAACCCCTTAGCTCTGAGCAGAGTGACCAGAGCTTAGTGAAGGCTCACTGATACAAACAGTGTTCATCTTTAGGGGGGTTGGATCCAGGCACTCAACATGTGTGCATCTACATAAGGTGGGACTGAGGGTGAGGTAACCCAATCGGCTCTCCCACCAGCTGTGCACTAATGTCCAGGTGCCAGTCTAAGCCCTCTCCCACGGAGGGATGCCCTGAGGCAATGTATCAAACCTCCCCCTCTACAGCCTTTAACTCCTTCCTGGCTTCTTGAGATTCCTTCACGGCACGGACCTGAAGCCTGGAGAGGTGTTTTCCAGGAATGCATGCAGTCTAAAATGGACCAAGAAGTAGTGAGTGAGCTGGTAGACCGAAACGTTGTCTATTTCCTTCGCTCCATAGATGCTGCTGCACCCGCTGAGTTTCTCCAACACTTTTGTCTACCTTCGATTTTCCAGCGTCTGCAGTTCCTTCTTAAACAGATAGTGAGGGAGCTGCTTCAGCGGTTTGGGAATCATATTATACGTCTTGTTTGGTGTTTGGATATTGACCAGGGACGCAATGAGACCAAAAGATTTCTATTCTGGGACATCCGAGATGTCCACTTCCTTTAGTAAACATGGGACCTCCCCTGCAGTTGTAGATGGATCCCTCACCTACTGCGGGCGGTAGCTCTGCTCCCTTCCCCCCCCAGACGGAACAAGGGTCGAGTTCCCCTGGTCCCCACCTTTCACCCCGCCAGCCTGCACATGCAGCACATCATTCTCCAACACTTCCGCCACTTTCAACATGATCCCACTACTATCTTCCCGTCCCCACCCCTTCCCGGCTTTCCGCAGAGACAGCTCCCTCCACAGCTCCTTGGTTCACTCAAGGCAACGCTGCAGGAGATCTTGGAGAGTTACAGGGCTGGAGGAGTTTGCAGAGGTAATTAGTGGAGGGATTCAAACATAAGGATCTGAAGGTTGGAACTGAGTCTGCAATTTGGTGGTGTTCATGGGGTCACAGAAACAGGCCCTTTGGCCCAACTTGTCCATGCCGACCAAAATAGGCTGTGTAAACACGTCCCATTTGCCCGCGTTTGGCCCATTACCTCTCTAAACCTTTCCTATCCATGTACTCGTCAAAATATCTTTTAAATGTTATTATCGTGCGGTCAGAGTAATTGGAGAACCCTCTCTCACTACTCCCCATTGTGAATCCTGCTGATCCACTGCTTTGGTTTGTCCCACCCTGACTTTCTTTTCCAGCTTCCTCGCCCACCTGATCCAATCATCTGAAGAAGAGTCCAGACCCAAAACATTGGATTACGGGCACTGCCTGTATGGAGTTTGTATGTTCTCCCCGTGACGTGCGGGGGTTTTCTCCGGGATCTCCGGTTTCCTCCCACACTCCAAAGACGTACAGGATTGTATGTTAATTGGCTTGGTATAAATGTGAAATTGTCCCCAGAGTGTCGGATAGTGTTAATGTGCGGTGATCGCTGGTCGGCGTGGACCCGGTGGGCCGAAGGGCCTGCTTCTGCGCTAAATCTCTAAACTGAATTATAAACTAAAAGGGCCTTAGCCTGACTTAGGCTGAAGGTCTCACTGAAATGGTAAAATCAGAAGCACCCTGGACAGAAGCTGTGGAAAGAGCAGACCTCATGTACACTGGTTAGCATCGTACGCTGCCAGCCCTGCCAATAACTGCTGCCTGCCCAGGAGGAGGCTGTGATACCATGGCCCTTAAACACATCCTGAAACAAATCTCTGATGTATTATTATTTTTATTAAAAAGGAGTAATCTGTCTCTGGGAGGCGGCTGCTCGAGAAGTTGAAAGATCTTAAATCAGTTTTGACAGTTCAATAATTGCATTGAGCTCATCAAAACCATGAAGGGCAGTGTAAAAAAAAAAATGATTTCATGTCCTGCTGAGTCTGGAGAGAGGGTGGAAGCTCATGTTGCCTCTCTCAGGTTTCCGCTTTCTCTCTGCCAGCCCGCTTGTTTCTTTCTCTCAATTTTTCTTTTCTTTTTAAAAATAAATAGCCCAATTACAGGCATCTCCATGGTGATAATCACAGATGTTTGCCGGTGGGGTTTTTTCTAGCTTTTTCTTCTCACCCTGGACGATGGCAAATTCATTCTAAACACGACACCGCAAGCTTGTAAACCCGTAAAGATTGCGCTGGGAATCCCTGGGCAAGTGAGTAATAGGTAAATTGCTTCGTTTTGTGTCAGCACAAGGGTAGTTCCCTTTTGTTACCTGCTGTAATCACGTCTTCTAATATTTCCACGTGAAAGGGAGAGAGGTGGAAAAAATAGAGAGGATTCGCCAAGGCAGAGAGGATGTAGAATTCAACAATTTCTTGGGAGCTACAAGCATTTGAGTAGGCTGGAACTCTATTCCTTGGAGCGCAGGAGGATGAGGGGTGATCTTATTGAGGTGTATAAAATCAAGAGAGGATTAGATCAGGTAGATGCACAGAGTCTCTTGCCCAGATTAAGTGAATCGAGGACCAGAGGTTTAAGGTGAAGGAGAAAAGATTTAATAGGAACCCGAAGGGGTAACTTTTTCACACAAAGGGTGGTGGGTGTATGGAACAAGCTGCCAGAGGAGGTAGTTGAGGCTGGGACTATCCCAACATTTAAGAAACAGTTAGACAGGTACATGGATAGGACAGGTTTGGAGGGATATGGACCAAATGCGGGGCAGGTGGGACTAGTGTAGCTGGGACATGTTGACCGGCGTGGACAAGTTGGACCGAAGGGCCTGTTTCCACACTGTATCACTCTATGACACCAACTTGTTTTTTGAAATTTCTCTGCATTTGTCTGACCTTTCCGAAACGCAGAGTGCTGGAGGAACTCAACAGGCCAGGCAGTATCTGTGGAGAGAATGCAGAGGCAATGTTTCAAGTCGGCTCCATTTTTTAGACTGTCCTGACCCGTACTTTGTGTTTTGTTCAAGATTCCAGCATCTGGTGATAATCTGCCTGTGTCTCAATCTCTCTGTCCCCTCCATTGTATCAGTTAAAGGAAAATCAGGTGTGACTCCCTGGACTGGCAAAATGTCAACCAACGAACACGGACGCATGTTCTGTTCAATACTCCACTTAGAACCACAAGGACTTACATTCAGAAACACGTTAAAAAAAGATGTCAGGATAGAACCCAACACCAAATCCTCATTCCAAGCCATAGATTAACAAGCAGTCATTATGAAAATCAAACAGGCATAGACTTATCACCCTTGTATTGCTGGCTTCTTCCAAGTGCGTTGCCTGTCCTGTCATAAGTTAATGAGCAGAATTAGGCCATTCAGCCTATCGTCTACTCCATCATTCAATCAAGGCTGGTCTATCTTTCCATCTTAACCCCATTCTCCTGCCTTCTCCCCATAGCCCCTGACACCCGTACTAATCAACAATCTATCTATCTCTGCCTTATAAATATCCATTAACAGCCTCCACAGCCTTCTGTGGCAATGAATTCCATAGATTCAGCATCCTCTGACTAAAGAACTTACTCCTCATCTTCCTAAAGAAATGTCCTTTAATTCTGAGGCTGTGACCTCTGGTTCTAGACTCTCACACTAATGGAAACATCTTCTCCACATCCACTCTATTCAGGCCTTTCTCTATACGGTAAGTTTCAATGAGGTCCACCCTCATTCTTCCCAACTCCAGCGAGGAGAGGCCCAGTGCCATCAAACGCTCATCGTATGTTAACATGCTCATTCCTGAGATCATTCTCGTAAACCTCCTCTGGAACCTCTCCAACGCCAGCACATCCTTCCTCAAATATGGTGCCCAAAATTGCTCACAATACTCCAAATGTGGTCTGACCAGCGCCTTATAAAACCTCATCAGCACATCCTCTTACAATAAATGCTAGCATTGTATTTGCCTTCCCTACTACCAATCCGACCTGCAAATTAACTTGTTGTGAATCCTGCACAAAGCACTCCCAAGTCCCTTTGCACCTCCAATTTCTGAATTCTCTCTCCATTGTGAAAATAGTCTTTGCCTTTACTCCTACTACCAAAATGGTGTTCCTACTACCAAAATATCAGGTGACTGATTTTGCTCTCATCTCACTCCCGCCATCGAGAAGGTGGTACAGGAGCCCAAGAAACATGACCATCTTGTTCAAGAACAGTGTCTACCTAGCAACCATCCAGCACTGGAGCTGCAAGATCAGCACCCACCCTGACAGAGATTGCTCAACACAACCGTGGGTCAACCTGCAGTTTGCCCAGAGCTGCCGCAGCAAAGCAGCGTCTGTAAAACGCCCAAGATACACACAAAAAAGCTGGAGTAACTCAGCGGGTCAGGCAGCATCTCTGGGGAAAAGGAATAGATGACGTTTTGGGTCGAGATCCTCCTTCAGACTGAAAGTCAGGGGGAAAGAGAAACGAGAGATTTAGATGGTGATATAGAGAGATATGGAACAAATGAATGAAAAAGATGCAAAAAGAAAACACCTGCATGAGTAGGTTTGAAATAATCTGCCACAAACAGGGTTTGTACCAGATATCCGCTGGGATTGGTCAACATCCTCACCTGAACCATGGCCTGATTATCAATAGTTTAAGGGACAGTTCCCTCACCACCAGCCTTCCCACCCACTCCTGTGGGAACATTGTCCAAGGCTCCGCATACCCATGCACACCCCCCCCCCCGGGAAGGGAACTTGTCCCATTGATTCCATTTCCCTGTGCCTCCGACACTTTCTCTGCTCCCGTGACCGAACCTTTCCTTGTCGTGCAAGCACCTGCCGTGCTGGGACGGGGGCCGGGGTCACATCCTCAATCCGGACGTTCAGCACCGCCTCTCCCAGACCAGCAGTGAATGGGTTAATGGCACCTCTGGTTTTCCATGTGTGGTCCAGAAGGTGGAGACTCCCATATCCCGTGTCGTATTTAATGCCTAACGCCTAGAAGAATATTCTGTTAAATGATCCTCGCTGAATCAGCTGAACATCTCACGAGCCGAGTGTTCAATTGTCACGCTTAGCAGCAACAGAACAGTGACATTCTCACTTGCTGTAGTTTAACAGGCCCAAAAATGCAACAACACACAGAAAAAAAAATACAATAATCAATAGGACAATAAATTTGTACCAGAAAAATGACATTTGGACAGGGACACGGATGGGAACGTTTTAGAGGGGTATGGACCAAATGCAGCAAATGGGACTAGCTCAGATGGGGCATCTTGGTCGGCGTGGACAAGTTGGGCCAAGGGGTTGTTTCCGTGCTGTATGGTCCTGTGACTCTATTACTAGGTAACCATAATCGTGCAAAACCACAGTCCACAGTCGACCCAAAGACACAGTCCACAGAAGATGCTAGTTACTGAGGTTAGTGTTGTGTAGTGTTCAAGACCCTAATGATTGTTTGGAAAATAAGCTGGTCTTGAAACTAGAAGTCAGAGTTTTCAGGCTCCTGCACCTTCTTCCCGATGATAGTTGTGAAATATGGCCAAGGTGCTGTGGGTCTCTGATGATATCAGCTGCCTTTTTCAGCCATGATCACATGATCAGCCATGATCACATTGAACGGCGGTGCTGGCTCGAAGGGCCGAATGGCCTACTCCTGCACCTATTGTCTATTGTCTATTGTCTATTGTCAGCCACCCCCTGCAGATCCCTTTGGTGTTGGGGAGATCGGTACCTGTGATGGATAGTTGTGTCTATAACTCCCTGTAGCGTCTTACATTCCTGGGTATCTGATTTACCAAACCAGGCCGTGATGCAACCAGTCAGAATATGTTCTTTTTTAATAATGTTATCCTCACTCATCGTGCAAACTTTCCCCCATTTTGTTTCCCTCCCTCCCTCCCTCCCTCCCGCCAGGAAGGTTCAGCTCGCGTTGAGACAGAGGCAGTGGGCGGCGTTGGTGACAAAGCACAAGGAGCATGGCGGGCAGCAGGTCACCACGCTTGGTCAAAATCATAAGAGTTAAACAGCAGGGATAGAGGCCCTTCAGTCATAAGGTCATGCGATAGGAGCAGAATTAGGCCGTTCGGCCCATCAAGTCATTCAATCATGGCGGAAGGAGAGAAAGATCAGCCATGATTGAATGGCGGAGTAGACTTGATGGGCCGAATGGCATTTTCTACTCCTATCACATGATCTTATGATCCATCTCTCCCTCCTAACCCCATTCTCCTGCCTTCTCCCCATAACCCCTGACACCCGTACTAATCAAGAATCTATCTATCTCTGCCTTAAAAATATCCATTGACTTAGCTTCCACAGCCTTCAGTGGCAAAGAATTCCACAGATTCACCACCCTCTGACTAAATAAATTCCTCCTCATCTCCCTCTTAAAGGAACGTCTTTGAATTCTGAGGCTATGACCTCTGGTCCTTGACCCTCCCACAAGTGGAAACATCCTCACCACATCCACTCTATCTAAGCCTTTCACTATTCGAATAACCCCCTCATTCTTCTGAACACCAGCGAGTACAGGCTCAGTGCTGTCAAACGCTCATCATGTATTAACCCACTCATTCCTGGGATCATTCTTGTAAACCTCTTCTGGACCTTCTCCAGAGCCAGCACAACCTTCCTTAGATATAGGGCCCAAGATTGCTCACAATATTCCAAATACGGCCTGACCATTGCCTTATAGAGCCTCAGCATTACATCCCTGTTTTTGTATACAAGCCATCTTGAAATACATAGATACATAGATACATAGAAAATAGGTGCAGGAGTAGGCCATTCGGCCCTTCGAGCCTGCACCGCCATTCAATACGATCATGGCTGATCATCCAACTCAGTATCCCGTACCTGCCTTCTCTCCATACTCCCTGATCCCTTTAGCCACAAGGGCCACATCTAATTCCCTCTTAAATATAGCCAATGAACTGGCCTCAACTACCCTCTGTGGCAGAGAGTTCCAGAGATTCACCACTCTCTGTGTGAAAAAGTTTTTCCTCATCTCCACCCTCTTATTCTAGTCCTCTTACCCATGCCGACCAAGATGCCCAACTTAAGCTGGTTCCATTTTATCCATTCGCCTGGGTTTGGTATGTGGACAGCAAGGTCATGCTGCTTACACACACACACGCATGATAATGTTGCCAGCACATGCCTGGAGACCAAAGACCTGAAAGCACACAACAACATATCCCACCAGCAATGATCTGTACGTCAGGATGTCAGAGCCCACTGCAGGACATCCGGATCCCAACAGCACAATCCCACTGCGCTCTCTGACCGCTGGATCCAACCAGCACATCTGGATACCTACGTTCCGGTTGAGCAGCAATAGACAATAGGTGCAGGAGCAGGCCATTCGGGCCTTCGAGCCAGCACCACCATTCAATGTGATCATGGCTGATCATCCCCAATCAGTACCCCGTTCCTGCCTTCTCCCCATATCCCCTGACTCCGTTATTTTTAGGAGCCCTATCTAGCTCTCTCATCGGGAAAGGCAACGGGATAAAGAAGACCCATCCAAACACTCCGGACCATCCCGGGGACAGACAGACAGACAGACAGACAGACAGACAGAGACAGAGACAGACAGACAGACAGACAGACAGACAGACAGACAGACAGACAGACACATCCACCCACACACATCCACACACACACATCCACACACACACACCCACCCATACACACACACATGCACCCACACACACACACACACATCCACCCACACACACACACATCCACACACACACATCCACACACACACACACACATCCACACACACACACACACATCCACACACACACATCCACACACACACACACACACATCCACACACACACACATTCACACACACACACACACACACACACACACACACACACACACATCCACACACACACACACACATCCACACACACACATCCACACACACACATCCACACACACACACATCCACACATCCGCACACACACACACACACATCCACACACACACATCCACACACACACATCCACACATCCACACAAACACATCCACCCACACACATCCACACACACACATCCACACACACACACATCCACACACACACATCCACACACACATCCACACACACACATCCACACACATACACACATATCCACACACACACACATCCACACAGCAAAGTGTCAACAGCACAGTGACTTGCACAGTGAAGGAAAATACAATGTCAAGCTAATCACTGTGTTTTATGGATTGCCAATAATAATCCTACTTTGAAAGCACAGGGTCCTGAGCTGAGGGTAAGTACAGGCTTTGGTCTGACTTCAGCAAGAGTTTGCAAGTACATATGTTGGTGAGTAAGAGGTTGGTTTGACAGGAGGGGACATTTTCCGGGCCTCTTTGTGCTGTTCTAATGGAGTTTCAATGTCAAGGGAACATCTCTCGTTGGTTTCGTCAGTAGTTACAGAGCTCACTCTGTGACAGACGGGCAACTCCCTGTAACAACTGCAATCCTTTCCTCTCATTGAAAATTGCAGACGCGTTTAACTCATTCCTGTCCAACCACTCTGGACCTCACCGTACCTGTGTACATCTTAAAGATAGTGGAGTCAGGGGATATGGGGAGAAGGCGGGAATGGGGTACTGATTGGGGATGATCAGCCATGATCACATTGAATGGTGGTGCTGGGTCGAAGGGCCGAATGGCCTACTCCTGCACCTATTGTCTACTGTCTATTGTCTGCATGACAATGAACTCGCCTTGACTTGACTCTGTTGGTGCGGTGCGTGTGGCAGCCTCTCTCCGAGCCCTGCATCATCCCAGAGGCAGTGGACAGAAATTGTTTTAGCATTGCAAGATGCAGCAATGAAACCGGCCCTTACATGCGAGCACTGCAAGACTCTTGAACAGCCTCTTCCCCATTGATATCAGACATCTGAACGGTCCTTCCATAAGCTAGCTTAGTTTAGTTTAGAGATACAGCGCAGAAGCAGGCTCTTCGGCCCACCGAGTCCGCACTGACCAGCCATCCCCACACATTAACACTAGGGACAATTTACACTTACACCAAGCCAATTAAACCTACAAACCTGCACTTCTTTGCAGTGTGGGAGGAAACCGAAGATCTCGGAGAAAACCCATGCGGTCCGTACAGACAGCACCTGGGCCCCGGGCACTGCAAGCGCTGTAAGGCAGCAACTCTACCGCTGCGCCACCATTTACGTTCCCGATTCTCCAATCTAACATTGCGGGCAATGGCCATTTCCTCTGGAACATTTAAAAGGCATTTGTTCAGGTACATGGATAGGATGGGTTTAGAGAGCGACAGGCCAAGTGCACGCAGGTGGGACTAGTGTGGATGGGGCATGTTGGTCGGCGTGGGCAAGTTGGGCTTAAGGGGCTGTTTCCATGCTGTATGACTCTATGATTGTTACACTACAATGTTGAGAAACTATATTCTGCACTCTGCCATTTTTCCCTTCACCCATTATACGTGTGTTTGGTTTGATTGGATTCACATGTAGTATTATCTGATTTGTTTGGATAGTTAAACTAAAGCTTTTCACTGTGTCTTGGTGCACGTGACATTAATAAACCTAAACTAATACCAATACCAGAGCTTTGTTCTGGGTTTCCCAGAGGAAACCCACGCGGTCACGCGGCGAATGTACAAACTCCGTACAGGCAGCACCAGTAGTCAGGATCGAACACGGGACTCTGGCGCTGTAAGGCAGCAATTCTACCGCTGCGCCACTGTTCTGCCCCAATCAGAGTCCTTAGTGCAGCCTGGAACGTAGTCCATGGAAGATCATATTTGCTGCGATTAATGTCATGCAGGGTGACTCAAGAGCCTGATGGTTGCTGGGACAAAGCTGTTGAACCTGCTGGTCATGACGTTCAGGCTCCTGTACCTTCTTGCCGATGGTAGCAGCGAGTGAGCAGGTGGCCAGGGTGGTGTGGGACCTTGATGAGACTTTTTGAGGCAGCACCTCTTTTACAACCCTCTGATGATGGGGAGGTCAGTGCCTGCTTTTTGCCCAGTTCCATTTTGTTCTCATCATTCCAGCACTGGAGCCGGAATCTTCAGCTGCCCCTGAACTCGGGAATCTTCTCCCTAAATCTCCCTCGGCCTCTCCTCCCTCCTTCACGAGGCTCGTCATAATCTGCCCCTTTGACCAGGTCTTTGCCCAACTGTCCCAATATCTCCTTACGCGACTTGGTGTCAAATGTCTTTTGTTAATGATCTTAAGAAGTGCCCGGGGACATTGACTCTGTTAAAAAGGCTTTATGAAACAACTTGCTGTTGTTGTTACCAATGGGTCACTTCATGGGTCTGAGACTGGAGACATTTTTAAGCCAGACCAGGTTAGGTTCCTTTCCAATAAGATGTTCGCATTTTCTAGCCACATTTTCAGCCACTGTTGAATAACATAAAGGGCACTTCTCTTATTTACAAATGTTAGATTTGAATGAGAATGTGCAAACTACCATTGTGTGTTTGAAATTGACGTTGATCAGTTTTGATCCAGTTTGTCACTCTCCCTTGGATTTCCCCGACTTTGTAACCTTTTTTTGCCAAGTGGGATCTTGTCAAAAGCCTTGCCTACATCCATATATATGACATCAACCTCTGGCTTTCATCAACCTTCTTTGTTGTTTCCACAAATCATTCAGTTATCCTCAAACCATCTTCCCTTCATGAATCCACGTCACTTCTCCCAGACTAAATATTACCTGTCGAAAGGAATGTCCATACGCTCCCTTGGAATGGATTCCAATTTTGCCCCCCACACCACCAACATTAAACTGACTGGCACACAGTTATTTACTTTAGACTTCAGAGATACAGCACGGAAACAGGCCCTTCGGCCCACTGAGTCCACCCCCACCCCCACCCCCACCAGCGATCACCCCGTACACTAGCACCGTCTTACACACGAGGGACAATTTACAATTTTACCGCAGCCAATTAACCTACAAACCTGTACATCTTTGGAGTGTAGGAGGAAACCAGACCACACGGAGAAAATCCACATGGTTACAGGGAGAACATACAAACTCCGTACTGACAACATCCAATGTCAGGATTGAACCCGGGTCTCTGGCGCTGGCTGTAAGGCAGCAACTCCACCGCTGCGCCACCGTGCTGGCCCGAGAGGTAAATATAATTTATCTCAACCCCCCCCTTTTAAAACAGCACACAGCATCCTCCAATCCCCTGGCACTGCTGGAGGCAGGTTGCATAACTACAGTCAGAACTTTCCCCTTTATACTTCACGCAGCACTCAGCACCACTGGAGCCAAGGCCGACACATAGAAAATGAAACTACTGCGAGACATTAGCCATTTGAGGTGAACATCTCAAAGGCTTCAAATCTGGGTGCAGAGTTTGAAGTCTACCGAATAGTGAAAGGCTTGGATAGAGTGGATGTGGAGAGAATGTTTCCACTAGTGGGAGAGTCTAGGATTAGAGGTCATAGCCTTAGAATTAAAGGACGTTCCTTTAGGAAGGAGATTTCTTTAGTCAGAGGGTGGTGAATTTGTGGAATTCTTTTCCACAGACGGCTGTGGAGGCCAAGTCAATGGATATTTTTAAGGCAGGGATAGATGGATTCTGGATTAGTACGTGTGTCAGGGGTTAAGGGGAGAAGGCAGAAGTATGTGGTTAGGGGGGGAGAAATAGATCAGCCATGATTGAATGGCAGAGTAGACTTGATGGGCCGAATGGCCTAATTCTGTTCCTATCATTTATGACCTTATGAGTACCAGTGACTTCCACTGGCCTGTGTGTGTCGGAGCCATGGACAACTTACAGAAGGCTGGAGACATGCCATCACTGGAGCAGGGCAGGCCACCCATCATCAACACCAAGGCTCCGATTACGCTCAGCTCCCTTTGGTGGGTGGATCACGTTGGCTGAATGCCTGACACCAGACTCCAGGAGAAGACGTTCCACATGGAGCTCGATCACACCAAGCAGTTTCCAGGACAATAGAGAAGACACCACACGGACATCTCCCAAATCAGCTTGAACGAGGACAACAGTGATGTGTAGAACCACAAGAATAGAGTCAAGAAATACAGATGCTGGAAACATGAGCAAAACATAAAGTGCTGGAGGAACTCAGTGAGTCAGGCAGCATATCTGGAGAACATAGATAGGTGATGTTTCAGTTCGGGACCCTTCTTTACACTCCCGACCTGAAATGTCACCTATCCATGTTCTCCAGAGATGCTCCCTGACCCGCTGAGTTACTCCAGCACTTTGGTCCTTTTTTGTAAACCAGCATCTGCGGTTCTTTGTTTCTACACGTGATAGGTGGATACAGGTGAGGAAGAGTTTGATTTGTGCGTACAAATGGAACAAATGTTTTAGTTACAGACAAGTTCATGAATGGAGCTAAAAGAAAAGAATATTTCTTAAAAGTACAAAGAAATGTTGGAATAAATGTTTATTAATCATATTCAGCTGCGTAGGGATTAATCTTTCTCCTGTTTGAAGAATGGCGTTAATACTTTTCAAAGCTGCTATAATGTTGAGCTCAGTAATAGAAGTACTGAAGCTGAGGTCCCTGCATCGGAGCATCTGCCCTCTGGTGGTGAGATTGATACAAGCATGCTGCCTGTCCCGCTGAGTTACTCCAGCTTTTTGTTTCTATCTTCGGTTTAAACCAGCATTCGCAGTTCCTTACACACCACTCGGAACAGATTGGAGACTCAGTATTTAGCCTGGGGACACAACTGTTAGCTTCACACCAGCGAGCTTTAGTTTGAGTAGTTTTATTTGAATATATTTTCCCATCAGTGTAAATATAAAAAATGGAAACAAGATGTTCTCAAAAATTAGTTCAACAAATCTCTGGTGCTCATGACTTACAGTGCTAGAGTCATACAGCAAGGAGACAGGCCCTTCGACCCAACTTGTCCATGTTGGCCAAGATACCCCATCTATGCTTGCCTATATCCTTCTAAA
The DNA here is from genome assembly GCA_038087875.1 of Malacoraja senta. Taxonomy (NCBI): domain Eukaryota; kingdom Metazoa; phylum Chordata; class Chondrichthyes; order Rajiformes; family Rajidae; genus Malacoraja; species Malacoraja senta. The sequence goes on from CM075987.1 coordinate 15,620,630, forward strand.
CCTTTCCCATCCATGTATGGGCAAAATGCAGACAGATGGGGCCAACTTTGATGGGTCATCTTAGTCAGCATGGATGAATTGGGCTGAGGGGTCTGTTTCTGTGCTGTATGATTCTACGACCCTCTTTCAGGTCACCTCTCAGCCTCTTGCGCTCAAAAGAATAAAGTCCTAGGCTGCCCAGTCTCTCCCAATAGCTCAGATCCATATCTTCAATGGGAGATTGGGGATGAATTTGAACAGTTGTGAACAACTGACCTATAACTATATCAGTAAGACCCGGAGTCGTACAGCAATTTGTAACAAGCAGTCAGAAAAAGGATTTCGGAAACGTAGTGTAGGAAAGAACTGCAGATGCTGGTTTAAATCGAAGATAGGCACAAAATGCTGGAGTAATTGAGCAGGACAGGCAGCATCTCTGGAGAAAAAGAATGGGTGCCAGAATGTAGAAGCGTCACCCATTCCTTCTCTTCAGACTGTTGAGTCCTGCTGTTACTCCAGCATTTTGTGTCCATCTTCGGAAAATAAGTATTTTGGAAAATAACTGGCAGATAGGTTTAGGTTCCCTCAGCACATTAAAATGCAACTCTAAGTTTTCCAATTTAATAGTTTAAGTGTTTAAGTTTAAGTGTTTAACCCAGTTTTATTATAAAGTGTTTGATACCCATATAAAAAGCTGCTGTTGATTTTACTGTATTGGTTTAATTTAGCGTCTGGCGTCTGGACACAACTCTCCTGTTTCCACCGTGAACCGTGAATCAGATTCCAATTTAAAATAAAACATTAGTTTTTTCTTTTTTACATTTAGAGATACAGCGCGGAAACAGGCCCTTCGGCCCTCTGAGTCCGCACCGACCAGTGATCCCCGCACACTTACACTGTCTACACACACTAGGGACAATTTTCACTTATTATAACCTACAAACCTGCACGTCTTTGGAGTGTGGGAGGAAACCGAAGATCTTGGAGAAAACCCACGCAGGTCACGGGGAGAAGGTACAAACTCCATGCAGACAGCACCCGTAGTCGGGATCGAACCCGCGTCTCTGGTGCTGCAAACGCTGTAAGGCAGCAACTCTACTGCTGCGCCACCGTGTCGCCCTTGGTGGAGCAGTAATTCATTCACCTGATCTAATGCACACACAGAGCACAGATAACATAGAGGTCATGAATGGATAGAGATATCACTGCACAATGTTAAAGGTATAGGAACAGTCGTGTATCAACACCCACGTCCCATCTGAGGAAATCAGACTGTTTTAACCCTTGGTGTTACTCAGACTGGGAGACTTGGAGAACACTGTTCCCACTGTGAGTTCAGGAAAGGTCCCAAGCAAATGTGCAACATGGATAAAGTGAACGCTCGCTGTCTTTTTCCCAGGGTAGAGGATTCTGAAACTAGGGGGCATAGCCTTAAGATGAGAGGGGAAAGGTTGAAGAGTGACCTCAGGGGCAACCTTTTCACTCAGATAATCGTCCGTACCTGGAATGAGCTGCCAGAGAAAGCTACAGAACGGGGACAGTTACAACTTTTAAAAGACATTTGGACAGATATGTGGGTAGAAAGGATTTAGAGGTCGATGGGCCAAATGCTGGCAAATGGGAACCAGCTCAGTATGCTGGCCGATTTGGTCAGATGGACAAGCTGGGCCGAAGGGCCCCATGATCTTGTACACCTTAATCAAATCACCACTCAGTCTGCTATGCTGCAAAGAACAAAGTCCTCGCCTATCCAACTTCTCCCTATAACTCAAGCCCGTAAACCCAGGTATCATCCAAATAAATATCTTCTGCACCCTTTCCAATTTACTGGCATTCTTCATTTGCAGTCCAGGTGGAATGAGAGCATTAAATTCTGAGGGACTTAAGATAAATATTGAGTGTGTCAAAAAAGCCCACAGACAACAAACAATCTGCTGCAGGAACTCAGCAGTCTAAGACTTGACCCGAAAGGTTGACAAATTCATCAAGGGACATGGGGAGAAAGCAGGAACGGGGTACTGATTTTGGATGATCAGCCATGATCATATTGAATGGCGGTGCTGGCTCGTAGGGCCGAATGGCCTACTCCTGCACCTATTTTCTATGTTTCTAAGAATGAAGCAAGACGTTTTGGATAGACCCAAAGTGCTGGAGTAACTCAGCGAGTCAGCCAGCATCTCTGGAGAACATGGATAGATGACGTCTCGGGTCGGGTTGTCTGAAGAAGGGCTCTACCCGAAAGTTCACCTATCCATGTTCTCCAGAGTGGCTGCCTGAACCGCTGAGTTACTCTAGCATATGGGTATAAACCTGCTAGAGTATCTTTGGTATAAACCAGCATCAGTAGTTTTTTTTATTGCATAGGAATGTCTGGATGAAGCAGTGTTCTGTGTTGGAACAAATGAGGTGAGCGTGGATTATGTGCCCAAAGTATCCTGTCTGACAACGGTCAAAGCACTGAGTGGTCCATCATCGGAAGTGGTTGCTGTTGGTCACACTGGTGAGGTGATGGCAGACCCCACCGCTCTCTGCCTGGGTCTGGGCTCGGGGTGGAACGTGGGTCAGAGATGGGTCATGTTCCCATTCCAGATTGGTTTCTCTGGAACACCAGAGATTGAGGGCAGACCTGATAGAAGAATATATACTTGTATACCTGCACAATTTTGAGAGGCAGAGATAGGATAGACAATCAGAACTTTTTTCCCAGGATGGAATTGCCAAAGACTAGAGGACATTAACTTTAAAGTGAGAGGGGCAAAGTTCAAAGGAGATGTGTTGGGCATGTTTTATTGTTTTTACAGAGGGTGATGGGTGCCTGGAAGGTGCTGCCAGGGTTGGTGGTGGAGGCAGCTACGTTAGTGGCATTTAAGAGGCTTTCAGATAGGCACATGGATAAGCCGGGAATGTAGAGAATTGGATCACGTGCAGGCAGAGGAGATTAGATTAACTTGGCGTGGCATTTGACATGGACATAGTGGACCAGTGCCGTGCTGTGCCATTCCATGTTCTAATTGTTGCAACCCACTAAAACCCCACACACTAACCACCCCAACTCTGCAAATCCTCACAGAAGGACACTGACAGATGAATCACCGCTGAGTTACTCCAGCATTTTGTGTCTGTCTTCGGTTTAAACCAGCATCTGCAGTTCCTTCCTGCACATTTTGTCCGCTCCACTGTGAAATCTCCTCAAGGTATGTCGACTTTGAATAAGTTCTCCTCCACCCTCCGATGAGGGTTCAGCAACATCCTCTCTCGCTGCTCCCCCTCTGTCATTCCTCCTGCTCTCCGATCATCGTTACTTTTCTGCATATCTTTCATTCATTGTTCTTTATCTCTCTACATCATCGTCCATATCTCTCATTTCCCTTAACCCTAACCAGTCTGAAGAAGGGCCTCGACCCGAAACGTCACCCGTTCCTTCTCTCCAGAGACGCTGCATGTCCCGCTGAGTTACTCCAGCTTTTTGTGTCTATCTTTGGTTTATACCAGCGTCTGCAGTTCATTTTGACTGCCTTCCTACCCTTTCTCCCATGAGGAAGAGTGCATTCACAAGGTTATACCCACTACTGGTGTAAGAATTAGTTTTCACTCTGCTTCATGAAGACCAATGGCACACAGTGCCAACACCTTGAAGCTCTCCGTGCTAAAGTCTCGGCGCGGAACAACCTCCTGCGTTGCTAGACTGGATCGTCATGGGGTGCCAGGGCATCTACTCTCCGAACCAGTGCTCTTGCACTCGTGTACGCCGCCCCAGCATGGTGCCACAGCGCTCATACTAGCAAGCTAGACGCCATCCTCAACGACACCATGCGGATCATCACCGGCTGCCTACGCCCTACTCCGACGGATCTTCCGCCGGTGCTCGCAGGTATCGCACCCGCCAAGCTTCACAGAGAGTACTTCACCCACAGGCTGGTGTGCAAGGCCCCATCGGATGCCAAACATCCTCTGCACCACCTCGCCCAGGACTCACAGCAACTGGGACCTCAACGCCTGTCATCTGGTCGCCCCTTCTCCCGTCACGCAGCGACCCTCTGTGGCTCCGGTTTCAACACACTAGGAGCTTGGAGAACCAGCTGGGTACAGACACCGCGGCCTAACCTCCGCAATTCACGGTTGCACCGAACACCACAGCCCCACCCGGCTCGGACCTGCCCCACAAAGAGTGGGTCGCCCTGAACGGCTCCGTACAGGGGTCGGCCGGTTCAACGCCAACATGCATCGCTGGGGGCTGCGTTCATCAGCAGCCTGCGTGTGTGGAGCGGACCAGCAAACAGCGCAGCACGTCATTTCTGACTGCGCTGTCCTGCAGCCCCCTGGTGGAGGGGTAGACCTCACGGCCCTCGACAACAGCACATTCAACTGGCTACAGCGCCTGGAGGGCGTTACATAACCTCTGCTGCCTCAAACACAAGAAGAAGTGCCACTGGGCAGATTGTCTTAGAAGAGGCTGCAGGGGAATAAGTGATAAATAAGGAACTGCAGATGCTGGAAAATCAAAGGTACACAAAAATGCTGGAGAAACTCAGCGGGTGCAGCAGCATCTATGGAGCGAAGGAGATAGGCAACGTTTGGGGCCGAAACCCTTCTTCAGACTGATAGGGGGTGGGGGGAGGCGGGGAGAAGAAAGGAAAAAGGAGGAGGAGGAGCCCGAGGGATGAGGGAGAGGTAGGAAGGGGAGGAGACAGCAAGGGTTAACGGAATTTTTTGAAACTGTCTCCGGAGGGAGGTGGAGAACTTCTTCAAAGTAGGCATACCTTGAGGAGATTTCGCAGTGGAGTAGACAAAGTGTTAAAGAAGGAACTGCAGATGCTGGAAAAGTGAGGGAGGTAGGTGAGGGTTTAAAAATCTTCACCCGGCCACTGCATCGTAAAACAGATTACTTTGTTAAGATCATAAAAGATTTATAATAAAGCTTTGATAGGTTTGCATTGACATCATCGTATACCAATTGACCTGAAGTAGAAAAGAGGGTTTAATAGCCCATTGTGTTATTAAACCCTTCTTTCTGACAATTAAAATGTTTGATTTGGTGAATTCATTCGATTTTTGACTGATGCTTTTTCCATGGAGGAAGTTGGTTTAAAACATGCACATACACATAAACACACACACACACACACTTCCACATAAACACACAAACACACACACACACACATACACATAAACACACAAACACACTCCCACACATACACATAAACACACAAACACACTCCCACACATACACATAAACACGCACACACACACACACACACATACACATAAACACACACACACACACACTCCCACACATATAGACAAACACACTCCCACACATACACATAAACACACACACACACTCCCACACAAACACACACACATATACACACACAAACACGCTCCCACACAAACACACTCCCACACAAACACACTCCCACACACACACACACACACTCCCACACAAACACACATACACACACTCCCACACAAACACACACACACATAGACAAACACACACACACATAAACACACACACACACACACACACACACTCCCACACAAACACACACACACACACACACACACTCCCACACAAACACACTCCCACACATACACATAAACACACACGCACACACACACTCTCACACAAACACACACACACACACACACACACACACTCCCACACATACACATAAACACACACACACACTCCCACACAAACACACACACACATAGACAAACAGACACACACATAAACACACACAAACACACTCCCACACACACACACATATAGACAAACACACACATACACATAAACACACACACACACACACTCCCACACAAACACACACACATATAGACAAACACACACACACACACACACACACACACAACATACATACAGAGACACATAATCAAACATACATGCAGACACACACAAACACACACCTACACACATGTATTTGCACACATACTCATATTTACCTATACATACCTGCACACTCACACATGTAGTCACACATAGATATAAATAAACAAATTAAAACAGTCACAGACACTCACACAGATACACACAAGTACATACAAACACATACACATGTAGACACACATCAACACACATATTTACACACACATTCATACAAACACACACACACACAAACAAACACACATATATATTTATGCACACATTCATACAAACACACACATATTTACACACACATACATACACACAATTAGACACATTCGGACACAGAGGCGTGAAGTGGGGGTGGGTGGGTTGGTTGGTAATTGCTCAGAGGGGTTTTAATGATTGTAAATGGATGGAACCATCTGCCCCCAGCAACTCTCAGAGGTAAAAATCAGAGCCGGCCTGGCCATTAATAAGAGCTTGCTTAAATACACAACATACACAGGAAATCTTCCAGACCAGTAATATAGCAGTTTTGCTTTGACCAGTTGTTCAATTAAGTGACTGATTTCCCCCACCTCTATTGTGTGCTTTCTAAGCTTTAATGGGAGTTAATGTGCTCAAACTGCCTTTCTATCTGTCATGGAATTGTGATTTCCTTCTCCCCTTACTTCCCCCAACTCCCCTCGCACTTCTTCTCTTAAAGGGATTGTTTTGAGTCAAAATGTATTCAACTCTGTGCCAATAAAATGTGAAGTGGCGCTTTACACAGAAGCCATATGCTGCCAGTGTCAAACATATTTGTGACTATGTTTTTGATCATTATTTAACATTCATTCAGCAATAAAAAGGCAGAAATCATGCGTTGTGTGGAATATTCAGAGAGTGCAAATATATTCATTGGCCTGTGCCGTCAAATGAATTAATCCCTTTAAATTGGAGCCGTTGTGTTCTTGAGTAGGGTGCCGAAGCAAGGACATTTTTCACCAACCATTGTCAATTTAGCAGAAGATGTACCAGTCCCCTTAGTGAGATTATTGTGTTGTCCACTATTGTGAGCAACAATTGTTCTGAGAGTGGAGCCAGCAGGCTCATCTGTTGCTCTAAGCTCAGAGGGAGGAAGGGGTTGAGTGCAGGGGGATGGTGGAGGGAGAGGGTTCATTGAATCTTGTTCGCTGTGTGCTTCCCTTTATTCTCAATGGCAGGACCGTCAGCTGGGTGGAAACGCTGAGGTGCTTTCACCATTGTCTGCCTGGCCCTCTTCACATCCACTTAAGAGCCACATCATTTTTGGCTCTGTACAAATTGTGTATTTCAGACTTATGTCTCTTAATAAGCAGCAGCAGTGGTTGCCCTTGACTTAGTGGAGCTGAGAGCAGAGCAGGGCTTTAGCTCAGCACTTCTCATGTGCTTTCCCATGTACCGACCGACCTAGCACAGTGCTTCAGCAGTGACAAGCCCTCACGACTGGGACAAGATGTTCATCTCTGACTGGCGGTAGATGAGGTGGTCAAAAAGGCTTTCGGCACATTGGCCTTCATCAGTCAGTGTTGAGTACAGAGGTTGGGATGTCATGTTGCAGTTCTATAAGACGTTGGTGAGGCCACATTTAGAGTATTGTGTTCAGTTTTGGGCACCATGTTATAGGAAAGACGTTGTCAAGCTGGAAAAGGTTCAGGGAAGATTTATGAGGATCGTGTCAGGACTTGTGGGCCTGAGCTATAGATAGAAGTTGAGCAGGCTAGAACTCTACTCCTTAGAGTGCAGGATATCGGCCAAAGCTGGCAAATAGGACTGACTTAGATGGGGCATATCGGTTGGCATGGACATGTTGGGCTGAAGGGCCTGTTTCTCTAATGTTTCTCTATGATTCAAGAGACATTAGTCAGGAGCGTCAAGTCAAGAGTGTTTAATTGCCATATTGCAGCAGAATTGCAGTGGGATTCTCTGCCACAGAAGACAGTGGAGGCCAATTCACTGGAAGTTTTCAAGAGAGAGTTAGATATAGCTCTTAGGGCTAATGGAATCAAGGGATGTGAGGAGAAAGCAGGAACGGGGCACTGATTTTAGATGATCAGCCATGATCATATTGAATGGCGGTGCTGGCTCGAAGGGCCAAATGGCCTACTCCTGCACCTGTTTTCTATGTTTCTATATGTACTGACAATGGAACAGCACAGCTCTTAGCTGCGGCAGCATTAGGGTTAGGGTCTATGAACTCAGGTGGATTCCATTTGGTCATTCGAGTCCCTGCTGTCTCCTGGTTAAGTCATCTCCTGGGTCCTATTGCCAATCTTCTTATTTCTCTGTCCACCTGCAACTCACTCTCACACCTGACCATCAGCTCCTATTTGATTTCTGTTTTGCCTTTAGCCGACAGAGAGGGCTACTCTACAGCATTCAGTCACCCTGGGGATACCAGCGAGACCAGAGCAATGGGAGACTGGGGGAACATGCAAACTCCACACAGACAGCAGCCATGGGCAGCATCAATGCCGGGCACCCCCGGATCTGTGAAGCACCAATGTTTAACGCCCCTCTGTCCTGGTCTTTTACAGTGTTTCATGATCATGATCACCTTGAATGTGGAAAGTCAGAATATTTGATTAATGGTGTTGGTTCATTAGTGAAAAGCTTTGTCTTGGTGTGTTATCCAGCCAAATCATAACATACAGGAGTACACTAGGTAGTACAAAAGAGAAACTGAACAGATTGCAGAGTATAAGTGTTACAGCTAGTGAGAAAGTGCAGATGTGGAAAAAGAGCGAGAGCCAGGCCGAGGCAGATTGGAAGATTTTGAATACATGCTCGGCACGCGAGACAAGAGAAGCTGTTCAGAAGACTGATAACAGGGGAAGAAGCTATTCCTAAATCTGATGATAACGCGCTTTCAAGCTTTAGTACTTTCTGCCCGATGGGAGAGGGGAGGAGAGGGAAGGACCGACCGGGGTGTGACTGGTCCTTGATAATGATTAAATAAGAGACTCATGTGTGTGGTGCTCAACTGATGACCAGTCTGAAGCTCCTTAATTCCTCGTTCAATGATGTTTTTCCATTATTGGTACTTTAACCAGCATCGTCTTAACAGGGTCAAAGAGTCACAAGCAACAGCAGGGACCTGATTTTTATCGCCCTCACTTTAGCACTTTGGCCAAACCTCTGGAGGGATATCAACATTTGGAGATGAGTTCACCAGCTCTCTAAAAACAAACTCGGAGACAATCCTAGTCAATATTTAAAAAGTGGCGAGAGGGCCTTAAGCAGACAGCCCCTGGTTCCTAAGTACCACTGCACCATCCCAGTGGCCCTTCGAGCCAATCAACAATTCTGTTTAGCTCAATCAATATATCCCCCCAAGGTGTCTTTCAACTCCCAGCAGAGCCGACTTTGTTTTAACCCAGTGTCGGCAAACAATTTGCTTGTCTTACTGGGCAAAAACAGAATGACGGGGAGGGGTTGCGGCAATCCTTACCCCCACACACATACATACACACCCACTCACACACACATTCATGCACACACACTCACACACACACTCAAATGCAAACATGTGCATACATGCACCCTCATACACACATTCACACACAGTTAAAGAGGAACACACACACTCTCACACACACACAAACACATAATCTCATGTACATTCACAGACGCACTAAAACATACAAACACACGCAAACATACAAACACACCTTCACATGTACTCTCATATCCACACACACACATACACATTCATGCACATGCCGTCTCGCACACACGTGTAAACACAAAACCACACACAAACACACACGTGCCTGCAAACATACAGCATTGACTTTAACACATCTCCCCCTTGCCTACCCACTGGCCATTCATAGCGCTGCTATTTAATCTCTGACATCCTGTATGTATTTCAACACATGATGGATCTTAATTACGGAAAAATGTTACAATGACGTCACCCACAGAAAGTGACATTCAAAACGTTACAGATGTTGGATGTCGGAAATCAACCTCATCAAAACATTATTGTTCATCTGATGTGTATACATCATCTATCACATTTCCAACCTCACACCCAGTACAACAAAGGTAACCAGGGTAGGAAGGAACTGCGGATGCTGATTTACACCGAAAATAGACACAAAATGCTGGCATAACACAGCGGGTCAGGCAGATGTTTCAGATCGAGACCCTTCTTCAGACTGAGAACCAGGGAGCAGGGAAACTAGAGGTATGAAGGAACCCCTGCATTCCCTCTCTCTCTGCCCCTCCCCCACCCTCGTCATCCTGCCAGTTCCACTGTTCGCATCCATATATCCCTTCGTTATCACCTCTTCAGCAATGGACCTTTGTGGGCTCCATCTTTCCTTAGTCATTGGTGCCGGCTCTGATTTGTTCTGAACCTTTTCATACCTCTAGTTCCCCCCCCCCCCCCACCCCCCACGACTCTCAGTCTGAAGAAGGTTTTCGACCCAAAACATCACCTATTCCTTCCCTCCAGGGACGCTGAGTTACTCCAGCATTTTGTGTCTATCTTGGCTGTAACCAGTGCTTCTTTTTTTTTTTGCCAATAAAATGCCAGTACACATATATTAAAAATTAAGCTGCATTTATCAACATTTTTTCCCATCAGCACCTCTTCTGGCTTGATATTGTGATAAATCAACTTCTACTTGAATTAACTAATAACTAAAATGTATAACATCAATCAATCAATCAATTCTTTATTTCGAACAGAATAAAAAATTAAAAGCAAGTATCAAACAGCATACAAAAAAACAAAAAAACTAAACAAGAATATTTATAAAGTGTCATAAACAATATTTATAAATAAATGAATCGTATGTGTCCGAAAAGGAGCAGGAAGAAGCCAAAGCTTATTAATTCCCACCCCTTATTCAACTGCTTATAATTATCTTATACAAATTTAGTAGCCATAAACACCTATTTCCATGTATACACCAAATTATTTACATTTATACCCTAATCAAATATTTACAAATCCATACAAAAGAGAGAAAAGAAAAAGAAAAAAGAAAAAGAAAAAGAAAAAACCCTCCTGTACTATACATTATCTCTTAATATATACAACCCATCACCCTATAATCACCCTTTCCAATACAATCAGTATAACAAATATCCCACTCAAAATCACCTATCCTCATCCCAATACCCTTTTTAAAAGTGTTTTGTACATCTTTTTAAACTGAATTATGTTTGTGCTGAGTTTTATCTCCTGTTCCAGACCATTCCACAAATTCACCCCACAGATTGCTATGCACATACTTTTAAGAGTTGTTCTGACATTGAGGTTTTTTTTAAATTAAGTTCCCCTCTCAAATTATACCCGCCCTGTCTTTCCATAAACAGTTTTTATATGTTTCCCGGAAGTAAATTATTTCTTGCTTTGTACATGATTTGTGCAGTCTTAAATTTAACCAGATCGGTGAACTTCAGTGTATGTGACTTTAAGAATAATAAATTGGTATGTTCAAGATATCCAACATTATTGATGATTCTTATTGCTCTTTTATGTAATGTGCATGACGGCTGTAGGTTGGTTTTGTAGGCGTTACCCCATATCACCACACAGTAACTCAGATATGGCAATATAAGTGTATTATACAGAGTATGTAATGATTTGTGGTCCAGAATGTATCTTGATTTTCCCAATATTGCTATAGACTTTGCCAGTTTTGCTTTGACGTGGTTTATATGTGGTTTCCAGCAGATTTTGTGGTCTAAGATCACACCAAGAAATTTATTTTCATATACTCTTTCTATACTTATGTTATCTATTATCAATTGTACTTGAGGGGTTGTTTTACAGTGGCTTGCAAAAGTATTCATACCCCTTGAACTTTTCCACATTTTGTCACGTTACAACCACAAACGTAAATGTATTTTATTGGGATTTTATGTGATAGACCAACACAAAGTGGCGCATAATTGTGAAGTGGAAGGAAAATGATACATGGTTTTCAAATTTTTTTACAAATAAAAAACTGAAAAGTGTCACGTGCAAAAGTATTCAGCCCCCTTTACTCTGATACCCCTAAATAAAATCCAGTGCAACCAATTGCCTTCAGAAGTCACCTAATTAGTAAATAGAGTCCACTTGTGTGTAATTTAATCTCAGTAAAAATACAGCTGTTCTAAGAAGGCATCAGAGGTTTGTTAGAGAACATTAGTGAACAAACAGCATCATGAAGTCCAAGGAACACACCAGACAGGTCAGGGATAAAGTTGTGGAGAAGTTTAAAGCAGGGTTAGGTTATAAACAAATATCCCAAGCTTTGAACATCTCACGGAGCACTGTTCAATCCATCATCCGAAAATGGAAAGAGTATGGCACAACTGCAAACCTACCAAGACATGGCCGTCCACCTAAACTGACAGGCCGGCCAAGGAGAGCATTGATCAGAGAAGCAGCCAAGAGGCCCATGGTAACTCTGGAGGAGCTGCAGAGATCAACAGCTCAGGTGGGAGAATCTGTCCACAGGACAACTATTAGTCGTGCACTCCACAAATTGGGCCTTTATGGAAGAGTGGCAAGAAGAAAGCCATTGTTGAAAAAAAAGCCATAAGAAGTCCCGTTTGCAGTTTGCCACAAGCCATGTGGGGGACACAGCAAACATGTGGAGGAAGGTGCTCTGGTCAGATGAGACCAAAATTGAAGTTTTTGGCCTAAATGCAAAACGCCATGTGTGGCGGAAACCTAACACTGCACATCACCCTGAACATACCATCCCCACCTGGTGAAACATGGTGGTGGCAGCATCATGCTGTGGGGACGCTTTTCTTCAGCAGGGACAGGGAAGCTGGTCAGAGTTGATGGGAAGATGGATGGAGCCAAATACAGGGCAATCTTGGAAGAAAACCTGTTAGAGTCTGCAAAAGACTTGAGACTGGGGCGGAGGTTCACCTTCCAGCAGGACAACGACCCTAAACATACAGCCAGAGCTACAATGGAATGGTTTAGATCAAAGCATATTCATGTGTTAGAATGGCCCAGTCAAAGTCCAGAGCTAAATCCAATTGAGAATCTCTGGCAAGACTTGAAAATTGCTGTTCACAGACGCTCTCCATCCAATCTGACTGAGCTTGAGCTATTTTGCAAGAAGAATGGGCAAAAATTTCAGTCTCTAGAAGTGCAAAGCTGGTAGAGACATACCCCAAAAGACTTGCAGCTGTAATTGCAGCGAGAGGTGGTTCTACAAAGTATTGACTCAGGGGGGCAGAATACTTTTGCACGCGACACTTTTCAGTTTTTTATTTGTAAAAAAATTTGAAAACCATGTATCATTTTCCTTCCACTTCACAATTATGCACCACTTTGTGTTGGTCTATCACATAAAATCCCAATAAAATACATTTACGTTTGTGGTTGTAACGTGACAAAATGTGGAAAAGTTCAAGGGGTATGAAAACGTTTGCAAGCCACTGTATGTTTTCCATTTAGCATACTCTTTGTTTTGCTTACATTTAAAGACAATTTGTTGACATCAAACCACTGTTTTAATTTATTCATTTCTGATGTGATGACCTCCAAATGCTGCATCAAATTGTCAACGGAACCAAATATATTCGTATCATCGGCAAATATAATCAATTTCAGTATATTTGATCAACACATGTTAAAAATGAAACATATTATTAAAATAATTAACACCAAGAAAATGACCCGACTGAGTTTCTACGATCGAAGATTCCACATTTTGTCCAGTTGTCATCAAAAACAATCTCCTGACTGTTCCTTGCTGTTGGCAATTGTCTCTGGCAATTTTGTCCGATACGCTGCTTAAGCTGTTTAAGGGCCAGACCACCGAATTCACTTGATACTTAAAAAAAAAAAAAATTTAAACATCAATAATCCTTTTGTAACGAAAGAAGTAAAACTCCAGAAAGTAAAAAATCGATCTTTCAACTTGATCGAGGTGCTCATACACTGTACCTGCGCACACTGTCATAAAGAGAGCGCAGGCTGGGAGACACAGGGACATTGTGAAACGCACTATAATAATAGACGACTTCCATTTGTGTAAGTCACTACACTGAACCCTCTGGACTAGGTACATCATGGTAATTAGTTCTTCAATTTGGTTCCCGTTTGGTCGGAGAGGATTTTTCAGGATAGGATTTACTCCCATTTGGCAGAGAAGGGCTTTGTACATGGCAGTTCATGTCTTAGCAACTTGGTCGAGTTTTCTGAGGATGTGACCAGGGCGATCGCTGAGGGTAGGGCAGTGGATGCTGTCGACAGGGGATTTAGTAGGGCATTTGATAAAGTCCCCAATGGTAGGCTGCTCCAGAAGATTAAGGTGCAAGGGATTAACAGTGACTTGATGGTATGGATTCTGAACAGGCCTACTGGTGGAAGACAGAGGAGAGAAGACAAAGGGGTGTGTGGAATATTTAGGCTGCAGGTCTGTGACCAGTGGAGTTCAGCATGGATCTGTGCTGGGACCACGTTAATATATATTAATGACTTTGTCGTGAATGTGGACGGGTTGGTTAGTAAGTTTGTAGATGACACCAGGATTGCTGGGGTCGTGGACTGTGACGAAGGCTGTCAAAGATTTCCATGGGATAAGACCAGAGGACATAGGAGCAGAATTAGGCGATTCAGCCCATCGAGTCTATTCCGCCGATATGCTGGAGTAACTCAGCGGGACAGGCAGCATCTCTGGATAGAAGGAATGGGTGATGTTGACCCTTCTTCAGAGTCTATTCCACCATTTGATCATGTCTGATTTATTTTTCCCCTCAACCCCATTCTCCTGCCTTCTCCCCTCAACCTTTGACACGCTTCCTCATCAAGAACCTATCAATTTAACATGTTTAAAAATACCCAATGTCACCATCTGTGCCAATTAATCCCACAGATTCACCACCCTCTGCCTAAAGAAATTGTTCCAAGGATTAACTTCCAAGGAGGAAGTTAAAGAAATTCCATCTCATCTCCATTCGAAATCTTTTTTTTCTCAGGCTGTTCCCACAGGAAATGTTTAGAGGGACATGGAATAAATGGGACCAGCTTAGATGGGGCATCTCTTACAAGTTGGGCCGAAGGGTCTGTTTTTATGCTGTATGGCCCTATGACTCCAAATGAATCTGGAAACCAGGCTTTGCTCTGTGCGTGTGCACTTAAGAAATACTTTGAAGACAGTTTGACAATCTTCAAACAAGCTATTGTCAGGTACTGTGAAGGTACTATTTTATGGAAAGTCTTTTAAAGTGCATCAATGGTTCGGGCATTGGAGAAAGAACGAGACAGAAACACAGTTGCTTTGATACAATCTCCATTCAACGCGAGGTCAAATCACAACAGGATTGTCAGAGCCTTCAAAGGACAAAATATAGATTTAAAATAAGAATTAAAACAATTCTCACTGACAGTGCTGTGAGGAGAAGTATCGTGAAGGCCTGAAATAGCAGCCTTCGTCCCACATACCGGCAAGCAGCAATTTCAGCTCAAATCACCCTGGGAGGGTGACAGCTGTCGGGGGAGAAATTACCAGAGAGGTAATTCTGACACGCAGGAAGCTGCCAGTTACAGCGTTGGTAATGATGGTAATTACACCGCTGGCGTTTAGGCTGCAGTAATAGCCAAAACAAGGAGTGAGTCACCAGCCAGCCACAGTATCGAGCTCCACACCTCCAGCAGACTAACAACAACCCTTCCCCCCCCCCCCCCGCCCCCCATCCACTACCACCTGAATCCCTCCTCTGACCATGTTTCCAGCCTCTTCTCTCCTCCTCACCTCCTTTTTTGTCTTCTCCCCATCTCTGGCCTTTGTCCATTGTCCAACCATCTGCCCATCAAACCACTCCTCATCCCTCACAGATAGTGATTCAGAGTTTAATCACTGTGAACCTGCTGCTTCTGCGCAAGACGTTGCCCAAGAATATCGACTCTTTCAGGAAAGGGGTGGAGAGCTGAGCTTCAACCCTCAGTGGCTCTATATCCAGGAGCTTCTTTGATAATCTGCAAATCTGTGCTAGGCCTGTTGCTAATATATTTCTCTGGACATCTGGAGAGTTCCCTGCTCCTCTTCAAACACATTTAACTCAAGCCCCAGTCTCTACCTGAATTACAGGATTAAGCAAAAAGGAGGATGTGTTTTGTACCTTGGTCTGCACCTGACTGGTACACAGCACTGGGTGATTGGCACACACCTTGTCAATTGGACACAAGGGAAATTGGACACTTGGTTCGGAAAAAGAGAGAGATCTACAATAATTATAGGCAGCATGGAGTAAATGAGGTGCTTGAGGAGTATAAAGAATGTAAAAAGAATATTAAGAAAGAAATTAGAAAAGCTAAAAGAAGATATGAGGTTGCTTTGGCAAGTAAGGTGAAAGTAAATCCAAAGAGTTTCTACAGCTATATTAATAGCAAAAGGATAACAAGGAATAAAATTGGTCCATTAGAGAGTCAGAGTGGACAGCTATCTGCAGAGCCAAAAGAGATGGGGGAGATATTGAACAATATCTTTTCTTCGGTATTCACCAAGGAGAAGGATATGGAATTATATGAGGTAAGGGAAACAAGCAGAGTAGCAATGGAAACTGTGAGATTCAAAGAAGAGGAGGTGCGGTCACTTTTGAAAAATATGAAAACGGATAAGTCTCCAGGTCCTGACAGGATATTCCCTAGGACATTGAGGGAAGTTAGTGTAGAAATAGCAGGGGCTATGACAGAAATATTTCAAATGTCATTAGAAACGGGAATAGTGCCGGAGGATTGGCGTACTGCGCATGTTGTTCCATTGTTTAAAAAGGGTTTGAAGAGTAAACCTAGCAATTATAGACCTGTTAGTTTGACGTCAGTGGTGGGCAAATTAATGGAAAGGATACTTAAAGATAATATATATAAGCATCTGGATAAGCAGGGTCTGATCAGGAACAGTCAACATGGAAGGTCATGCTTGACTAATCTTCTTGAATTTTTCGAAGAGGTTACTAGGGAAATTGATGAGGGTAAAGCAGTGGATGTTGTCTATATGGACTTCAGTAAGGCCTTTGACAAGGTTCCTCATGGAAGGTTGGTTAAGAAGATTCAACTGTTGGGTATTAATGGTGGAGTAGCAAGATGGATTCAACAGTGGCTGAATGGGAAATGCCAGAGAGTAATGGTGGATGGATGTTTGTCAGGTTGGAGGCCGGTGACTAGTGGGGTGCCTCAGGGGTCTGTGTTGGGTCCACTGTTGTTTGTCATGTACATCAATGATCTGGATGATGGTGTGGAAAATTGGATTAGTAAGTATGCAGATGATACTAAGATAGGTGGTGTTGTGGATAATGAAGTAGATTTTCAAAGTCTACAGAGAGATTTAGGCCATTTGGAAGAGTGGGCTGAAAGATGGCAGATGGAGTTTAATGCTGACAAATGTGAGGTGCTACATCTTGGCAGGACAAATCAAAATAGGACCTACATGGTAAATGGTAGCGAATTGAGGAATGCAGTTGAACAGAGGGATCTAGGAATAACTGTGCATAGTTCCCTGAAGGTGGAATCTCATGTAGATAGGGTGGTAAAGAAAGCTTTTGGTGTGCTGGCCTTTATAAATCAGAGCATTGAATATAGAAGTTGGGATGTAATGTTAAAATTGTACAAGGCATTGGTGAGGCCAATTCTGGAGTATGGAGTACAATTTTGGTCGCCTAATTATAGGAAGGATGTCAACAAAATAGAGCGAGTACAGAGGAGATTTACTAGAATGTTGCCTGGGTTTCAGCAACTAAGTTACAGAGAAAGGTTGAACAAGTTAGGTCTTTATTCTTTGGAGCGCAGAAGGTTAAGAGGGGACGATAGAGGTCTTTAAAATTATGAGCGGGTTAGACAGAGTGGACGTGGATAAGCTTTTCCCATTGAGAGTAGGGAAGATTCAAACAAGGGGACATGACTTGAGAATTAAGGGACAGAAGTTTAGGGGGAACATTAGGGGGAACTTCTTTACTCAGAGAGTGGTAGCTGTGTGGAATGAGCTTCCAGTGGAAGTGGTGGAGGCAGGTTCGATGTTATCCTTTAAAAATAGATTGGATGGGTATATGGACGGGAAAGGAATGGAGGGTTATGGTCTGAGTGCAGGTAGATGGGACTAGGGGGAAGTATTTATTTATATATTTTTTTAAAATAAAATTAAAAAATTTAAAAAAAATGTTCGGCACGGACTTGAAGGGCCAGGATGGCCTGTTTCCGTGCTGTTATGGTTATATGGTTGTCATTTAGCCTCCAGGTGGGATTACAGGCCGTAATACCAAGTGTCACTTTAGCACCCTTACTGTCGGTCACAGCACTCCTCACCATCCCAGAGTAGTTCTTGGATCTCCCTCGATAAACAGAATATTTTCCACACACGACCTGCCGCAAACGACCTGATGTTCTCTTTTGGAATATTGGCTAGGCACGGTGGCGCAGCGGTAGATTTGCTGCCTTACAGCTCCAGAGACCCGGGTTCGATCCTGACCAGGGGTGCGGTCTGTACGGAGTTTGTACGTTCTCCCAGTAACTTGCATGGGTTTTCCCCAGGTGCTCCGGTTTCCAAAGACATACAGGTTTGCAGGTTGATTGGTTTTGGTAAAAATTGTAAATTGTCCCTAGTGTGTGTAGTGTGGCGTAAGTGTGCAGGGATCGCTGGTCAGCATGGACTCGGTGGGCCTAAGGGCCTGTTTCCGCACTGTACCTCTAAATTAAACTAAAACTAAATATTGAGTATGGGTTTATTATTGTCACATGTACTGAAGTACAGTGAAAAGCTTTGGTTTGCATGCGATTCAATCGTCAGAATACATAAATATAATCAAGCCAAACTCAAGCCCGAAAGGTGGAGCAAAGGGGAAGACACACAGTGCAATAAATAGTTTTCATTATTGCAGTGCATCAGTTCCAGAGACAAAGTCAAATGTCCGCAATGGGGTAGAGGTGAATTGGACCCAAGCTATTGGAAGGACCGTTCAGAAGCCTGATAACAGAGGGGAAGAAGCTATACCCGAGTCTGGTGGTGCGCACTTGTATCTTCCGCCCAATGGAAGTGTGGAGGAGGAGGAGGAATGACCTGGCTGATTACCCCAGGCAGTGTGGGAAGACATGAGAGGTATCCCCTTTGCATGGAAATACTGCCAGTAGGTAGTTTGTGTCCATGAGAGAGGGCAAATGGCCTCTGTTTATCATCTCGTCGTAAAGACACCACCTCCAACTGTGCCATATTCCCTCAGTACTTCACTGGAGTGCTGGCCCGGATTATGCGGCCGGTGCAATCTCTGAAGTGGGACTTGAACGTTCAACCTTGGAACTCTGTAAGTGCCTCTGTACATTTAAAACGAATTCCTCCCTTGCCTTGTGTGTGCATGCGGCAGGTTGTGGCTGTGGGGAAAACCTGTATCCGGGACCCATCGTCAAAAGCGCTGCTTTATGCTGGACTCTGGACTCTTATCCTTGTGCTGATCCTTTTCAGAAGCAACAATGCTCCAACAAGCCAGTCGATGGAATAAGACCTTACCCGAGTAATTAGAATGGCATTACAAAGGGTGAAAAAAGATAGATCAAGAAAAACAGGGTATATAATCTGTTTCATTTTGACAATTTTAAATGGAAAAATCAGTTGAATGTCAATGAACTTCAACATAACATCACACAAGCCTGGACCTGGAGCCACGCTGAATGCCTTTCAACGAAAATAAATGGGTTAGGCAAATGGTTTAATGTTCTCTTTTGTGAAGAGTCAGAATGAGAGAGAGTTGTCCTTGTCCTGAATGAAGCTTTTGTGAATTGTATATATTCTAATCGATTTCTGACTCCAATGGAGAGAACTTCTGCCATTAATGGAAGAATTGGACAATAACCCTGTATTGATGACTTCTGCCTAAATAACAATATTTTTAAAAAAAAGCTTTTAAGAATCTAAAAACGTACTACTTTTAAAAATTAAACTTTTACGACCAACACAATAGGTGCAGGCCACGCTAAACTTCGTGGAATGATGTGCTTCAGCTAAATGCTTTAACCTTCGCCTCAATACCATGCACAATAGTCTTTACAATACGAACATACTGGGCGAGGATATAACGGGGAGGCCTGGCTCTCCCTCTCACACAGAAGGGCTTCAGAATCATCTCGCTATTCTTGCAGTGGTTTAGTGAATAAACAGTCATTTTGTTGGCAGAGCCATAAAACAGGGCAATTTAGTGATCCTCCCTAACCTTAGGGCAGAATTCCCCATGCTAATAACAAACCCTAATGTACAGTGAACAGCGATCTTTACATTTATTATTTAAAAACGCATTCAAAGTATTCGCGCAACTGTGATTCACGATGCACTGTGCTCATTGCAACAAATGAGCCTTCAAGAGCTTGAGTCTGAAGAAGGGTCTCGATCTCGACCTGAAACGTCACCCATTCCTTCTCACCAGAGATGCTGCCTGTCCCGCTGAGTTACTCCAGCATTTTGTGTCTATTTTCGGTGTAAATCAGCATCTGCAGTTCTTTCCTGCACAATAGTTGACTGCGGTGGGTGTTGTGGTGATTTGTATGGACTGGGGGGCTTCAGGTAACTGGAGTATCAGCAGGAACTCAGTAATTGGATTTAATGTGCTCTAGATTGGAGAGAAGCACCTTGCCATTCTGAACATGTTCCTCAATAAGGATATTTCCAAATCCCTTCAAAAAGCTGTTGCATCTGCTTTCACCCCCCCCCCCCTCCTCCCAAATAACAGTGTTAAAAAATAATCCAACCCCAATCTGCCAACTATTGGTGACACCACATGTGACGGAAGGAACTGACTCCTCCACTGACAGAGTGTGGCCACACACAAATTGGAGAAACAGCACCTCATATTTAGCTGGGGCAGCTTACAACCCACCGTCTGAATATTGATTTCTCTAATTTCAAGTAACCATTACATTCCCTTTCTCTCCGCCCTCCTCCACTCTAGTCATCTAGCTAGTTTCAATGTTTGTATCTCTTCTTCATTATCACCCCTTCTGCAGCCAACAATGGAACATTGTGGGCTCCACCTTTCTTGAGTCATCGGTGCCGACTGTGATTTATTCTGTACCTTTTCAAACCTCTAGTTTTCCCCACCCCTGACTCTCAGTCTGAAGAAGGGTCTCGACCTGAGACGTCGCCTATTTTTCTCCAAAGATGCTGTCTGATCCGTTGAGTTACTCCAGCAGTTGTGTCTATCTGTTGGTGAGACCGCACTTGGAGTACTGGGTGCAGTTCTGGTCAACCAGTTACAGGAAATATGTCATCAAGTTGGGAAGGGTGCAGAGGCGATTCACCAGGATGTCACCAGGGTTTGTAGACTTGAGTTACAGGGAGAGGTTGGAGTGTAGGAGGCTGAGGGGTGACCTTATTGAGGTGTACAGAATATGCATGGCATGGATAAAGTGAATGCTCTCAATTTTTTTCCCATGGCAGAGGATTCAAAACTAAAGGGCATAAACATAAGGTGAGAGGCAAGAAATTTAAGATGGACCTTAGGGACAACTTTGTCACCCAGAGGGTAGTCCATTTCTGCAATGAGCTGCCACAGAATGCTACAGAAATGGATACAATTACAACATTCAAAAAACATTTGGACAGATATGGATACGAAGGGTTTGGAGGGATATAGGCTAAATGCAGGTAAATGGGACTAGCCCAGTATGCTAACTTGGTCAGCATGGGCAAGATGGGCTGAATGGCCTGTTTCTGTACTGTACAGCTCTATGACTCGTGGCTTTTTGCCGAACGTACGGATCTGAAATTAAAATATTAACTGAGTTTGCATTTTCTGCTTTTCTTGACAAGAAGTCTGTAGTTTTATCATCTAATCAGTGAAGACAATTTCCCCTCCTGAATAGCTGAGTCTGATTTTAAGATCATTGATTAGTACGGTGTCAGGGGTTATGCGGAGAAGGCAGGAGAAAGGGGTTAGGAGGGAGAGATTGATCTGCCATGATTTAAGGCGGAGTAGACTTGATGGGCCAAATGGCCTCATTCTGCTCCTGTCACTTATAAATTCATAATTTATAATCTCTCTAACCCTGTACACTGCAGCTTTAAGCATTTAAGGATGGTGAGGGGGGGGGGGGGGCTAGAAAAGGGGAAGGGAGTTTCGATTGAAAATAATCTTCAGAGTTAATTCTGAGCAGGTTGCTCACCCTGGGATGACCAGTTAAGCTTTGTTATTGTGTTCCCAGGCTGACCACTACTTGGGAAAGGATCCTGCAGCTTGATATTACCCAGGCTAAACACGGCCATTTGCAGCACAAGGTTAGAGGGGTCATCAGAGCCTTATTATCCTAAATCTGTTCACCGTGGCCTCCATATCAGGATGATGTGAATAGTGGGTGGTATTGGGTTTCCAGAGTCCACACAGTCACCTGTTGCTCTCGTCCCCCCGGCCTCGAACATGGCTGCGGCTAATTCACCTTTCCCTTTTGGTATTGTTTAATTCGGCCCTTGAAACTGGCCCTCTTTGGACAAGCAAGCGCTTGAGTGGGCACCAGGTCATTGACCACTGCTTTATGGCCATATGGGACTGCTCTCTTAGCCTCTATTTTGTTCTCCGTTTTTTTCCCTCCCAGTTTGCATTACCGTATCAGTCTTCACTATCTGTTGCCTGGGGGTGATGTTTTTGTTTCTCAGCTCTCTGATCCAGGTTAAATAGGGTCTAAGCTTCAGTCAGTAGATCAGGGAAACTATAATGTTACCAGTCAATCCACAATGAAGATAAGTTATAACAACAGATTGAACAGGGAACGGCATGGTTATTTTCTAATTACAAACATTCTCCCTGTGACTAAGTGGTCATAGTAAGTTATTAATAAGATATTTTCTGAAGATGCAGTATTCTTTTCCAATGAATTTTAAAAAATCCCAATGCCACAAAACTCCTTCAAATTACACTGCAGTCTACCTTGTGCAGAGGAGGTTACATTTAATGACCAATGTGAGGTTAACAAGGTGGGCAATCCCTGTCCAATTATTATGAACTTCCATATTGACACCAGCTAATGTAATTTTATAGTTTAGTTTAGAGATACTGCATGGAAACAGGCCAGTCGGCCCACCAAGTCCATGCCGACTATTGACAACTCGTTCACGCTAGTTCTACGTTATCCCCTTTCCCATCCACTCCTTACACATTAGGGGCAATTTTACAGAGGGTAATTAACATACAAACCCACACATCTTTGGGATGTGGGAGGAAACCGGAGCACCCCGGAGGAAACCCACACATTCACAGCTGCCTGATGCCAGGATCAAACCCAGGTCTCTGGCGCTGAGAAGCAGCAGTTCTGTTAACTGTGCCACCCTAATTAATGAGACTGTTATTGTAATGACGAGAAATGTACTTGTTTTGGTAGATTTTGATGAAGATATCTTTTGTTGCAATCATCAAGAGTGTTTAATTGCGATATATACTGTCAATGGCATGATGAAATTCTTACTTAACATAGAAACATACAAGGTGCAGGAGGAGGCCATTCGGCCCTTCGAGCCAGCACCGCCATTCATTGTGATCATGGCTGATTGTCCCCAATCAATAACCCGTGCCTGCCTTCTCCCCATATCCCTCTAGAGCTCTATCTAACCCTCTCTTAAATCCATCCAGTGATTTGGCCTCCACTGCCCTCTGTGGCAGGGAATTCCACAAATTCACAACTCTCTGGATGAAAACGTTTTTTCTCACCTCAGTCTTAAATGGCCTCCCCTTTATTCTAAGACTGTGGCCCCTGGTTCTGGACTCGCCCAACATTGGGAACATTTTTCCTGCATCTACTTGCTGCAGCTTAACAGGCCTATTAATGCAATAACACAGAAATAACTATATAATAATCAATAATACAATCAATTAATTACTGCAATACCTGTTACCCATAATTGTGCAAAACAGAAATCTATAATGCAACCAAAGACACAATCTATAGAAGATCATAGTGGATGAGGTAAAGGTTAGTGTTCGTAAGCCTGTCATAGCCCTGACAGTACTTTCCAAATTATATCATGCTCCATGTTGCCATAAAATTAAAAATGTTGCAGGTTCTTCAGGTTTACGCCATTCTCCTTTCCTGAGAAATATTCGTAAACCGTGTCAAATAATCAAGGACATTTTTCACCCATTCCTTCTCTCCAGAGATGCTGTCTGACCCGCTGAGTTACTCCAGCTTTTTGTGTCCATATTCGGTTTAAACCAGCATCTGCAGTTCCTTGCTACACAAGGTGTTAACTAGAATGTATTCTTCCTGGGTTCAATGCAACTGAATCCCAGCTGGGGCCAGGAACCCCACTGCGGGTGGCAAATCCATCATGCCTGTCTCCCAAATGCTTATTCACATGTACGGGCTATAAATAAGTTGGGCGTTCACTGTCAGGGAAGAACCTGGACGCAGTTGCCACAATATCTCCTCCATTGGTGATCATTTTTCCAATGTTCTATAGATACTGGATCAGTTCCTGTGGATTGGAGGGTAGCTAATGTTATCCCACTTTTTAAGAAAGGAGGGAGGGAGAAAGCAGGGCATTATAGACCATTTAGCCTGACATCGGTGGTGGGGAAGATGCTACAGTCAATTATTAAAGATGTAATAGTGGCGCATTTGGATAGCAGCAACAGGATCAGTCCAAGTCAGCATGGATTTACAAAGGGGAAATCTTGCTTGACTAATCTTCTGGAATTTTTTGAGGATGTAACTAGTTAAATGGACAAGGGAGAGCCAGTGGATGTAGTGTACCTGGACTTTCAGAAAGCCTTTGATAAGGTCCCACACAGGAGATTAGTGGGCAAAATTAGAGCACATGGTATTGGGGGTGGGGTATTGACATGGATAGAAAATTGGTTGGCTGACAGGAAACAAAGAGTAGGGATTAGCGGGTCCCTTTCAGAATAGCAGGTAGTGAGTAGTGGGGGGGGGGGCGCAATGCTCGGTGCTGGGACTGCAGCTATTTACAATATATATTAATGATTTAGATAAAGCGATTAAAAGTAACATTAGCAACTTTGCAGATGACACAAAGCTGGGTGGCAGTGTGAACTGTGAGGAGGATGCTATGAGGATGCAGGATGACTTGGATAGGTTGGGGGAGTGGGCAGATGCATGGCAGATGCAGTATAATGTGGATAAATGTGAAGTTATCCACTAGTGGCAAGAACAAGAAGACGGATTATTATCGGAATGGTGTCAGATTAGGAAAAGGGGAAGTGCAATGAGACCTGGGTGTCCTTGTACATCAGTCAGTGAAAGTAAGCATGCAGGTACAGCAGGCAGTGAAGAAAGCTAATGGCATTCATAACGAGAGGATCTGAGCATAGGAGCAAAGAGGACCTTCTGCAGTTGTACAGGGCCCTAGTGAGACCACACCTGGAGTATTGTGTGCAGTTTTGGTCTCCTAATTTGAGGAAGGACATTCTTGCTATTGAGGGAGTGCAGCAGAGGTTCACGAGGTTAATTCCCAGGATGGCAGGACTGTAATATGATGAAACAATGGAACGACTGGGATTGTATTCACTGGAATTTAGAAGGATGAGAGGAAATCTGATAGAAACATGTAAAATTATTAGCAGATTGGACACGCTAGATGCAGGAAACATGTTCCCGATGTTGGGGGAGTCCAGAACCAGGGGCCACAGTTTAAGAATAAGGGGTAGGCAATTTAGAACTGAGATGAAGAAAAACATTTTCACCCAGAGAGTTGTGAATTTGTGGAATTCTCTGCATCAGAAGGCAGTGGAGGCCGATTCACTGGATGCAGTCAAAGAGAGTTAGATAGAGCTCTTTGGGCTAGCAGAATCAAGGGATATGGGGAGAAGGCAGGAACGGGGTACTGATTGTGTATGATCAGCCATGATCACATTGAATGGTGGTGCTGGCTCGAAGGGCCGAATGGCCTACTCCTGCGCCTATTGTCCATGTGTCTATGAAATGTGCATTGCTGCTCAATTGCTTTTCCAATGGTCATTCATGTGAGGGTTGGCCTGGATAAATTGAACGTCAGTCTTTTTCCATAAGAATCTAAAAGTAGAGGGTATAGGCTTATGGTGAGAGGGGAGAGATTTAAGAGGGACCTCAGGGGCGGCCTTTTCACTCAGAGGGTAGTCCGTATCTGGAATGAGCTGCCAGGGGAAGGTATAGAAGCCGATACAATTAAAAGGCATTTGGACTGATATATGGATATAAAGGGTTGAGAGAGATACAGGCCAAATGCAGACAAATGGGACTAGCCCAATATGCCAACTTTGTCTGTGTGGACAAGGGAGGCTGAAGGGACTGTGTCCATGCTGCACAGCTCCATGACTCCACGTATCCCTCCATCTTCTCCCAGGTCTCCTGGAACCACACTGGTTAGAAGGTGACGACCAGGTTAAACGTATCTGCTAGGATCTCTCTCCCCCAGCTGTGTGGAAACACTGCGAGCCCTCAGCGTGGTTTACACTGGGCCTCATGACAACGACAAACCAAAAACTCATTGGCTGCAGAATGATTCTGGAAATACAGATGCTGTGTACGATAAAGTTTGTCTCTTATTCAACTTGGCAGCGTACAATATGAACCAGTGCGTTAGCTACAAGGAGAGGTGGGACAGACATGCATGGTTCTCTGTGGAACACTGGAAATTGAGGGGAGTCCTGATAGAAGTTTTCTATCTTGAGAGATACAGAGAGTTTTGAGCTTTGATAGGTTTTGAGAGGTGTAGAAAGTTAGTCAGAACCTTTTCCCCCCAGAGTGGGAGTGTCAAAGATTAGAGGGTATAGCTTTAATGTTAGAGAGGTAACGTTTAAAGGAGATATGTTGGGCATCTTTTTTTTTTTTTACACAGAGGGTGGTGGGTGTCTGGAATGCACCACCGGTTAGGGTCAGGGGTGCAGACGGATACAAGAAGTGGATGGGCACATGGATCTGCAGGGAATGGAGGGATATGGATGGTGTACAGGCAGATAAAGGCTGGTGTGGGCAGCATAGACATTGTGGGCAGAAGGACATGTTCCTATGCTGTACTGGACTGTGTTTTGCATTCTCAGTTCAGTGCTCCTCACTTCTATCAACGGAAAAGACAAAGACTTACGGGACAGATTGAAGGGCGGCTCTGTGGCACAGCGGTTGAGATGCTACCTTACAGCACTTGCTGCGCCAGAGACCAGAGTTCGACCCTAGTGCTGTCTGTACAGAGTTTGTACGTTCTCCCTGTGACCACGTGGGTTTTCTTCGAGATCTTCGGTTTTCCTCCCACACTCCAAAAGACATACAGGTTTGCAGGTTAATTGGCTTGGTGTATGTGTAATTTGTCCCTCGTGTGTGTGTGTGTGTGTGTGTGTGTGTGTGTGTGTGTGTGTGTGTGTATGATAGCGTTAATGTGCAGGGATCGCTGGTCGGCGCGGACCCGGTGGGCCAAAGGGTCCGTTTCCACGCTGTATCTCTAAACTAAGACACACTGTTCAGTAAATAGCGAGGAGCCCGAGCTTACCTTTCCTCGCAGGATGTCAGCGGCAGACACTCACAAAACACGATGCCCGCAGAGGTAAAGGGGTTGTCATCCACAGGAGCACTGCTGGGAGGCGCGGTATCTGCCACCAATTACCGTGCTTCATGAGTGGAGTCATTAAAAGACTGCAATTGATCATCAGTTCCACTCCAGGACTCGGTAGATTAGATATTGATCCTGTTGACTTGCAGGAGTCCCCAGCAGCCTGCACAAGGCCGCTGTACCGTGGTACCTCTCCACTGTGCGGCAACCGGTGGGTTAAGCTCTTCAAATAGAGCGGTGGTCAATAAACGATTATACCTCGCCTCTCCTGACCTCAGGCCATCTTCCTTGACCTCCTCCTGGCTAATTTCTGAACACTTTGGAAATTGGGGTCACACTAACATGCCCCACAAGATACATGGTTCTGTCAAAAGGAGCCAATCATGTTCACCGTGTACCACATGCTGTTTTATTATTACCACACTTCAAAAGTTAATTTGAAACTTTTTGAAAGAAGGCATTAAACTTCAGTAGAGACTCAAGGAACTGCGGATGCTGGAATCTGGAGCAAAACACAAAATGCTGGAGGAACTCTGCGGGTCAGGCTGCCTTTGCGAGGAAATGGACAGACGACACTTTGGTTCGGAACTTGAATCTGTCTGAAGGGTCCCGACCCGAAATGCCACCTGTCCTTTCCCTTCACAGATGCTGCCTGACCCATGAAGTTATTCCAGCACCTTGTGTTAAAACTTCAGTATCTTGTATCTGAACACAAACTTCAGACGCAGTTCTCTGCAGCTGGGCCATAATGCTTTTCATCTCTTCTACCACTCAAAGCTGCATTCACCTCAACCTCTGCAAATGGTTGGCGAGGCCGCACTTGGAGTAGTGTAGAAACAAAGAACTGCAGATGCTAGTTTATACGAATGGTAGACACAAAGTGCTGGAGTAACTCAGCGGGTCTGGCAGCATGTCGAGAAAAAGGATGGGTGACATTTCAGGTTGGGACCCTTAGTTTGGTTTAGTTTAGAGATTTAGTTCAGAGATACAGTGCGGAAACAGGCCCTTCGGCCCACCGGGTCCGCGCCGACCAGCGATCCCCGCACATTAACACTATCCTACACCCACTGGGGACAATTTTTACATTTACATTTACCAAGCCAATTAACCTACAAACCTGTACGTCTTTGGAGTGTGGGAGGAAACCCAGTCAATCTACTGGAACTTGGGTTGGAATGGGTTCCGCTCACCATCTGTTTGCATGTCCCTGCCTAAAGGGGCTGTCCCACTTGGGCCACCAAATCCGCGAGTTCTGGCGAGTTTGCCCTCGACTGATACTTGCAGCATGGTCGACACGAGGTTGTAGGAGGTCTTTGTAACTCTCCTTCATGCTCGAGAGTGGTCTCCGCGTACTCGAGGCCTCATGTAGGCCGCGGCGTTTTTTTCAACATGTTGAAAAATGCCCGCGAGTAAAAAAAGGTCGCCATGGAAAAAATCGATACTTTTTTTACTCGTAGGTTTCGTCGTAGTAGGTCGTCATGTTAGTCGTAGGTAATCAAGGGTAGTCGAAGGTAGTCGTAGATAGTCTTCATCATCGTCGAAGGGAGGTCGAAGGAGGTCGTCTTCACTCTCCACTATTCGGTGTCCAATTTTCCCGAAGTTAGTCATAGCTAATCGAAACTAGTCTTCAACATAGTCAAAGGAGGTCTTCAACATGACATTTTTTCAAACTCTCCTAAACTCGCCAATTAGGTCGCCCAAGTGGGACAGCCCCTTTAGAGGCAAATGATCTGTCTTTTGGGGTTTGGAAAGCATTCAATCAATTTCTTTAGAGCAGAGCTTTGCTGAGAACTAGACATCTATTCAAAATGTATTAACTAGTGTCAAGTTTCACTGAAGGGCCCCGACATCAAACATAGTCCGTCCATTCCCTTCACAGATGCTACCAGACCCACTGAGTTCCTCCAGCATTTTGTGTTTTGCTGAAGGGACAGGATTGTTCCCTGGGGAGTTGATCAGGGCTTAGAGAGTTTAGGTAGCTTGATACCGATCAGTCATATCCATGAACATTGCAGGGGTAAATAAGGGTTGAGATTGGAGATGAAACACTCTCAGAATACTTTACACTGTCTATACACTTCCCGTCCCTGCTCTTCACTGGGTCAGGATGAGGATTCAGCAGCAGAGGCCTTGGGTGCTGCACTGACAAAGTTCTCACCACCATGGACAGGAATCGAGCATTGGCACAGAGTGTGGGCCACAAGCCAGAGGATGTTGCAACTTCACTTTAGAGATTCAGGAAGGAAACTGGCCCTTGGGCCCACCGAGACCGCGCTGACCAACGACCCCCTGTACACTAGTTGTAACCTACACATTTGGAACAACTTAATGACGGCAATTAACCTACAAACCTGCATGCCTTTGGAATGTGGGAAGAAACCGGAGCACCTGGAGAAAACCCACATGGCTACATGGTGAATGTGCAAACTCCATACAGATAGCACCCGCAGTCAGGATCGAACCTGGGTCTCTGGCGCTGTAAGGCAGCGACTCTACCACCACCACCCGTGGAGGGGTAATTTAAAGGGCTTGTGCAGGCCCAGGACATCATTCAGTACAACTGGCAGAGTGATAGTGGTCACCTGGGGGATTACTGGCCACACACAACACAACATGAGCCCAGGAGGGCAGCTGGCACAACAGTTATAGGGATGGGAGATTGAGGCTGTAAAGAATCAGACAGAACATTGAACAGTAGGGCACAGGAACAAGCCCTTAGACCCACAAAGTCCATGCAAACATGATGCCAAGTTAAATTCATCTTTGCTCGCACACGATTCATACCCCTCCATTTCCAGCATATCCATGTGCCTAGCTTAAACATCACTACCGTATATCTGCCTCCACCACCACCCCTGCCAGCACATTATCATCACCACCACCCTCTGTGTAAAAAAACAACTTGCCTGCACATCATTTTAAAGTTTGCCCCTCTCACCTTAAAACTGTGCTCTCTAGTTCTTGATTAAAATGTTCCCTTTGGCCAAAAAGAGGCAAATGGAACTAGTGTGGAGTGGGACAGAGAGTGCAGAATCTCTCAGAGATCTGAATTCTGAAACTAGGCTTCATCACCTGAGCTTGCATTTCCAGGAAGATTGAGGGGTTATTGTTTCAATGATACAAGGAAGCAATTTCCTTTGGTGGGAGAATTGTTCTTTAACAAGTTCCACGAGCTTGTACACTTCATGAAGGTCACCCCTAAGCCTCCAATGCTCCAAATAAAAATCTCCCAGCTTATCCAAGCTCTCCCCATAACTTAAGCCCACAACCCTAGGTAACATTCTGGTGATCTCTTCTGCACCTTTTCCAATTAATGTCATCTGTCCTTCCGATAACCATCAGCTTTGCCTCTACTGAGCACTTTGATTTACCCTTTATTCTTTACCTGATATCTGTACTGAGAGTGTTAATATTTTATCCAAATCTTGCACAAAAGCAAGCAAAATAATCTTTATATTTACAGACAAATCGAAGACTAACGTATTGACAGTTCTTCATTGAAAGAGGAGAAGACAAAAAGTCAGCTTGGTGTTTGTGAGTTAAAGATTAGTCACTTTATTTGTATTGAAACAAGCAACATACATGGAACTTGCATTTCACCAAAAAGGTTTTAGAATAAAATGCATTGTGGAAAGTCAATGCCAGAATTCACTCATGTGGTTTTTGAGCTTTGCAGTCGATGGTATTCTTTCAGTCTGTTGAAAAACAGGTCAGAATATTTAGCCATTTGTAACTAAACAAGAAAACACCAAGTAGGGAAGTTGTTCTCCACAAGCTTCAACATTTTTGTACCCACAAATGAAAAAAAAAAACAACACATTTTCACAACGGCAATGCAAGGTGGGTTTTCAATTCATAAACTTTTCATCCAGAGTAATTACAGTCCGAATATTAATTAATTGCTACAAATTAGTTAAGATGTGAGCAGAGGAGAAAATGTGATTGATGGTGAGATTCTAAACATGGTTCTAAACTGCACTTTTTTTAAAATTAATTGTATTTTAACTTGTATTTTAACTTGTATTTTAACTTGTTAAGTATGGAAGCTATTTGTGGTGTTATGTCTGTCTTGAAGCTGTCGTGGCATTATTAAAGGTATAATCTAATGGTGGTTTCTGGATCGTGGTTCATGCAGAAGTGGGGAGATATTAAAGGGAGATGATCAAATAAGAGGGCGATGTAGTCTGGACCAGTGCCGTTCACTCCTCAAGCCCAGTTACAACCGGACAATGTACCGTTCCTGGCCAGTGCGTGGTGTAGGTACACAGACAGAAGATAAATATGGACATAAAGGCGAGCGGACATGTCGAGGGGTGAAGCCTGTATGGTCGTGAGTAGTGGCCCAAAGAGTCGTACCTTTTTCTGGTCGCCGCTGGATTTTCAACAGGTTGACATTTTTCGGCGACCTGCTGCGACAATGACGGGTGCCGGCACGTCGCCGAAAAAATTGCGTAAGTGGGACAGGCTCTTAAGAGATTCACTCACCTCAAGGAGCAAATCTTAATAAATCCGCCGGCATCGATTGGGTCATAATCTCCTTGCACATTCATGCTGGAAAGAGATAAAAAATAAACTCAATGTATCACATGCTCCATTATTGTGTAGGAAGGAACTGCAGATGCTGGTTTATACCAAAGATAGACATAAAATGCTGGAGTAACTCAGCGGGACAGACAGCATCCCTGGAGAAAAGGAATTCCTGCGTTACTCCAGCATTGTGTGTTCCATTACTGGGTAATATTCCTTCAATATGCTCATTATTGCAGTGAATTCAGATTGACAAACACAGCAGGGTGCTGCAGCTGAGGTCCATTACGCAACTTCTCACTTGATATATCAACATTTGATCAAAGTACCAAATTCATGGAGACATACAACACGGAAACAGGCCCTTCGGCCCAACTCATCCATGCCGATCAAGGTGCCCCATCTAAGCTAGTCCCATTGGCCCATATCTCCAAGTCTTTCCTATCCATGTACCTGTATAAATGTCTTTCAAATATTGGTATTGTACTTGCCTCAACTACTTCCTCTGGCAGATCGTTTCATATACCCATTGCCCTCCGTGTGAAAAGGTTGCCCCTCAGATTCCTATTAAATCTTTCTCTTCACTCCTTGAACCTATGCCCTGGGGAAAAGACATTCACCCTATGTATTCTCCTCATGATTTTGCACACTTTGATAAGATGGTGAATCAGGAGCCATTCTCTTGTTGTCAGGTTGTGTTAAAGTGGTTTTACCAGGATCTGCACTGACATATTAAACGCATGAATTTGGTGAAGGAATGGAGAATTGTGCATCAGATTGCAGATGGAAGCTGGGAGGCATGGGGAGAATGTGACAGGGACTGAATGGGGCATAATCTATGAGCGGGAAAACCCACATCAAATACAATTCAGTGTGTGGAAGCGTCAGGGCATTTAATTTTTGGAAACTGAACCTGTCCTGTTCGAAACTGTGGAAGTGAAAATGTTTAGATATTCACACATCACTTAGAGTCATAGAGTGATACATGGTGGAAACAGGCCCTTCAGCCCAACTTGCCCATACCGGCCAACATGTCCCAGCTACACCAGTCCCACCTGCCCACGTTTGGTCCATATCCCTCCAAACCTGTCCTATCCATGTACCTGTCTAACTGTTTCTTAAATGTTGGGATAGTCCCTGCCTCAACTACCTCCTCTGGCAGCTTGTTCCATACACCCACTACCCTTTGTGTGAAAAAGTTACCCCTCAGATGCCTATTAAATCTTTTCCCCTTCATCTTAAACCTATGTCCTCTGGTCCTCGATTTACCTACTCTGGGCAAGAGACTCTGTGCATCTACCCAATCTATTCCTCTCATGATTTTATCCACCTCAATAAGATCACCCCTCATTCTCCAAGGAATAGAGTCCCAGTCTACTGAACCTCTCTGTATAGCTCAGACCCTCTGGCCCTGGCAACATCCTTGTAAATCTTCTCTGTACCCTTTCCAGCTTGACAACTTAAAGTTACAGTTCCAAAAATGTAACCAAACAGGCAAATGGATTGCTGGACATTTTCTCAGATGCAAGAATACAAAATAAAATGAATTTTCGATGGCATAGCGAGCAGATTGGATCTCACCTGGAGATTGGCTGATCAATCTTTCCCACTCAAACCCATTCTCCCGATAACCCCTGACACCTTTACTAATCAAGAATCCGTCAACCTCCCCTTAAAAATATCCAAAATGCCTCCACAGCCATCAGTAGCAATGCATTCCACAGATTCGCCACCATCTGACTAAAGATCTCTGTACTGCTATAATGCATCCAGTGTTTTACCAGAATTTAAGGGTAAATTTTGACGAGGCCTTGCCTATACTTGGTTTGCAATCTCTTCACTATACAAGGGTACTCTAATCGAAGACTTGACACTGTAAAAAACAAATCCAGACATATTTTTCTCACACAAAGCAGAATAGGAATCAGGAATTCCTGAAGATCTTGCATTAGATTGAGATCATTGAACTTTTTCCCTGGAACGTCTACCTACTATGCTGAGAAACTGTACTCTACCCTATGGTATTTTTCTCTTTAAACTACCCGTTGTTCTTATGTATGGCTTGATTGTGCTCGTGTACAGTATTAATTGAATTTGATTTGATAGCAGTGAAACAAAACCTTTTCACTGTATCTCTGAACACCTGACAATAATAAACCCAAACCTAGAGAAGGAAGATGTTTGGTGGAAGGGAGTGGCAGGGTGGTGGAAATGATGGAATTGGGAGAGGAGACACGAGGAACTGCAGATGCTGGAATCTGGTGCAAAACGCAAAGTAATGGAAGAACTCAGCAGCGTCTATGGAGGGAAATGGACAGACAACACTTCAGGTCAGGGCCCTTCTTCAGAAATGGGAACGGGAAAGTGGTGGAGTGTGTTGTTCAGCCAGATGAGATAACAGAAATATGGGGAATTGTGGTGTTAAAAGGTAGTTGACCACAATACTTCAGCAAAGCAAATGAGAAAACTATGAAGCACTTACCCAATTTCAATTGCCTGGGTTAATTATTATTACTGCACTATTATTAATGCCTGACACACAAATTACCGGTGAGATAATTCCCCAGGGTTCCTGGACCCCTTCAGTAGCTGCTGTTTGCTGAATAGTGTTTGAATCCAGGGTTTTGCTTACACTAACACATCAATCTGTTCTACCCCAGCTAAATGTAGGGTCAAATGCTTCAAAAGATAAATCAGGATCAATAAATGGTTCAAGTATAATGCAGTTTGAAAACAACATGGCCATGAAACATGCAACACTTTAATTTTACTCCTCAGACTTTTATTATAGTCTGTTGGAAGGCAAGTCTAAAAAGCCACAACATATTGACTTTTCAATGGACAACTTTTGTTCAACAAATTGATTTCTTTTTTATTCTTTGGCACTCAGGACTAATAAAATGAAATCTCTCAGTTAAATCGCCAGTATTTTTTTTATTTTTTTTTAATTAAAAGCCAAGTTATTATTTATTTTGTTGTCCTAAAGCATGTAGGCGGCACTTACAGCTTCCATAGATTG
The DNA here is from genome assembly GCA_038087875.1 of Malacoraja senta. Taxonomy (NCBI): domain Eukaryota; kingdom Metazoa; phylum Chordata; class Chondrichthyes; order Rajiformes; family Rajidae; genus Malacoraja; species Malacoraja senta. The sequence goes on from CM075987.1 coordinate 15,655,542, forward strand.
GGAACTTAACAATTAGAGAACGGTTGTCAAAAGCAGCTTTTGTCGTCAGTTATAGCCTGACAATATCAAGGATGAGGAGAATTTTCAAGGCACAAACCATGGGTTTTGAGGGGCTTTGGGTGTGGTTAACCATAGTCACTTGAATATTTAACAAAATGTAGCCTGAATCCTGCCATGGAGGGTGCAAGGCACTTGCAGATGGCACCCGGGGCAGTGTTGGCACTGCCCTGCCCACTGCTGGCTGTAGACTATCGCCAGCTCTGGAACACTGCTTTGCCCCATCACATCTGGTACTGGATGATGGCGACTCAAGAAAGACTCAATTTGTATAAATGAGAAATTATTTGAGGGAGATTTAGAGACGCTGCGTAGAAAGCATAAACATAGGCCGAGGGGATGTGGAGGGGATGTTTCCAGTATGGGAGAGTCTGGGACCAGAGGGCAGAGTCTCAGAATAAAAGGGCGTACCTATAGATGGAGACGAGGAGGAATTTCTTTAGCCAGAAAATGGTGAATCTGTGGAATTCATTGCCACAGACGGCAGTGGAGGCCAGGTCATTAGGTATTTTTAAAGCGGAATTTATTAGGTTCTTGATTGGTAAGGAGGTCAAAGGTTATGTGGAGAAGGCAGGAGAATGGGGTTGAGGGGAAAAAATAGATTAGCCACGATCGAATGATGGAGTAGGCTCAATGGCCTCATTAAGCTCCCATATCTTAAGATCTCATGAAACAGGCCCTTTGGCTTATAAAAGATCCCCAGAGAACATTGGAAGTTAACCGACCTCCTCATGGAATTCAATCTTCCAGCCAACAATTTAAGTGTGGCTCGCAAGGGAAGCCGCAAGGCCTCAAGACAGGAGACACAAGGAACTGCAGATGCTACAATCTTGAGTAAAAGACAAAGTGCTGGTGGAACTCAGTGGGTCAGGCGGCATTTGTGGAGAGAGTGGACAGGCGACGTTTCAGGCCGGGATCCTTCTTCAGACTGATTCAAGTCCCGACCTGAAACATTGCCTACCGATTCCCTCCACAGATGCTGTCTGACCCACTGAGTTTCTCTCGCACTTTGAGTTTTACTCGAGCCTCCAATCAGATCAGGTCTTATTCACGTTGTTGGAGCCGCGACATATATTGATAAAATAGAGGGACATAGAGCCATACAGAACGGAAACAGGCCCTTTGGGTTACCTTGCCCACGCTGAACAAGTTGGCAAACAGGGCTAGTCCATTTGCCAGCATTTGGCTCATAACCCTCCCTATCCAATTATTTGTCTGAATGTCTTTAAAAGTCATAATTGTATCGTCTTCCATAGCTTCGTCTGGCAGCTCATTCCACTTACGGACAACTCCCTGAGTGACAAAGCTACCCTCTAATCTCTCCCCTCTCACCTTAAGTCTATGCCCTCATCATTCATTTTAAAAAAGCATGACAATTGGAGTATTACCTCATTTTAGCTCACCCTCCTGGTTACTGCCCAATCTGAGTAGTGAAAACCTCATTCAAACACAGGGCTGGGGATTGCAATCGGAGTTGTTGTATTGAGCCAGAATGTACCAAAAGCAGTAAAGCCTTGATCTACAAAGTTACCAGACTTATATTTTCAGATATGCATCTTGGTGCAATTTCACATGCCAGGGATCAAGCAATTGTGAGGGTCTACTATACACTGTACCAAAATGCAAAACATTTGTGTTTCTACATTAAAAAGTATTGTAAAATCTGGAATTGCCATGATCAAGAAAGGTGTGAAATAAATGAAAATTAATCCTTTCTTTTTTCCTGCTTTATGGAGAGAAAAAACAAATCCCATCTCAGTGCATTTTACTTTTAAAACACGGAACAAAGAACAGTGCAGCACTATAGCACTGGAACAGGCCCTTCGGCCACAATGTTTGTGCTGAACATGATACCAGGTTAACCTATCTCCTCTGCCTGCGAGTGATACATATCATTTGCTGAATACCCATGTGCCTGTCTAAAAGCCTCTTAAACGCCACTATGGTATCTGCCTCCACCACCATCCTTGGAAATGCATTCCAGACACCCAAAAAACTTGCCGCGCACATCGCCTTAAAACTTTGCCCCGGTCACCTTTAAACTATGCCTTGTAGTCCTTGACCTTTCCATCGTGGGGGGGGAAAGGTTCTGAACATCTACCCTATCTCTGTCGCTCATAATATTACATACTTCTACCTGGCCTCCTCTCAAACCTCCAGAGAAAACAATTTCAGGTTTTTCCCTCTAATCTGTGCAGACAGTTACAGAAATCACTGCATGTATAGTGGTTGGCAGCAATTCCAAGTGACACTGGTAGTGGCGGGGAAGATCATCTATCTGCCTGTCTACCTCTCAGCTGCAGGTGCTGGGTCTCAGATACCCAAACGCAAACTGCGGTAATATTCCCTTAAATAATTCTTTAAAGCCTGCTCTGTTTTAACTGTTTTTAGACGGCCGCTTGTCTTGATTCCTCTCCGTATAGGTTTCAAAACATCACAGCAGTTACCGTCCATATTGCAACCGATTAACTATTTGCTAGAATTTAAAAAAAGCAATTTGGAAGAATTTACAATGGTGCTGGATGTCTTTCCAGAAATCCATGCTTTTATTTTTGTGCAATCGAGTGGGCTGTATGCCATATAATTACATTACTTTATACCTACTGTGACCAGTCACTTCCAGCCTCCTGTATTGCTTACCCTATTCTTTTATTAGTATGATTCCTTCATCATTCAAACATTTTAAAGGCACTGATGTAGAAACTGAAAGAGACATCGCTTTGGAACTGACAGTGAATAAGTGCTTCTGATTACTTTTACTTTATTCATTTACTGTAGCTCCTTCTGTGACTGTAAGCCACAAAGAAGGGGATTATTAAGGGTTACTCTGTACACATTTTAGCTATAAAGGAGAAAATCAGCTGCGGTAGTTATCTTACCCGACACCTTTCTTTCACAAGCATGAAAATGTTTCAATATCTTTATAATCTTAAAAAGTAGCTTTGACAATATAAAGGAATCAACTGTGGGCGCAACACAATACAATGTTAACGTTGCTTGAGTAATAGTGTTTACTTATTTAAAAAAAAAACAAGGATAAAGGACACATTTTATTGCCTTCTGAATGGACTGCATGAAACTTTACATAGATTTGTATTGATCCCATGAATGGTACCAAGGGCCATTGACTGTGTGTGTTATTGTGGACATATTTTTGTAGCTGTAATTGGTGGATTGAAATCAATAAGGATTATAACACATAACATGCAGCAGAAGCAAGTAAATAGGAGTTAGTATTTTTCCCAGCAATGAGATGGTCAATAACTAATCACACTCTATAAACAATAATGCATTATCTCTTCATACTTGATATTTAAAAGACATCAGGCTCAATAACAGAAAAAAATGTAATGCATCTTTGTATATAAGATAAATGAATATAATTGACCATGACATAATTTCACCCAGAAACACAGGACGATATCCTAATCTATATCAACGTAAATCCTGCATTTATGAACATCAATTGTACCATGAATAGTTAGATCTTCCAAAATTCAGATCCTAGCACAATATTTCAATGATAGAAAGCATGTGCAACAAAGAAAGCGGATGTAATTGAAGAGAGCAACTCTATTTGGATAAATGAAATGCAAAATAAATGAGAATTCAAACACAAGTTACATGATATTTGATTTGTCTACCGACGTTAGAATATATCTCACATTTCCCAAATATATCATAAACATTGAAGCCAAAAGACAGACATTAGTTCTTAGAATGCTGTTCCTTTCATTATGCCAGGAAAAAAAAAAAATTGCAGCAAAATTATTTTTTAATTCAAATTCCAGATGTGACTACACTGCTCTTTTAACATCCTGGCTTCTCATTGTGACCACATCTTCAAATTTGAGATTTTGCTCTCTCATCCAAGTCTTTAAAGGCAAGAGCTAAAATCGCGTTGCAATAATACAAGCCAGATCCACAAGCTGTATTTATTCTGGAAAAACAGCTAGACGCTTTACAAGGGAGAGTTATGGTTGTTATTTTAAACTCAGGAGGACAAATGGTTAAAGAGTCCTGGGGCACCTGTGATAGGACTTCATAGCTACGAAATGTTCAACCAACACCTTAAATAAATCAAAGACCATTATGATTCCTACCTGACAAGATTTTCGTTGTACAGAGAAGTAGGTGATTCTCGTCCGAGGATGTACACTTGTCCCTTGAAGACAGAGAGCTGAACTTTCCCTTCAACGTTCTCCTGCGATTTATTGATACAGTGGCGGACAAAAGCACATTCAGGGCTGTTCCAAAATCCTGCCAAATCAAGAAATAAATGCGCTGAACAGAACAGAATTATAAAATAGTAATAAAAGGGAACTGCAGATGCTGGTTTATACCGAAGATAAGACACAAAATGCTGGAGTAACTCAGCTGGGCAAATAGCATCACTGGAGAATATGGACAGGTGATGTTTCGGATCGGGACCCTTCTTCAGACCGATTGTGGGGGGTGGGGAGGGGGAGAGGAACTTTTTTACTTTGACAAAATAATAATCTCATTGAGCAAGTTCAGAAAAGATAACCTCCACAGCCATCGCTATAACAAAGATGTACTTGATAAATACCAGTACACACACCAGTTGAATGCCAAAGTTGCAGAGAACAATGTATTAAGGGTGGCGCAGTGGCAAAGCTGCAACCTAACAGTGCCAGAGACCCGGGTTCGATCTGTGTCCCAGAGAAACCCTCTTGCTTTTTATTTTAATCATGAGCAAGGAAGGGAGAAAATATACAAGAGGAATAGAAGAAAATGGAAAGAGAGCGAGATGCCTAAAGAATGTTTCACTGGTCATGTTCACAGTTTACTCTTCTTTAATACCCATTGCACCAGCTTGGCATTGCAGACCTTCAGACATTACTGTTGAACATGTTTAATGGAGCTCTGCTGAGTGCATCTTCCTACCATTACCAGATGACGTCACTCTGTATCTCTGGTCATATAAATATCGATGATAATGCTACCACAACTGGGATGATGAAACTCGGACACACAATCATCCTAGTCCATATAGTTTTGTTTTAAAGTTTAAATTTTCAGTTAACACATTCAGGTGGAAAGCCAGAGGGCCGACTTGAAATATTTAAGCTAGAATAAATTCATTAGTGAGATCATAAGCACATTAATGCCCCTGTCCCACATAGGAAACCTGAACGGAAACATCTGGAGACTTTGCGCCCCACCCAAGGGTTCCGTTCGGTTCCCGGAGGTTTTTGTCAGTCTCCCTAATGGTCGAAAGTGGTTTCCACATCTTCTATGTGCCGGCGATTATTTCAAAAAATTCAAAACCGGCCGCGACTAAAATTATGTTGCCGTTTTAAAAATCGGTAATTTTTTAGTTGAAGCTGGCTGCGATGCTAGTTGAAGGTGGTTGCCGGAGGTTGCAGGTAGTGGAAGGTAAGACCTCCCTGGTGGAATAAAACTGGGTGAAAAAAAGGTCTTACCTTCTCCCCATAACCCCTGACACCTGTACTAATCAAGAATCTATCTAACTCTGCCTTAAATACATCCACTGACTTGGCCTCCACAGCCTGTGGCAAAGAATGCCACAGATTCACCACCCCCTGACTAAAGAAATTACTTTATAAGTGCTGACCTAAGAACTTTAAAGAGAAAGCCCACTTATCAATGGATAAAGAATGGAATATGGAAGAGACTAACATCTGTTAATACCCAGGCTGCATAATTTACTGGATGTAAAGAACAGGCAGATAGGGCAGTGTGGCCAGTCTACATTGCCTTACCCCATCTCAGGGTATCTGGAAGCTAGGGAACATACTCACCGATTGTATCATGGCCTGGTTCAGCAACTCAAACATCCAGGAACTAAAGAGATCATGGAGAGTGGGAGACACTGCCTGGTCCATCACAGCTACTGACCACCCCACCATCAAAGGGATCTATTGAAGGACAGGCACAAAAAAGCCAGCCAATATCTTTACCACCCTGGCCAATGTCTTATTTCACTCCGAACAGCAGGAAGTTGGTACTGGAGTCTGAAAAGCGTGATCTCCAGGTTTAAGATCAGCCTCTTCCCAGTAACCATCAGGCTCTCCAACATTGCACAACACTGACCTCAGAGAGGTGTGTGTGTGTGTGTGTGTGTGTGTGTGTGTGTGTGTGTGTGTGTGTGTGTGTGTGTGTGTGTGTGGGGGGGGGGTGTGGGGGGGGGGGGTGGGGGTGTGGTGTGGATGTGGGTGTGGGTGTGTGTGTGTGTGTGTGTGTGTGTGTGTGTGTGGGTGTGTGTGTGGGTGTGGGTGTGTGTGTGGGTGTGGTGTGGGTGTGGGTGTGGGTGTGGGTGTGGGTGTGGGTGTGGGTGTGGGTGTGGGTGTGGGTGTGTGTGTGTGTGTGTGTGTGTGTGTGTGTGTGTGTGTGTGTGTGTGTGTGCGCGCGCGTGCATGGGTGGGTGTGGGTGTGTGTGCGTGTTATTCCATTTAGAGGCCAGTTAAGCCCAGCAAGTAAGAATTTCATTGCCAGTACACACGACAATTAAACACTTCTGACAATGTCCTCACTAATATCCCCCCCCCCCCCCCCCCCCCCGACAACAAAACTATTGTTACCAATAGATCCTTACCAATAGATGTGCTGGCTCGAGGGGCCGAATGGCCTACTCCTACAACCATTGTCTATACCCGAGCTGCTTTCTGCAATACATATTCTTATCAGTTCATCTATACTTGCAATTACAATACCCTAATTTACTAATACATTGAAAACTTTATTTAATTTTAACTAAATCTCGGCAGCATAACTTGATATTACTGCTGGATTTGGCTATTTGAAAAACCTATGTGCAAAAAACTTCCTATTATCTACAAACATTTGTATGAATGACCCCTCTATTTACTTTTTTTTTTTCGGGAAATGGTTGGTGTTTAACATCTAAAACAAAAGGACACCACATGACAACTTCACAAATCTACTGGGAATCACCAAAATCATTACATGCGACGGCCTCTCAAAGAAATAAAGGGCTGAAAAATGGTTTCTTTCAACTCTGTACAGCCTCACCAAGCCTGACAATGAAGTCACAGAGGGCAGTTCAAATTCATCCTGCAGGCTTTTGAGCTGTGAATGAACAGCTGAACCTATTTTCTTCTGGGCTTGACGTGGCCTCCTGATAGCTTGTTGAAAAGTCCCACGAGGGACTTCTCAGACCTTTGAGTAAATCTAACTGAATAGCCAAGACCTGACCTAGCACTTATCAAGATTGAAATCAAAGGTCCATATGTTTCATTCTGCAAACCTACACGGTTTTGTAGGTGCTCACCAGGAGCATCTTCCCAAAATAACATTGCTAATTGGAGCTCTGGAGAGCTGAGAGTCTCCAGTTTCTCCTGCCTTTCTGTCCCTCTCTTTCTCTCTCTGTGAACAAGAAACTATCAACGGCACATCTGTCTATTTGCCTGACCTGCACACAATACAACCACAGGAGTCGAGGATTATTTGGTCGTTCGGGTGTCCTCTGGCACTCACTGTGATCACTGCTGATCTTCCAAAACAATCCCACTTTCCGCTGCCGTCAGAACATCCTGCTCATCCCTCAGGATCCAAAGATCTAATGATCTGCAAATCGATATACTCACCAACTTAGTTGCCACAGCCCTCTGGTGTGTAGAATTCCATAGATGACAACCTTGAGTGAAGTAATTGTTCATTGCAACCCTTAATGGTGGACACCAATTCTGACACCCTACTTCTAGGCTTCAAGCTGGAGAAACATTCACCAAATTCGACCCTGTCCAGTTCCTCGAGAATGAAATACGTCAATGTGATCACTTCAAATTCATCTGCTCTCAACAGAATATAAACCTAATCTACTCAAAATCTGCTTGCAGGGCAATTTCACCATCTGGGGACTCCAGCCTTGGAACAACCAAGGCATCGTGCCAACTCAAACTCCCAAAGACAGAGACTGTAGCACTATATTTGCCTCTAGTAATGTCACAGAAACTTTACACAAAAATAATCCTCAGCCAAGACGGCTACCTTTGATGCATTTCCCCATAAAACTATACGCAAATTAATAGTGCTCAGAGCATATTTTATTTGTAACAAACATATATCTGCAATAAACACCTGTTTCTGCTGACATTGAAAGATGGGGGAAATCAGGAACCAGAAGTCATGGGGTTAAGGTGAGAGGGGAAAGATGTAATCAGAACCTGAGGGGAACCATTTTCCACTCAGAGGGTGGTGGATCTAAGGGGCGAGCTGCCAGAGGAAGTAGTTGAGGCATGTACAATGACAGTATTTAAAAGACACTTGGACAGGTGCGTGGTTAAGAAAGGTTTAGAGGGATATGGACCAAATGACACGAGCTGAAATGGGGCATCTAGTATTGTCCATTCTGGTGTACATAGAGTGCCTTCAGAGATAATTTCAGACATATCCCACAGACATAACTTACATTTAGATGGCAGTCTTCCAAGATGGAGCCTAACTCAGGTGGCCATTTGCATGCTTGCCACAGAAGCAGGTCTACAATCACATATGTTACAATCGCTCCACCCTTTTAAATCTCTACGCCTGCAGCAATACACTGTAAATGGCTCAATTGTAATCATGTATTGTCATTCTGCTGGATAGCATGCAACAAAAAGTCTTTCACTGTACCTCTGTACACGTGACAATAAAATAAACTGAACTGAACATATGGCCACGAGTGGTGTATAGCAGCACCAACCACCGCAAAACAGAACACTATTGTGGTGGAGTGGGTGGCCGAGAGTAACAAATCTGGGACATGAGGGCTGGTTTAAGGCAGGGGGGTGTTGGCAGGGTCACATTGGAACAGTCAGGGTGGCCCACGGAACAATCGGCATGAGAAACAAGTTAAGTTAAAACAACTCCAACTGAAGCAAGCATTAAGTGTCATCTACGTGTGCCTTTTCAGGAACTATCCATGCGGCATTCACATACGAATGAAAATCATGGAAGACCCATGCTGGATAAGACCATAGGCCATAAGACATCGGAGAAGAATTAGGCTACTCGAGCCATTAAGTCTGCTCTGCCATTCGATCATGGCTGATCTATTTTTCCCTTTCAACCCCATTCTCCAGCCTTCTCCCTGTAACCTTTGATGCTCTTGCTAATTAAGAACCCTGGATGTCCCTTTCTTTCATCAGGCACAACATTCTCCGACAGCCACCGCAAAGGAGTCTGAAAAACCATGACCACCATGTTAAAGAACAGCTTCTTCCTAGCACCCATCAGAACACAGGACAACACTAACCTCAGCAACTATGTTCTTCTCTGGTCTGTGTTTTTGGCTACACTACAGACTTTGGTTTTGCACTATTATGATTAATACCTGGTATTAGTTATTAATTTATTGTACTAATGATATTATATAATTGTGCATTATTATGTATACAAACCTGTTAGGCTGCAGCAAGAAATAAGGTCATTGTTCCAGTGCCAGTACATATTACAATTAAATACTCTTGACTCTTGACAAATGCATGGGAAACTCTGATGGAAAATTGTGAGCTTCATGATCCACATAGAAAACACAATTTTTTAAAATTTAATATGAAGTATTGTATAGAAATTCAGTCATGTAGCACAGACAAAATAATAAAATATCTGGGTGACAATCCTTTACGTCACTGGTGCGATCATTATTTTTCTTGCATCTTGCGAATTCTGAGCAAGAATGACAACTTAGTGACAATTTATGGGTTGCTTTGTCTTAAAGACTCACTTGATGAGAAAGGAGCCAAGACAGCCTTAACTCATTTCACTTAAGACCTTTACAGCTTTCAAATCCAGAGTTTATCATCATCAGTCCAGCGTTATTCAAATTCTAGACCCAGAGGCAAAATGACAATGTTTCCAGTCCATTGTGTCTCGCATCAAGGGAATTCAAAGGAAGGGCAATTGAAACTGACATTCTAACACTCGACAGCTCGAAGCTTGTTTCATGTTTATTCTGTCACAATGCTGAGTGTTATCACTGCCTCGACAAAGTATTCCTAAAATCTCAGCTGACATTAATCAAAAACAAAATCATCCGCTGTGGAAGTCACACCCTTAATAAAAACACGGCAGCTCCCAGGAAGCAGGTCTCGGACAAAGTCGTCTCAGAGGTGTAACATTAACTCCATATACCTGAAAACACCATTCCTGTCAAGTCGGCCGTTACTAATGAAGAAGCGCAATTAGGTATTTAGTGTTTCTGAGATAATAAAGGAATGCGAGGGGCTGCCACTCAACTAACCTCTCAAATCTTTCAATCACCCACTTAACCTTTTGGAATTATGGTGTAACCTTTTCCCTTCCAGGGGCTTTTCCCTTTCCCAGAACACACAGTGAGGTCAGTGCTGTTGAAACCCCAGCAAGCATTAAAAAAAAACCAGGTTCAGTGGGGCGAGCCTTGTATCTGATTAAAGACTTCCAATTCCTCTGCTAAAGGCAAATTTCCAGAGATGCAGCATGGTACGATTCTAATTTTACTTTAGTTAAGTTTTGGAGACACAGCATGGAAACAAGTCCACCAACTCCTTGCTGACCATCGGTCACCCTTTCACCCCATTTCTATGTTGATACATGTGATAAATTCACATGTCTTTGGGACGTAGGAGGAAACCCGAGCACCTGGAGGAAACCCACACATTCATAGGGAGAACGCACACACAGACAGCACCCGAGGTCAGGATCGAACCCATGCCTTGGGCGCTGTGAGGCGGCAGCTCTACTAAAGAGCGCAGGGAAAGAAGGGTTGTTTAATTTGGCATCAAGCTTTGCTATCAAAATCAACACAGGCTTGTGTTCTATTCCGTCAATTCAAAGATCACTCAATGAATTATTAAACTTGTTTCTCTATATAGAAAGATGGAGACAGAATGTGTGATAGGTAAAAATAAACTAATTCTGAAAACTCAATCAGAATTTAGTAATTGAAAAATGAGAACTAAACTCTCTATAAAGTGGAATCTTGAGCAAAACACAAAGTGCTGGAGGAACTGAAAGACTCAGACATTACCTGTGAAGAGAATGGACAGGTGACGTTCTGGTCCTGACCTAACTTCAGACTACGCAATTGAATGTGATATTCCAGCATTCTTGACCGCAGTCAGTAGAAAGACCCAAACCCAAAACGTCACTTGTCCATTTCCTCACATATGCGACCTGACTCGCCGAGTTCCTCCCAGCACTTTATACTTTCAGCATCTGTAGTTTCTTGTGTCTCATTCCCAAAAGATCTGGCTTTATATTTTATGCCATTACCCTTGAATTTCCCCAACCAAAAAACATGCCATGTATATTTAATCTCTGAACTACTCTTAATACCTTAACAGCATTTATGGCAAATCCTTACTAACACTCGAACCTGTGATGATAAATGTCATGAAAAGAACAACTTTCCAAAGCAAGAAATGCATTCATGTGCTGTCAGGAGTAGAACGGTCTCCCCGCAATGCTATGGTATCATGACATTATAATTATTCTTAAAGCAAGGTCATTTTCTCTGCGATTAGTCTTTGCTCAGCTAGAACGTGCACAGCTCTCTGCAGTAGGACAATCACTTCAGTGATTAGAAAAGTGTGGGAGGTTGAATAATTTACAGGTGCACAGATTACATCCCTTTCATCTCCAGTCCAAAGCAATTTCCATCATTGATCTCACCTTCCTTTGCCAAGGTTTGCGCTATTTCTTTGTAACCAACATCCAAACTTTAATAAAATAAATCCTATCAACTCCAAGCTCTTTTTTAAAAAAGACAATAGGATTAAACACCTGAGCTAGACCCTAAGAGAAGGATTTACTGGTTTAAATCTGTTTCAAATATTCATTTCACTGGGGAGCATCGACAAAAGCAGATAATCCTTGGAGCGGGAGGCCAGTTGTTTAATTGTCACATGCACTTTAACAGAACAATGAAGTTCTTACTTGCAGCAGCACATCAGGTTTGTTAACACAGAGTACTCAACAGATAACATAATAAACAAAAGAAAAAAGTTCAATAAATATAAAACACAATCTAGTGCCAAACATAACAAAGGCCGATATCCCTAGTGCAACCAAGACAGTTTGCAGTTTAGTTGGAATTATTAGCATTCAATAGCCTGATGGTTGTTGGGTAGAAGATGCTCTTGAATTGGTACAGTTTGAAGATTCCTATATCTTCATGGCAGGAGTGGAATGAGAGTGTGGCCAGGGTGGTGTGGGTCTTTGATGATGCTACCTGGGTCTCAATGGTTCAAAGCCACCTTATTGCCACGTGTACGAAGTGCAGTGAAATTATACCTTGTGTACAGTTCAGTGGCAATCCTACCATGCATTAGCCACAATCATACCAAGTAGAACAGTGTAAGATACTAGACCACACTGAATCAGTACACAAGAGTTGCCACTTTTTAGGTGCAATCTTGTACCCTTGAGCCTTTCTCGTGCTGTATGACAATATTTCCTGTACCACTGAAGTCCAGAGCTGACGTGAGGAGCTTCCTGACTGAGGTTAACATAGCGTTATAAACCCCGACAGCACGCTCTTTGACCCAACTTGGCTGTATGTACCAAGGTGACCCATCTAAACTAGTTCCGTATCCCTCAGATCCTTTCCTACCCATATACATGTCAGAATCTATACATAATTAAAACTCTGATCTTGTTATCTTCCAGTTTGGCAGTCATTCTATTTGCGCAAAAAATATACGCGATAGCGCTACGATTTTTCCAGCTTACTCACCGTTGTCCTTTGCTACGATTGCAACAAGTTTTGTTCCGATTGGTGGAAGCTGGTAAGAGTTATCGAAGTTTAAAAATCTTTAAAAACATGCGTGCGCAGATCCATTGCCTCTCCTGCCATTCAGCGTCGCGCGTATTGGTCCTACTGTCACTCAGCAGGACGGTCTGCCCCTTCCTGCTCCATCGCGCCTTTACTGCAGCTGCGTGAGGCTCTGGATGGGGAGTGAGCAGCGTGCGGGGAGTGAGCAGCGTGCGGGGAGTGAATAGCGTGCGGGCTGCTTCAGCGGCAACTAGCACGACGAGCCTGGACTGCTGAGTGGAACCGGGAACCGATGAGTGAGGCCGAAAGCTGAAGGTGCGGGGTGAGCAGAGTGAAAGCTGCGTCTGCGGCGACCACCCCTCCCTACACCCCCCTAACCCCACACCCCTCTCACCCCTTCTCCTCCACTCCCCCCATCACCTCTCCCCCCATTCCCCTACACTCCCCCCATCACCCCTCTCCCCCCTTCCCCTCCACTCCCCCATCACCCCTCTCCCCCCTTCCCCTCCACTCCCCCATCACCCCTCTCCTCCCTTCCACTCCCCCCCATCACCCCTCTCTCCCCTCTCCCCTCCACTCCTCTCCCCCCTCTCCCTTCCACTCCCCCTCATCACTCCTCTACTCCCCTCTCCCCCCTCTCCCCCTCATCACCCTCTCCCCCTCATCACCCCTCTCCCCCTCATCACCCCCCCCCCCACCCACACACACGCACCCCCCTCCCCCATGCACCCCCAACCCCCACGCATCTCCCCCCCCCACGCACCCCCATCCCACCCCCCCTCCCCCTCCCCCTCCCACACCCCCCTCCGCCTCCCCCACCCCCCCTCCCCCACCCCCTCTGTTAAATGATGTTGTAGCTGCCTTAATTACTTTCTCTGGCATTTTGCCTATATGCCTCTAAACCCTTCCTTTCCATATATCCATTCAAACGTCCTTTAGAAATTAAAATTGGATCCACTTCTACAGCTTTTTCTGGCAGCTCATTCCAGAAACAGACGACTGTTTGAGTGATAAAGTTGCCACTGATATCCCCTTCAATCTCTCCCCACTCACCTTAAGCCTATGTCCTCTAATTTTAGAATCCTCTACCCTGGAAAGAAGACAGTGAGCATTCACTTTATCCATGATCTTGTGCACCTCAATAAGGTCACAACCCCCCCCCCCCCTCAGCCACCTACACACAAAATAAAAAAGATCCCAGCCTATCTAACCTCTCCTTAGAATTCAAGCCCGCAAGCCCAGGTAACATCCTGTGAGGGAGGGTACGTTTGGAGTGCACATGATAGTTAATGAATTAATAATGACCATAAAATTACCAGATTGTTGTAAAAAAAAACACATCTGGTTTGTACTGTCCTTCAGGGGATGAAATCTGCCACATGTTCTTGTGTATTCCCCAAGGTAAGGAACCAAGAACCAGACGTCAGAGAGGTGTAGACGGTATAGGTAAAGATGAGAGGGGACAAATGTAATAGGAACCAGAGGGGCAACTTTTATTCCCATACAGAGGATGGTGGCTATATAGAACGTGCTGTCAGAGGAAGTAGTCGAGGCAAGTACTATAACATCATTTAAAAGACATTAGGGCAAGTACATGCATAGGAAAGGATAAAGGAATATGGGCCAAGCACGGGCAGGTGAGGTTGGGGTATCTTGGTTGGATTGGACAAGTTGGGCTGACGGGCCTGTTTCTGTGCTGCAAGACGGTATGTTTTATCATCCACTGAATATGGGTTGTTCTTAATCACCCTCTGAAATGCCCCAGCAAGTTGCTCAGCTCAGGCAATGGGCAATAAATGAATTTAAAGGATATGGGGAGAAAACAGGAACGGGGTACTGATTTTTGGATGATTAGCCATGATCATATTGAATGGCGGTGTTGGCTCGAAGGGCCGAATGGCCTACTCCTGCACCTATTATCTGTTTCTAATTTAAAAAATGAATGGTGGGAAATGAATCAAAGGCAGCTTGATTTCAGGACGGGCAAATCATGACTGACGGAGAAGACAATGTGGGATGGAGGGTGGCCATCTAACAGGGGAAGTAGGGTTCTGGGGCCATCTTCAGGTTGCCGATCACCAGGGCAGTGGCAGAAACCCAATCTCACTTGCATGAAATGCTGTCCTCCCACATATAGCTCAGAGGATAGTCCGCATCTAGAATGGGCTGCTGGTGGAAACATAGAAGCGGATGCAATTACAACTTTTAAAAGACATTTTATAAAGATATGGATAGGAAGCGTCTGGAGCGATATGGGCCAAATGCAGGCAAATGGACTTGGTAGGTATGGACAAGTGGGCTGAAGGGCCAGTTACCGTGCTGCACAGCTCTATGGACTGTATACCCCTGCACTTTAAATGCAGCGGGTTGCTTGAGTGAAGGTATCACATTCCCATCTTGCTCTGCTTACCCGATCTGGTGTATGTGCGTACCATGTGCATGTCTTATTTTCTCCCAACTAAGCAAAAGATGTCAATTTTGGAGTATTTGTACAAATAATTCTATTCTTTAAGTTTTGTTTTAGAAGCAGCCTCGTTAGTCTCTTCCCTGGATTTCGTGCCAAGTTTCTCAGGCCAAATAAGGTTCACAAAGAAGAGGACGACTTTCACATCGTGGGTCCCTTTGACAGATAGCACAGACAGACCGAACAGCATTGCAACTCGTGCCGACAGAGATTTGCTGCTTACCATTGTACAGCTGCTCAGAAAACCTCACCGCCAGATCCCTCTTGATTTTCCTCACTTCCTTGTCCATTGTGAAGGTTTCGATGTCCAAATGAGCGTGATACAGAATTGTCCCACCTGGGGTCTCATAGACACCTAACCATTTACCGAGAAAAAGAGGGGGGGGGGGGGGAGGAGAAAAAAAAACAGCACAAAATAAATTATTGTTGAGTGACAAAAATAATCACTTTTCTGACAGAAATAGAGTCGGGCACCATTCAGTCTCAGCTTGCTCTAAAAGGCATCTGTCATTATGTGCTCACTGGGACTCACGCAGTCCACTTCACACCTTGCAGTGAAAATTTCCAGATTCCTTGTTCTATCTGCACTCATTCTGACTAAATGACAGGGTTTAAGTACTGATTCCCCTCAATGCAAGCCCAGTGGCCTCCCTGAAAGCCTGTAATTAAGCAACTGCCAGTGAGCAGGGAGAAACTCAGCTGTGAAAATTAAGCTGTCACCAAGTCTTCAATGTAGTATCTCCTCTTCACCCATTCAAAAGGGAAGGCATTTGGAAAAATCCGATTAGGTTTGTAAAATACAGCTCCCAGCCGCTTACGAGCCCTGGCAGTCGGCAGCGGACAAGGGGAGAGAGAGAAAAGCAAAAACAAGCAGATTTATCTTTTTGGTAAGGCGAGTCGCGACAATTTATTCAAACACATTAATCCTCAACCGCGGTTAAATATTTTTCAGGTGTAACAGTGCACATTTTCTTCAGCAACACAGCTGCAGTCAATTTACAATTTTATACATTTAACATGAAAGTTAGAAAAGATTTCACAAATCAAACATTTTCACTCAGAGGGTGGTGGGTTTATAGGACAAGCTGCCAGGGGAGGTGGTTGAGGCAGGGACGATAATAGCATTTAAATGTCATTTGGCCAGGTACATCATCATAGGAAAGGTTTAGAGGGATGGGACCCAAATACAGGCAAATGAGACTAGAGCGGATGCAGCATCTTGGTCAGCATGGACTAGATGGGCCGAAGCAGTAACACACTGCAACTAACATTTTATCCTGGAGATATAAGATGCTTGCAGTATTTCAATACATTTTTCACAAATTATTCAAATACTACATTTACACTGAAGCTT
>CM075987.1:15677158-15780762 GCA_038087875.1 Malacoraja senta
CAGCAGAGCAGCTGAACAAATGAGGGGGGAATTGGAATTCATAGAAATTGAAGGCAAACACTAGGAAATACCAGCTCCAATGTTTATAT
Source organism: Malacoraja senta (assembly GCA_038087875.1). NCBI lineage: Eukaryota > Metazoa > Chordata > Chondrichthyes > Rajiformes > Rajidae > Malacoraja > Malacoraja senta. Next base: position 15,677,248 of record CM075987.1, read on the forward strand.
GCCCTCTCTTTACTTGTAAATTTTACCTACCATTCTTTTTATTTTCTTTAATTCTTATTTATCTTTAATTCTGTCAATTGCAATGGGTTTGCAGCAATTGATTTAGGCAGTTCCATCACACCTACCTGTCAACAGAGCATAAACAATGACTATTCTATTAAAACATACTTTCCTCTTCCAATGAATTGAGTGTTCTGACATTTGTCTTGTTGGTGAATGAACAAAAAGAGTAAGTCAGCTTTGGAAGCTAGTAATCTTCCTGCACTTCTGTCTAAAAGCAGAGAATTCTTGTACTCCATCAGGAAACAGGAGGTGACACGTGTAAAAATTAAGTAATTGCTTGTCAGAACCAAGTCAAATAATCTGTTCACTTCATGCTGATAGGCACTCAGCTTTATTGCAGACTTGATGCACTGAAGTCTCCGAATGTTTTCCCGTTGAGTGAGGGTGCAGCAAGAGACCACAGCTACTGGTAGCTGCTAGCTTCAAACAATTCTGATTTTTCACCGGGAACGGGGAGAAAAACTCGAGGATTCGTTATTGAGAAAGAGAATTCGATTCACAGATGCAATAACTAATTGGCCTCTGGTGCAGAATCTTCAACAAATAGTCTTTATATTTATCTGTCTTACACCATTGAAAACTAAAATATCAGGACCGTAAATTTGCAGGTTCTTTTACGAACACCAAAAAGATTTGGTTCTTAAATTAATATGCACAAGCTGAAGCAGTATAAATGTGTAGGAAAGAACTGCAGCTGCTGGTGTAAATCGAAGATAGATTACAAAATGCTGGAGCAACTCAGTGGGACGGGAAGCATCTCTGCAGACAAGGAATGGGTGACGTTTCAGGTTGAGACCCTTCTTCAGACCGACTTAAGCAGTATGTTATCAACATGACAGTATACCAATAACTACATTTGCTCCAAGAAATTATCCTATTTTGGGAAATGATCATATTGCTGAGGTGCATCTATTATTTGCACTTTTAGTGTCATAATTACAAACAGTTCAAACTATATTGAACAAGACGCTTGCTTGCTTAGTAGCATCAGAACGGCTTCTTCCAAACAACCATCAGGCTCTTGAACACTGCACAACACAAACCTTAGCAACTATGATCTACTATGAACTGCATGATTGTGGGCTAGTTACCTAGTATTACTCTTATTCATTTATTGTATAATTGATTATTGTATATTTATTGGGTGCTATTGTGTTAACGGGCCTGTAAAACAGAAGCAAGAATTTCACTGGAATTTAGAAGGATGAGAGGGAATTTTATAGACACATAAAATTCTTAAAGGATTGGACAGACTAAATGTTCTCGATGTTGGGGGAGTCCAGAACCAGGGTCACAGTTTAAGAATAAGGGGTAGGCCATTTTGGACTGAGATGAGGAAACATTTCTTCACCCAGAGAGTTGTGAACCTGTGGAATTCTCTGCCACAGAGGGCAGTGGAGGCCAATTCACTGGATGTTAGATTTAGCTCTCAGGGCTAAAGGAATCAAGGGATATAGGGAAAAAGTAGGAACGGGGTACTGATTTTCGATGATCAGTCATGATACCGTTTCTCTCATCACCTCAAACAGCTTTAACGTTAATGAGGCATCTGTAAACAATAAACTTAACAATTAGGTTAAACTATTCAGAGATCTTAATTAAAAGATCAATATTGGCCTGGAAATCAGGAAAATATCTCTTTCTAATAATAATTTGGGATTTGTTTGACATTGCACTGAGAGAATAGATGTGGCCTTGGTCTATTTGTCATTCCAAAGACAACACTTCTGGCAGCTTAGTACCAAAGTACAATCCTGAAGAGTCATCTTGGATATTTGAAGTCATCAGCAATCAGGTTCAATGTATCTGTGCCCATGATATCGCAATCAATGTACAACATACTGCAAGACTAACTACAAAACCTCAACCAACTATTTCTCAGTTTTATTGTGTAGGAAGTGACTGCAGATGCTGGTTTAAACCGAAATAGACCCAAAAAGCTGGAGTAACTCAGCGGGACAGGCAGCATCCCCGGAGAGAAGGAATGGGTGACATTTCGGGTAGAGACCTTTCTTCAGACTTCAGTTTTCAGTTCTAACCTCTAAAACTACATGCTTGGTTCAAATAATATTCTAGTTGATGCAAGAGGTCTTTTAGAAATCATCACAACTTTCTTGGATATGCAAGATGAACCTCAATTCTAGTCTCTCAAATTTGTTCATCTATTTCAGTTTCCACAAATGGTGAATTCTTCTGCTGTTTGTGCTCGTGTTCCTTTGCCTCAGTGTCAGCCCACATTGTTGCGGTCCATTACATGATCCAATTTGCACTTCACTTATTAATCATGGCCTACATTTGAGAGGGTGAGGATTTCCCCGATGGCGAGAAATCTGACTATTCGTTGCTAAATTGATTGTTGTACATTGATTGCGATATCATGGGCACAGAAAAATTTGAACTTGAAGAAAACATCCACAGATGACTGGAACATCAAATCTCCCGAGAAGGAATCAATGGAAATGGGAAAGGACACATATTCAAGACTGTGTAACAATGTCAGGAGAGAGGATGCTCTGATAACTCCATGAAGGAGATAGAGATGACACCTTTGCACTGCTACACAAGCTAAGATGGTGCCAGAGTTAGTTTTAGAGATTCAGCATGGAAACAAGCCATTCAGCCCATTTGGTCCATGCTGACCACCTGTTCACTCTATTTTTATTTTATCCCACTTTCTAAGCCATTCCTTACATACTAAGGACAATTTACAGAGGCCAATTTAAGGGCGGCACGGTGGCATAGCGGTAGAGTTGCTGCCTTATAGCACTTGCAGTGCCGGAGACCTGGGTTCGATCCCGACTACAGGTGCTGTCTGTACGGAGTTTATACGTTCTCCCAGTGACCTGCCTGGGGTTTCTCCGAGATCTTCAGTATCCCCTCACACTCAAATGACATACAGGTATGTAGGTAAATTGTCTTGGTAAATGTAAAAAAATGTCCCTAGTGTGTGTAGGACAGTGGGGATCGCTTGTCGGTGCGGACCCAGTGGGCCGAAGGACCCGTTTCCATGCTGTACATCTAAACTAAACTAATTAACTTATACACCCACATTCAGCTGTGGATCACCATGGCAATATGATCACCTGCGTCAGGGTGCTATTCGTTGACTACAACTCAGTCTTCAACACCATAATAACAAATAAACTCATCTATAAACTTTTGGGTCTTGTTCTTGGGATCTCCGGCTGCAGCCGGCTTCTGGACTTCCCGACTGGCAAACATCAGTCGGTTTGTCTCTCTCCAGAGACTGAGGAAAGAAGCTCAGGGTGCTTTACAGTGGAATCTTATCTTTCAGATAAGACTTGAAACTGTCAGGATCTAATGGCGATATTTGAAAGAACAAATGTCAAAACTAAAAAATGTGTTAAAAATAAAGGAATTACATGGGGAAAACAGATCATGGAAAAGGCACATGGTTGGCTGATTCAGTTCAATCGAGAAAATGGTAGCAAGCTTTAGTTTTTATTAACGCATTAAAGCGATTTACATCCTAATTGGTCCGATTAGAAGGGATGAATATACAAGCATATGATGCAAAATTCTTGCAAAAGTGCAGAGAAACCCATGAATCAAGTCGAGGTCTGCCGTGCATAGAAAGAGGTAATGGATTTAAATCAATGATGTGATGTTGCACTTGAGCAGAACATTGTTGAGGCAAAACAAAGTGCTGAAGGATCTCAGCGGATCAGGCAGGGAAATGGACAGACACGTTTCGGGTCGGGGTCCCTTCTTCAGAGTGATGCCATTGTTAAAAACTACACTTTAGCAGCCCCCATTATAAGCATATTAGCACTGTGAAAATTATACAGGGAAAATTCATGAGTAATTCAAATTACAATTATTTTTTATAAAAGACATCTCCCCCCCTCCCCCCCTCCCCCCCAAATGAAAGTGAAGAAAAGGAGGAAAGATGCAAGAGATTTTTAAAATTTAAAAAAGGAAATAGTCAAATACTATTCAGCATTTTGCAAATTATTAACAAGGAGGATTGACTAGAAAGATGATGCAGAGAAAGTAGACATCGTTTCACATTTAGAGTACTAATAGAATGTGGAATCTTTTGCCACAAGGTTACAGAAGCAAAACATCTTTTATATAGATGTACATTTTCAAAAGCATTTGTATGGAATGAGTGTGAAAGGTGCAAGAATCAGTGGAGACATGGAATTAGGGCAGTCGGCTACGATTTGTAGAGATAGCAGTGGCAGTGCACAATGGCCTCCTTCTGTGCGATGATTTCAATGACTCCTGAGCTGGAGTGTTAAATCAAGTATAACAGAATGAAGTTAAATACCGCAATAATGTTAAATGTTATGCTTTTATAGTTCTGGTACCTGGTCAGCAGTAGGTGTCAGAATGGAGGAGCATTTGCTTTGACAGGGGCTTGAGACTAAAAGGTTGTGGATACAAAGCTGACTTGTGAATACAGGCTGCAGAGGCAAAGTCTTGGCAACTGCTTATCTGGCTTGTAGATGAAATGAAGTCTGACATTTCAAGGATCTTTTGCTCTCTCTCTCGTATTTACACAAACTCAGAGAATATTGACAGCAATTCATCAATAGGTGCAAGACAGCACAAACTCACTTGGCAACCGTGTCTCTGCTGCGAATAGAGACATTTTACACGTTTATCTTTCTGCACAGTATATTTTCTAGATTTACTTCATATTCTAAACTAATCATTGTTTAAGCGTTTAGAGTATTTGGTTATTTCTGTAAGCATTAATATTCTGGAGTGGCATGATGCAGATTTCAAGTTGTTTTTTTCTGAATTGTTTTAAACTCATATAATTGTCCTCCTGGTTAATAGGGAGATTAGCAGTGTTTAGACTTTAGAGATGCAGCGTGAAAACAAGCCCTTTGGCCCACCAGCAATCACCCTGTACACTAGCATTATCCTACACACTAGGGACAATTTACAATTTTCACTGAAGCAGATTAACCTACAAACCTTTAGGTCTTTGGAGCGTGGGAGGAAACCAGAGCACCCTGAGAAAACTCACATGGTCATAGGGAGGATGTACAAACTCAGTACAGACAGCACCTGTAGTCAGGATCGAACCGGGTTTCTGGTGCTGTAAGGCACCAAATCTACCGTTGCCCCACTTTGCTGCCCCAAATAGTCACCTCTGAATATTTACCCGGGATAGCTCAGAAGCACACCTCAACTCATGCTCCCACAATAACCTTATTTTGGCAGCATTCCTTTTTCTCAATACACCAAACACTCAGATTTCTTGAAAATGCATCAAATGCAATGTGGATTAGCACGTTAAGCATTAACTGGATGAAACTTTACAAAGAGATCCACTCCTTCAATTCAAAGACCTTTAAGGATCCAAAAACATCTTGCATCTCAACTTGCATTTTATTGCGGGCAGCCATTCGTATTACAACTCAACTTCCAACTGCACATCAAAAGTCTTTTAAACAATATGGAGAAAAGTGACCAGATACTGTCTGAATTACATTGGTCGAGGATAAATCCTTATTGATCTCCAAGCCCATGGCATCAAGTAGACTTTCTATAGTATTGTTCTTTCTTCATTGTAAATTTATGAATCTCCTTAAATGCATCAATACCATTAGCTTCTGCACACCCTCAGAACTTATATTTCCTATTAGTTTGACTCTAACTTTTATTGCTGGACTCTAATTTTGCTCTTTCCAACAAATTTAAACTTTTATTGCTAAAGAAGCAATAATTCAGTCTGAAGAAGGGTCTCGACCCGAAACGTCACCTATTCCTTTGTGTCCATATTTGGTTTAAACCCGCATCTGCAGTTCCTTCCTACACATGAATAGAGGCAGTCTGCTTGATTCCGTGGGCTAGGTTTCACAGAAATACATTAGGGAAAAGGAACTATTGCTCTGAAAGTCACCATGGACCTGATGGGCTCAATGGTTTCCTAAAGTGTCAAAAGAAAAGACGAAATGTATTTGTAAATGGGAACCTGTTGTTTATGGTGGTGTGTGGAATCTGGATGGGCAAATACAACAGATTCCACAGCAATAAAAGCCAAGCAACTCCACTGTGCCCCAAGGCAGAGAGAAAATAATATTATGAAAATTCCTCCGTCTGGTTATTGAGTTTGGTTTCTTTTCAATACTGATTAAGTAAACAGTCCGCTCTTAGTGCAGGTCACGCAAGTAGACGAGAGAATAGTCAGTGGAATTTAACAGATAAAATGTTAAGTTACCTACCTAGGCAAGAGAAATAAAAAAGCAATTTTCGAAATGCTCACAGATTGGTTCATGTCAGTATTCGGAAGGACACGAATAGTCGTTGTACATAACATTACAGATATTTACCCAAAGGGCCTGTCCCACTTGGGCATCATTTGCGCGTCACGCAGGTGGCGCGCGAGGATTTTGAGAATCCCAAAATCCTGGGGCGCCGCGCGCTACCGCACGTCACTACCTATGCCACCAAGCGCCATGCGCGCGTAATGCACGTCGTGACCAGCAAATGATGTCGCGTAAATGCCGTGCAAACAACGCCCAAGTGGGACAGGCCCTTAACATTACAGATATATCCCTTGCACTAAACGTTGTTCCCTTATCATGTAACTAAACAGTGTAAATGGCTCGATTGTAATCATTCCGCTGAGTGGATAGCGTGCAAGAAAAGCTTTTCACTTGACAAACTAAACTAAACTCAACATGTAGATGCCACAATCAGAGAAACAAATAAAATGTGATAAAATAAATGTGATAAATAAAAGGAGAGGTGCGGGCAAGTTTTTAAAAAAAAATGTACACACAAGAGGTGGCCAGTGCCTGTAACACACTGCTGGGTTGGTGACGGAGGCAGATATGATAGTGGTTTTCGAGAGGCTTCTGTACGGGAACATGGAAATGCAGCGAATGGCGGGATATGAATGATGTGTAGGGTGATAAAGGTTGGTCTTGGCATGGATATTGTGAGCCAAAAGGGCCAGTTCCTGTGCTGTACTGTTCCATCTTTTATGGTAGATGCCAATAAAGATGCCAATAAAGATGCCATTAGGCTGGAAAGAGTACGGAGAAGATTTAGGAGGATGTTGCCAGGATTTGATGGCCTGAACTATAGGGAAATATTGGACAGGACAGGACGTTATTCCTTGGAGCACAGGAGGTTCGAGGGGTGATCTTGTGTGTGTGCAAAATCATGAGGGGAATAGATGTGGTGAATGCAGTGTCTTAAGGGCCTGTCCCACTTGGCAATTTTTTCAGCGACTGTCGGCATCATAGACTGAAAAAGCCGCGGTGTAATGCAGCGTGACGACGTATTGAGTGTGGTGTCTCCTCAAGTGTCGCAACATTATTTATGTTGCCGCTGGATTTTGAAATGTTCAAAATCTTTTGGCGACCTGATACGTCAGTCAATGACGCCAGCAGTTTCCAAAAAAAATCACCAAGTGGGACAGCCCCTTTATGGTCAGATTTACAATGCATTCACCCTATCTTGTCACACCAATTAAAAAAGCTGAGGAAATTCTCCATTCAAATTGTGATCAATCTTTATACCGTCTCACCCTCCCACCACCCCCAAGGGCTTTGATTGTTAATTTACGGAGTATACTGAAGACAAGGATCGATAGACGTTAGGATAAGGGTATCAAGGAGTTAGAAGATAAAGACACACAAAACTGCAGATTCTGGAATCTTGAGCGAAACACAAAATGCTGGAGGAACTCGGTGGGCCAGGCAGCATCTGTGGAGAGGTCCTGTCCCGAAACGACATCTGTCCATTCCCTCCTCAAATGCTTCCTGACCTCATGACTTCGTCCAACATTGTGTTTTGCAGCTTGATAGGCCCTTTCAGCTCAATTCATCCACACTGACCAAGACGCCACAACTAAGCTAATCCTGTTTGCCTGCAGATGGTATTGGGGCACAAGATCAAAAAGGGTTCAATAAGATGGCTCTGCACCCATTTCAGGATCAGTACACTGCACAAACAGAAACCCAAGCCGACAAGGAAGATGGGAGACAGGAGGAAAAAGCGGAAGGAAGAGGAATGGAATTCTGCTTTGGCAAATTGTCCCAGAAAACATATCCATTTTGTTTACAGAATTTCAATGAAGGATAGGACATTTTTAATTAAGTTAACACCTAAAGTCAATGGCTTTTATCAAATTGATTTCAAATAATGTAATGTTGGCTGCACAGTGCACAGAAGTACAGAAATCAGTGATTAATTCAATGCCTTGCCACCGTGTCCTGCACTTCTTATTTTCTGGAAATATGTGATATTTATTTTTCTCCTGATTTATAATAGAATTAAAATAGCACTTGCTACAAATGTGAAACAAGTGACTAATTTCAGTCTCCTTGGAACAACATAATCACTCTCTACATAAATCTTGCATTTGTCAATTAACAATATCTCTAATAGGCCCAACCGTTCTTTGATAGCGCAGACACAATACACTCATTGATCTATTATATATGATGTGATGCATCAAGTTTTAAATTGATGTGCAGGCACAAGGCCTTTTAATTACGGGTTTTGTTTGACTGGCGCACAATGAAAGTATTTCTACAGCTCGAGGTGTTAATACTAATTTTTGCATCTCTTCACAATTTTCTTTCTCTTAACCAGGGCAAGAATAGGCAGAGAGCACAGAAAACAAAACCCACTAACTGAATGCACAATATCTGTTCTAAATGTCATGCCTGTGTAAACAAAAGCATAGGTGATTAAAATGTTAATAAACACAGCCACAGAACATAGATGACATTGTTATTCAGTTTTGAATAGGCAAACAATCTAGAAAAGAGGTTTCAATATGGATTGTTTACACAAATCCCACATTAGCCATTAACAAAGACAGACTGTCACCTGGACTTCTCAATCTTTCCTTATGTCCCAGCCTACATGGACACTAGTGCATTTTGTAGCCTGCAGATTTATGTTTACAGAAAGCAACGATGATCAAGGAAAGGTGGAGTCCACAGTAGTCCATTGATGACGGTGGGTGGGGTAGGTGGTAAGGAGTTATACAGACAGTGAAACTCAACAGGACGACAGTGAAACTAGTAGGACGACTAGGGTGGGGAGGAGAGAGAGGGGATGCAAGGATTACTTGAAGTTGGAGAAATCAATTAAGGAACAATCAACATCGGAGATGTCCTCATTCTTTAGGGAACGGGTGTTCCCCTCATCTAGGTGAGACTCTCACTAGGGTCTCCTCGAAAAATCCCGCAGCTCCGCTCTTACTCCCCCTCCCCCACTCGTACCAAGGACAGAGTCCCCCTTGTCCTCACCTCCCACCCCATCAGCCATTTTCGCCACCTCCAAAGAGATCCCACTACTGGCCACATCTTCCCATCTCCCTCCGTAACTCCCTGGTCAACTTGTCCCTTCCCACTCAAACCAACCCCCCCCCCCCCCCAGGTACTTTCCCCTGCAACCGCAGGAGATGCAACGCCTGTCCCTTTACCTCCCCACCCCTTGACTCAATCCAAGGACTCAAACAGTCTTTCCAGGTGTGGCAGAGGTTCACTTGCACCTCTTCCAACCTCATCTACTGCATCCGCTGTTCCAGGTGTCAACGTCTCTACATCGGCGGGACCAAGCGCAGACTCGGCGATCGTTTCGCTGAACACCTCCGCTCAGTCCGCATTAACCAAGCTGATCTCCCGGTGGCCTAGCACTTCAACTCCCCCTTCCATTCACAATCTGACCTTTCTGTTCTGGGCCTCCTCCATTGTCAGAGTGAGGCCCAGCGCAAATTGGAGGAACAGCACCTCATATTTCGCTTGGGTAGTTTGCACCCCAGTGGTATGAACATTGACTTCTCTAACTTCAGGTGGCCCTTGCTTTCTTTCTCCATCCCCTCCCAGTTCTCCCACTAGTCTTACTGTCACCGCCTGTCTTACTGTCCTGCCCCCTCCTCTTACATCTGTCTGAAGAAGGGTCTCGACCCGAAACATCACCAATTCCTTCTCTCCATAGATGCTGCCTCACCCGGTGAGTTACTCCGGAATTTTGTGTCTACCTAGGAACAATCGACATTCTTTTAGGAAGGAGATGGAGGAATTTCTTTCGTCAGAGGGTGAAGCTGCGGAATTCATTGCCAAAGAAGGCTGTGGAGGCCGAGTCAATGGATATTTTTTTAAGGCAGAGATAGATAGATTCTTGATTAGTACAGGTGTCAGGGGTTATGGGGAGAAGGCAGGACAATGGGGTTGAGGGGGAGAGTTAGATCTGCCATGATTTAATGGCGTAGACTTAATGGGCCAATTGGCCTAATTCTGCTCCTCGCACTTATGAACATGAATATTCAAACTGCTGGATTGTAAACTTCCAACCCAGCAAATCAGAACACTACAGGCAGGCTATTAAAAGTGAGATAGTAGAGGTTTAAGGTCTGCATAATAGAATGAAAGGCAAGGCTGGCAGTAGGAGGAGGCTCTAGAGGTTAAGAGATTGACGATCTGATCAGAAATAAAGGTGTGGCTCAAGTACAGGCAGCTGGGATCCAGTGACTCCCTGGAAGAGAGTAGGGGAACACTTAAGAAATAAATCACAATGGCAATAAGGTGGCATGAGATAGTCTTGACAAAGATTACGAAGAGTTCAAAAGTGATTTTATGTATATTGGGAAAAAGAGTAATTAGGGAGAGACTGGGGTCCATCAAAGACCAAGGTGAACATCGTGTGTGGAGCTCCAGGAAGTGGGAGAAGTCCTCAATGACTGTCTCTCCCCTGCTTCTACAATGGAGAAAGACAATTCTTCAATTGCCTCCAGTGCCTTGATCATTTCCCAGTCACAAACCTGCAGGGACAATTACATTGACCCATTTCTCTGCATCATTTACCCATCTTTGTTATGAATGTCATGTGAATTCAGAAAATGAGCCTTCATTCATTCCGTCGCCCATTTTGCTATCCATGCCCTAACACCTGGTCTTTTCTCCTTCATTTTTTTTAAATGACCGCTCAAACTCCTGCCTGGCTCCATGTAGTTTAAAGCCTAATGTTGCTGCACGTTCAATTCACTAAGATACAGGTCTCAGTTTGATTTAAGTGAAGCCAGCATAACAGTTCCCACTCAGTAAGGGACAAGGAACTGCACATGCTGGAATCTGGTGTAGAACAAAGTGCTAGAGTAACTGATTGCATCAGGCATCATCCTGATACACTGAGTTAGCTCAGCATTTTGTGTTCAACCCTCAGAGCTCAGTACTCGCCATAAGACATCGGAGCAGAATTAGGCCATTTAGCCCATCAATTTGATTATTATGGCTGATCTATTTTTCCCCACTCAACCCCAATTTCCTGCCTTCTCTCTGTAACCTTTGACGTCCTTTTAATCAGGACCTATCAATCTCCGCGATAAAAATATCCAAAGACTTGGCCTCCACAGCCGTCTGTGGCAATCAATTCCACAGATTCATTATTGTCTGGCTAAAGAAATTTCTCCTCATCTCTATTGCCTTTATTTGTTCCTCTGACTAAAATGTATCACTTGGCACTTCTCTGCTTTAAAGCTCAGTTGCCACCGGTCCATCACCAATCAAATCAAAAACTTTATTTGCCATTTGTGCTTACACACATAGGAACTCTTGTGCGGTTGTTCAGAGAGTCAAGTCAAGTCAAGTTAAAAAGACACACAGAAAGACACATAATCTATAAAAACATATACTTCTCTAGAAATAAAAAAGAAAGTGCCTAAAACCCTATATGTTATGAGGTGGATCAGGACATCAGTTCATTTTGTTTTGGCCAAGAGTCTCACTGTGGCAGGGAAGAAGCTCTTAAAAAAGCGTGTTCTGTTTGTGGCAATGCTGTCCGCTCGTCTGTGCCTGAGGTTGTATGTGCAGTTTTTGTGTTTGAGCAGGGAGTGAGCTGGATGTAGTGTGTCTCTGATGATTCTCTCTGCTCTTTTTTGACAGCGCTGTGTGTAGATTGTTTCCATGGAGGGATGTTCCGTTCTGATAATCCTCTCTGCAGTCTTTATGACTCTTTGCAGAGCCTTCCTCTCTGTCTGTGTGGTGTTTCCATACCACACTGTGATGCCTGTGGTGAGGATGCTCTCTATCAGTCCTTTGTAGACCTGGGTGAGAGGGCGACAGTGCAGACCAGCTTTTCTGAGCAGCCTGATTGCTGTTTCATGCACGTTTTATGATATCTGCACATTTTAAATAGTGCTCTGTCTATTCATATCTAACTTATTCGAATTAAATTGTATTTGCCATTCTTCAGCCCACTTACCCTGATGACCAAGATCCCACTGTAGTTTTTGATAATCTTCCTCATCATCTACGATGCCAGTTGCACATTTCCGAGCCAAATTGTTGATATAGATGGCAAACAGCAATGGGCCCAGATCTGATCCCCAGGGTCCATTATTAATCACGGGCCTCCCAAGTGAAAAAAAACCCGATCCTTCCACCATCACCCTCTGCTCCCCATTACCAAGCCAATTATATATTCAATTGTGAGCTAGCTTTCCTTGGATCCCATATGATCTAATGTAAAACCTTTCCAAAGTCAATATAGACTACCTGTCCTGCCCTGCCCCTATTGAGCTTCTGGAATATCTCTACAACATGCAACAGGAATGGCTTTGGTTGAAATATAAATGTTTGGGAACTCCATTATCCATCTCCCTTTAAACGCGAGCAATAAGCTTCCTGAAAAGCAATGTTATATTCATGCTCCTGCTGCTGCTATTATTCCACATGGTGTTCTTTATTAGTACTTATTTTGCAACATTTTACTTTAGTTTATTATTGTCTTGTGTACCGAGATACAGTGAGAAGTTTTTAGTTGTGTGCTAACCAGTCAGTGATAAGACTGTAAATGTTTACAATCAAGCCGTCCTCAGTGTACCAACATGATACAGGAACTAACTTGCAGCACAAGATGATGTCCAGTAAAGTCCGATTAAAGATAGTCCGAGGGTCTCCAATGACGTAGATAGAATCTCAGGATTGTTCTCTAGTCATCAATAGGATGGTTTAATTTAACATCTTTTGAAGATCCATGTACACAACATCAACAGTAGTGCCCTCATCAAGCCTCTTAGTTCAGTTACAAAAATGTCTCTTTGGTCGCCTGAAGAGATCTATACCAACTTTTCTTTGTCTATTTCCCTTGGCTCATTGCCAAGGTCGACTCCACATCTGCCCTCCATTCCTTTTTTTGTTTAAAAAGCCATGGTTTTATTTTTCTCTACTGATAGATTGGGTTTACAAAAGGCTGCACTGTTTACTATACAATTAATGCACTTACCAAGGGATATAAATTATCCCATTAGGTTTTAGGAAGCTTTGAGAGACAGTTAATTATGGTTTTCACAGATGTTATTGATTTCTGTTTAGCACTGATTACTAGTTAAATTAATTAATATTCAGAGCCCAGAAGTATAATCAGCTGCACTTGTTTAATCAGCTCGTCCAACAAGGAGAATTCCTCGCCTGCTCCTCAATGGAATCATCTTTACTAAGTTCAGCATAATTTTGTTATTGTATATAAAAATGGCAACAAGCAAACTTAAAGGACAATTGCCTCACAATGTTGAGCATTGAATTTGCACTAATTTTACTAAGTGATATTATAACAACCTGCATAAATGTCCCGAGGCATTTCACTGGAGCATTAAACAAAGCAAACACCAGGTCACTTAATTGGTTCGGAGAGGCAACCAAAACCTCAGATATCTAGATAGGGTCCAAAGAGTCACTGAAACACGAACCAGGTTTAGGTTTAGAAGGATAAGAGCCAAATCCAGGCAAATGGAACTAGTGTGGATGGGGCATCATCGACGAGATGGGCCGAAGAGCCTTTTTCCGTGCTGTATGACGACGACTATAATCAGGAACACACAAGCTGGCCCAGTGAAAATCAAGAGTGTTCTTCAGCCTTATGTGACGTACAGTCCAATGCAACATGCAGCCAAGTTCTGCAGCCTCACAGGTACAGGGTTTTCAAGCACGCATCTGAATAATGTTCAAATGTGATGAGGGTTTCTGCCTTTATCACCCGACATGGACGGTTCTAGACCCTGCAACCATCCTGGTGAAGTCATTTACCTCATCTCCCTCTTTCTATCAATTACTTTACGTCTCTGCCTCCTTGTTTCGAACCCCCTTGCAGAAGGAAACAGCCAGATCCCTCAATGTTAAACATCTCAACTAAATTGTTCTTAAAAAACCCTCAACTTATCACATTTTTCTTTGTCTGCAATTTTCCAGTCCCAGCGATATCTTCATAAATCTCCTTTGTACCCTCTCCAGCACAAGCACATTTTTCTTATAATACATAAGAGGGGAAAGATTTGATAGGAAGCTGAAGGGCAACTTTTTTCAAAAATATTACATACACACACACATCACGTCACACACACATCAGATCACACAGGTTTATGGAATGAGCTGCCAGAGGAGGTAGTTGAGGCAGGTACAATCATAACTTTTAAGAAGCATTTAGAGAGGTAGATGGATATGATAGGTTTAGAGGGATACGAGCCAAATACAGGCAGGTGGGACTAGTGTATATGAGGCATGTTGGTTAGCATGGGCAAGTTGGGCCAAAGGGCTGGTTTTCACACTGTATGACACTATGACTCTACATCTTAAAAGAAGCAAATGGACTGGGGCAGCAAGGTTTGAGGAAGGAATTCCAGAGTTTCAGGCCTTGACAACAAAGCACAGGGCTGCTGAAATCAGGATGTAACATAGATAGAAACATAGAGAATAGGTGCAGGAGTAGGCCATTCGGCCCTTTGAGCCAGCTCCGCCATTCAATATGATCATGGCTGATCATCCAGAATCATAACCCAGTTCCTGCTTTCTCCCTATATCCTCTAATTCCGTTAGCCCCAGGAGCTATATCCATCTCTCTCTCTTGATTACATCCAATGAATTGGCCTCCACTGCCTTCTGTGGCAGACAATTCCACAGATTCACAATGCTCTGGCTGAAAAAGTTTTTCTTCATCTCAGTCCTAAATGGCCTACCCCTTATTCGTAAACTGTGACCCCTGGTTCTGGACCGCCCCCCCCCCCCCCCCCCAACATGGGGAACATTTTTCTTTCATCTTCTAGCCTGTCCAATCCCTTAAGAATTTTATATGTTTCTATAAGATTCCCTCTCATCCTTCTAAATTCCAGTGAATTTAAGCCAAGTCGATCCATTCTTTTGACTAGATTGATCAAAGATTAAAGATAGAGAATGCTAGAATATGGACAAGCATACACGAGTCCATTTGTTTTAATTTCAAGACTTTTTTTCCCTTATATTCAACCACTCTAAAATAATGATATAATCTTGCAAGTGTGATCCATGGTTCCAAAAGAAACAGAACAACAAGAGTACAATTCTGGAAATTTTCAACACACTCCGAAACCCAGAACTGCTATTCCATGATCTCCTGGGCATAAGAAAGAACTGCAGATGTTGGTTTAATTCGAAGGTAGACACAAAATGCTGGAGTAACTCAGCGGGTGAGGCAGCGTCTCTGGAGTGTTGGAATGGGCGATGTTTCGGGTCGAAACCCTTCTTCAGACTGATCTCCTGGCTAATACAAGACTGCAGGTAGACGTGGAACCACTTGGAGATCAATTAATTAATCTCTGAATGCGGCAACAGATAAACTCGGTCAGGCGAGGTCAACATATATACTTGGCTTGTATGGAGAGAACCGCATAAAAACAGATTTAAAAAACATTAAACCGGATCCATCAGAAGTCCCTTACCGCGTGATTTCATGCCAATGAAACGATTCTCTACGATGTCTATGCGTCCAACCCCATGCTTACTCCTGGAAAAAAAGGATGAATGACATAGTTCAGTTTCCTTTTCAGACCGGGGAAATCACCCTCATAAAAGGTACCACAGGGCATTAACTAATAGGCTCAAGTGATGTAGACATTAATATGGTGGAGGTTAAAAAGGGCCAGTCAACTGAGAGACAGTGAGATAAACTCACACAATGGACATTCTGCCTCATTAAAGGATGTCAAAATTTTTTAGTTTGGCTGCACAATTCCAAGGCACACAGCCCGGCACTTTGTCGGGGCCTGAATAGCAGTGAAGTCAGATTAGAATAAAATGGGGCTGATCTTTTCACACACTTTGAAGGGAGACGTCGAGTGGTGCACAAAGAGGCAATTCTCCAGGTCGACAGCATGCTGCTGGAGCAGTGCGGTGTCGGGAGCAGCTGATTAAATCCGGAAGAAGACCTCCAGGGCTGCCACATTCAAGGTACACATAGACAAAAATCCATGCAGAATTCTCACAGTCCAGCCAGCAATCGGCAGCCACTCAGGACATCACAGTAGGCTCAAGGAAAAAAAATACAGTAAATCCAATCTCATTTATACATGTCTATTCAACATCACATAAAAACTCATTGCAATGCAAATCCCGCTTTCATCTTGCAAACACACAGCACTTAAAGTGGCTTTTTTAGAAGAATGGCAAGCGAGGAAGTTGACAATTAAAAGTGACAGAAACCAGGAGAAAAGTTTTTTTTTTTTTAAATAAACCTTTTTAACATCACAGCTGTATTCATGCAAGTCTCATTGTGCGTGTGAAGTCATTTTGCCCAATCTTTTAAATAACAGTTTAAAAGAGGATAAAGCTCATATATATCATTGCAGCATTCTGTCCCAATACAACACATAATTGCTATGTCACGCATTCTTTCATGAACAAAACAAAACAATAAACTTCTACCTAAACAAAACTCAGAATTGATGCACGTTTTATTTAACATTGCATAAACCCTTTCCCAGACCTTTTATCCCCGCGAAAGACAGAGCCTACGATAAATCACATCAGTTTCAAATGGACACCGTCTGAATTTCAAATCATTATTGGAGAAAAATATACATAATAATTTGAAACTATTTTTCAATTGTGATTCTGTATGAATTAGACAATCTATAAAATGCAACAAACCAGGCAGAAGAGATCTCCTTTTAGTCTACATTTGACTCAAACATTAGGATAATTATCATGTTATTTTCTTGTGATGGTACTGCATGCCAGCATCTGTAGCGTGACACATGTTTATGAATTGAGCTAAACATGGTTGGTGCGGACTCTGTGGGTTAAAGGGCCCGTTTCTCTGTTTCTATTTTGTATCTAACTAAACATGGATAACTTCAGTTTAGTTCAGAGATAGAGCATGGAAGCAGGTCCGTTGGCCCACCGAGTCTACGCCAACCATAGATGACCCGCTCACACTAGTTCTAAGCTATTCCGCTTTCGTATCTACTCTCTACACACTTGGGGCAATTTACAGAGGCCAATTAACCTATCAACTCGCATGTCTTTGGGACATGGAGGAAACTAGAACACTTGGAGGAAACCTACATGGTCACAGTGAGAAAATGCAAACTCCACAGAGACAGCACCCAAAGTCAAGACCAAGCCCTGGGTCCCAACTGCGTCACTGTGCCGTTTGTGAAGCGAAAGATTTAGAACATTTATTTGTTTAGAATTAGAGTTTGGTTATTATATTATGAGCTAAAGTGTCACTAACATTTGCTATGTTGATTGAAAAAAAATTGTTGATGAATGTGGCGTAATTTTTAATTGATATGCGCACCTGCACCTTTTTATCTAAAAAATATACCAATAACATCTCACTATTATTCTGCATCCTCTACATTATTTATTATTCATATTATTTGATCATTGTATATTATTTAAATTATTAAGAGTATTAGAGTATTTTTAGTGACAGAATCTTCACTGATTCAGACAAATTTTGATATCACCAATCTGTATTAATGACCAGAATATTAGAAGGCAAAAAGATAATGGCCTGGGCATTCTAATTTTCTTGAAGAGCATCAAACAATCATTTTATGGGTTTCCATCCACAAACTGGACCTGGAACTAACACTATGTAGAAACAAAGAACTGCAGAAAACACAAAGTGCTTGAGAAACTCAGCAGGTCAGGTAGCATCACTGGAGAAAGTGGGCAGGTGACATTTCGGGTCTGAAGAAGGGTCCCAACCTGAAACGTCACCGATCCTTTTTCTCCATAGATGCTGCCTGACACATTGAGTTACTCCAGCACTTTATATCTATCTTGACCCAACGCTACCTAGAGCCCGTGATTGGAGGCTTATGGGCCTGTCCCACTTAGGCAATTTTTTGGGCGACTACAGGCGACTGCCACAAAATTTTCAACATGTTGAAACATTTTCGGAGACAGTGGCGACAATTTTTGCTGTCGTAGGTTGTCGTAGATGTTGAAATAGATATAAGAAAATGGAATAACGTTTAGTGCGAGGTAAAGTCAGCAAAGTCCGATCAAGGATAGTCCGAGGGTCACCAAAGAGGTAGATGGCAGTTAGCACTGCTCTCTGATTGTGGTAGGACGATTCAGTTTCCTAATAACAGCTGGGAAGAAACTGTGTCCGAATCCTCATTCCATTATTCTACCAAATTCATTCAGTAGAAACAAGGAACTGCAGATGCTGGATAATATACAAAAGGACACAAAGTGCTGGAGTAACTCAGCAGGTCAGGCAACGTCTCTGGAGAACATGGATATGTGACATGTTGGGTTGGGACCATTCTTCTGTTTGAAGAAAAGTCCTTATCCAAAATGTCACCAATGCATGCTCTCCAGAGTTCTAGTGAGGCACCATTGGCCATCTTTGATCATGGGGCCCTGTCAACAATTTTCACAGCACACATTGGTGCTGCCTCACACCACCAGAAACCCGGGTTTGATCTCGATCTTGGATGCTGTCTGTGTGGAATTTGAACGTTCTCTCCCTGTGATCACGTGGGTTTTCCTCTGGGTACTCTGGTATACTCCCACATCCCCAAAACTGTGCATGTTAAAAGGTTAACTGGCCTCTAAACTGCCCCTTGACTGTAATGAATTGGTGGGAAAGTGGGATAACATAGAGCTAGTATGAAAGGGGTGGTGTGGACTCAGTGGGCTGAAGGGCCCGTTTCCACACCGTCTCACCAAACCAAACCAAATTCAGGCTCACGTTTTTTTTGGAACATGTCATCTTTCCCAGGTTGGAGGAACTGTGGCCAGAGATCATGGTCTGGGATTGGTGGCAGAGCTGGAATGGGTGCAGAGAAGATTTACAAGGATGTTGCCCGGACTCAAGGACCTGAACTAAAGGCAGAGGTTGTGCAGGATCGGACTCTATTCCTTGGAGAGCCACTGTATTAATTGGCCATTGTAAATTACCCTAAATGTATAGGTGAATGGAGGAGTCTATGAGAATGTTGGAAGGGGCCATTTTTGTGCTGCATCTCCCTATGATTCCAAATGGCCACTGTGAAAAGCGTTATACGATCACATATCATTGCATTCTTCTCTTCCCAAAAGTCTGGTTTGGCTCAGCCACCAAGCATGACATCCGCAGGCTGCAGCGCATCGTTTCGATCAGCCGAGAAGGGCAACCTTCCCCCCCATCGACGAACTGTAGGCTGCAAGGGCCAGGAAGAGAGCAGGTAAGATGATCTCTGACCCCTCTCACCCTGGCCACAAACTCTTTGAAGCACTTCCCTATGGAAGGCGATTCCGGACTGTCAAAGCCACCACAGCCAGACATAAAAACAGCTTTTTTTTCCCCCACGAACAGTAGCGTTACTCAATAACCAAAAGTCTGCAGCCTCCTTGTGCTCTGGTATTTTATTTCATTCTTCACATGCTTAACTTATGTTTTATTTTTAATTGTCTACTGTATATCATGTTATTACATACAAGCAAAGCACCAAGGCAAATTCCTTGTATGTATACATACGAGGCTAATAAAATGTATTCAAATCAATTCAATTATCTTTTATTTATTGAGAGATATTTTACTTTTGACACCAATCCTTCAATTGGCATTTTGCCTGGATGTGCAAGCCGAGATTGAGAGTGTTGGCAACTATTTGATTGTCAGGGACCTCCATGTGGATCCCTACTGTTTACACTGGAGAGAAGGAATGGGTGACCCATTCCTTCTCTCCAGGGAAGCTGCCTGTCCTGGTGAGTTACTCCAGCATTTTGTGTCTATCTTCGGGTTAAACCAGAATCTACAGTTCCTTCCTACACATTTCGTCTGCTCCACTGCAGAATTTCCTCAAGGAGTGTCTACATTTGAAGAAGTTCTCCTCCTCTCTCCGACGAGTTCTGTAACATCCTCTCTCCCTGCACCACCTCTGCAATTCCTCCTGCTCTCCCGACTCTATGACCACGTTTTAACCCAGACTCTCTACCACAGCAACACGTGTTTTAACAATGGCCTGTTTCCTTTAACATCGTTACTTTTTTGCATATCTTTCATTGGTTTGTTCCATATCTCTCTACTTTACTGTCTATATCTCTTGTTTCTCTTTCCCCTGACGCTCCACCTGAAAGGTCACCCATTCCTTCTTCACTCCAGAGATGCTGCCTGTCCCGCTGAGTTACTCCAGCATTTTGTGTCTACCTGCTGTTGACACTCATGGTCTCTTGAGCAGGGCAATAATTAAGGGCAGGCATTCTGGCTGACTTTCACCCCTCCTCAAGAAAGCAATAGTTGTTAATTGCATTATCTGTGGCTCACCATTGTTCCTTTCAACCCGCTGGGCCTGTCCCACCATTCAGCGAGATAATAGCCATTGCGGACCTCAACTTTAATCAATGCCCTGACCTAACAAAACTGTCTATTTCTTTCCTTTAATTAACTCAGCATCCATTGCCTTTTTGAGGAGAGATTATCACTAGACATACAAGGAACTGCAGATGCTGGAATCTTTTATGCAAAAGCACAAAGTGTTGGTGCAACTCAGCAGTCAGGCAGTATCTGTGCAACGAATGGACAGGCAACATTTGAGATCCAAACCTGAAACATTGCCTACTCAATCCCTCTACAGAGCTTCTCACTGCCCTGTTTTGTTTCAAAACAATAGTTCCCAATTTCACTTCTAAACCATCCACATCCCCTCACTTAGGATAACTATCAGAAGCAGGAACCTTTCACCTATTTTGTCAAATCCCATTGCCACTTAACTTATATTGGCCAGTCCCATAATTTCCAAACTCGGGGGAATACAATTAAGCTTATACAAGTGTCGGAAGGAATTGGAGATACTGGTTTAAACCGAAGATAGACACTAAATGCTGGAGTAACTCAGCGGGACAGGCAGCATCTCTGGAGAGAAGGAATGTGTGTCATTTCGGGTCGAGGTCTGAAATGGGTATCGATCCGAAACGTCACCCATTCCTTCTCTCCAGAGATGCTGCCTGTCTCGCTGAGTTACTCCAGCAGCTTGTGTCAAACTTACACAAGAATCTCCATGGTTTTAAATTCTGGTACCTTTGTGGTGAATTTAAACCACGTACACTCTTTGGGTACCGAAGCTCCCAATTTAGCTTCCAGGGTCAAGTTTCTAGTATGCTTGTTGCAGTTGAGTGATATTATCACCTGGATAATGTTACTGCCTGGAGCAAACTGGCAGGATTTGACTAACACTGACTAAACTTCCAACACTAACCCTTGCAGGAACCTATCGTTTCCCCCTCTCCTGCTAAATTCCCAAGCCACTGAACAAAATTAAAACACAACGATGCTTCAGAATCCTTTAGAGTAATTTAGGGGATTGCCTTGGAGAATCCTTTAGATGCTTCAGAGTAATTTAGGGGATTGCCTTGGAGAAATCCATCTCACGTCTTCTTCGGGTACTGAGAAAGTCAGGGAACTGCAGTGTTGGGCGCCCCTACCATTTGTACCTTGTAAAGGGCTAGTGGTCTTCCTGGCTACTAAGAAAATCTGGGTGAAAAGCAAGGATCTAGCTACCTTGCCATTGCAATTGTGGCAAGAGGCTGCCAAACGTAATGGGTTGGCAAGACTCATGTACAAATGGGGCTGGAACATCTTCCATCTGTGCTGTTATTGTTGGGCCAACACAAGCAATCACCTCACCTTCTATATCTCTTGTTTCCCTTATCCCTAACCAGTCTGAAGAAGGGTCTCAACCCGAATCGTCACCCATTCCTTCTCTCCAGAGATGCTGCCTGTCCTGCTGAGTTACTCCAGCTTTTTGTGTCTATCTACAAGCAATTAAGCCACTGAATTAGTGTCAGCAGAGACATGGCTAGTTAGATAATTCAACAGCTGCAATTCAAAACTAACAGAGGACCTGAAATATTGAGAGTGTCCCCTATAGAATGTGTAAATCTTTCAAATATGTCCGAAATGTTACACCTCGAAGACATGAGATTCCTCCTAGCAGGCAAATCGGACCATTTCCAAAAGATTTGGTCTCCATTTATCGACTTATTACAAGCATAGGGTGCAACATAACTTTGAAAATAACTGGTTTCAGGACCTGGTGAGGGGTGTGTAAAGATACGAAGTAGGTACATCCCTTTTATCTTATTTTACTTTCTTATATCTTCTGTTTTCTATTTTTCTCTTTCTTTTCCTTTGGTTTTCTTTTTGACTCTTTCTCGTGTTTTACGTTTCTACGTGTTTCTCCCGATCACTCTTTCACGCACTTACTATCTTATCTAACTTTCTCTATTCTTCTCCTTCTTAAAGTTTAAAACAAGAAGTGGTACAGGAAATGTACTATGTTATTTTTGGCTTATATCACTGTAATGTACATTACTTCTAATAAATATAATATTTAAAAAAAAGAAAGAGAAAAAGAATGTGTAAATCTCCTGAAAATACGTCCAATTCTCACTCCCCCATTCCCAAACACTGAATCGCTCCTCCAATGCTGACACAGTCGTCTTTGCTAAGTGTCATGTTCCATCAAACAGTGGTCGCTGTGTCCACACCTTAACTGCCCAGGTTGGACCTTAGCTGAATGCAGACAATGTTCGATTCTCCTCTGCTTCACTACAGACATTTGACATTTTCCTCTGCAACAAATGCACTACAATGTGAAGAACTGTATTCTGCATGCTATCTTCCTCTTCTCTATCCATTGTACTAGAGTTTGATACGATTGGATCTATGTATAGTGTTATCTGAACTGATTGAATAACATGCAAAACAATGCTTATCAGTCGATACACGTGACAGTAATAAACCTAAACATGGCGATCGCCGCATGGAAGTGGAGGGGTGGTGGACGCTGCTTTTGCGATGGTTGTGGGCTGTCGTATTGGCGGAGGTGGCTGCAGTAGGCCCTACATAAAGCGGGATGAGCAAGCAGATCGAGTGCAGCCTACGACAGCTGCATGGAGCGGCGGTGGAAGGAGTCATGGGCATCTCACTGGCCTACTGGGCCAGGCAGGCTCCTACGTCTGGTGCTGTCAGGACACCGGGCCTTAAGGTGACCGCGGAGAAGCCGAGTCCAGGGCCTCGCAGATCGGAGCCTGCGGCCGGCCCCTGGGTCGATGGAGCCCGCAGCTGGGGCCTGGGTCAGAGCCACAGAGGCGGCTGGAGAGGAAACGGCGGTGATAGTGGAGAGGTCGGTGCAGCGGTCGAAGATGGCGCCGACCGATGGACGAGGACGGACCACGTGGAAGTGAGGACGGCGCTGCCAGGGGAAGGAACGAAGGAGGACTCGGCGTAGGGGGACCGCCGTGAGGTAGGGGGAGAACCAACGGGGACCTGGCGTGGGGAATATTTGCATACCTTGGGTACGCAACAAAGAATTTCACTGTGACTGGTCACATGTGACAATAAAGTTTTCATTCAACATGAGAAATATAACAATAGCATATCTCCTTGTGTTAAGATTAGACTTTTCAGAGAAGTGGAAGTTGCACGATGCACTGGAACAGCATGAGGAGAATTGCCAAGGTCCAGAAGGGGATTTATTATACTCTTGTATAGTATGATTGAGCTGGATACCACTCAGAATTTCCTTTTCACTGTACACATGACAATAAATAAATTAAACTAAATGCAAACACCAAACTCTCCACCCCATATTTAGAGTGATACTGTGTGGAAACAGGCCCTTCGGCCCAACTTGCCCACTCCGGCTTATTTCATTTCATTTCTCTGGGCAAGATGCAGGCAATGTTTAAATTGCATATCCTCATTCAAGTCATAAGAAACCTGCAAGGAACCTCATACTTACCACAGTTTGATTTTATAAGCAAGTAATAGGATTTAACTGGAGCGGAAAAATGTATAACCATATTTCCAAGATAATTTCTTGCAACTTAAGTATTTTAACAATCTCCTCCACCCCCCCCCCCCCCACCCCCAACCGAACTCGGCTTACACTTGGGGCTGGTTTACACCTCCTTTGGGAGTGTACCCTCACAAGCAACAACGTTTGTTCTGCAATTCAACATTAAAAACATTAATAATTCTCCTACCCAATTTTGTTGACGTATTGGAACAGTTCAAGGGGTGAGTTGCAAGTGGTTTTATCACCTAGGTTGGTGACCTTGATCGGAACACCTGCAACAGAGAGAGAAAAAAAAGAAAGCATTAAGGCATGGGTTCTCCATCTTCATGGTTGGTGCATTAAATAGGGCTGACATATATGAACTATGAATATACCCGAGTAACTAAGAACTCAGTGAGCCTTAGCTGAGGAAGCTGTATTGAGACAAAAAAAAAAACCTCCTTTCTTTTTTTTTGGCCGTGAAATCATGGCCAGGCCCTTTACTAATTAAATTTCACACTTCAGCATTGTCTACGCCACAGCACCTTCTGTCCCACCAGTACCTCATGCAGGCTGGACAAATGAGCGAGTAGAATGGGCTTTTTCAGGCTGATAAATGGTGGGGAGCACACAGCGCACAGTCGGCATGCACACATGCTCCACATTATCCTGCCCCTACAAAGGTGAATGTCTGTAGTAGTCCATCAAGGGGAATAACCCCATGAATTAATCATTGCCCAAAACAGGCAACAAAAAAAAGGGAGATGTCATTGGCTTCTTAATAGCTGCACGAAATGAGCAATAAATGAAACAGGAAGCAGTTGGGGGTGTGGAAGAGGGCGAAGCAGTAAGCCAGTCTCTAATCTCCTTCACATCCATCTGTCTACCTTATTAGCATTTAGCACAGCAATCAGTTGCCAATCAGAGTAAAATAGCCTTTTTAGCCTTTTCTCCACGAAGTGTAAGCTCCACATTAATGATTACTAAACCCCGGCAAATTTTTGAGCCCGTGTCATTGTCCTCCACATATCCTCGCGAGCACCAACATAGTCATCCTGTTGTTCATAATGCTACTTAAGTCTGAAAAATAGTTAATAATTAGATTAAAACTTCAAATAAATTAACTCTTAAATGAATAGTTATAGCAGGGGGGCTTAGTCCACGACAGCCACTAAAATGTATTAGATTTTGGCACATCTATTCCCAGACACAAAAGATGTTAACATAATAGTGCTGTGGAAAAGCACTGCATTGCTACTCGGAGATAAAAACACAATCAAAAGCAGTGTTAAAGGGAAAGTTTAATAATGTAACACTTTCAAGATTGGTTTCCATTTTTGTTTCAACAGTCAAACCATCACATAAAATTCAAGTAATGTGAGGTTTTTAGTTTTAAGTACACTTAATATTAGTTTTAAGTGTACTTAACATATGGCAGCTCGCAACACTTACAAGCATGTAACCTGTATCAATATGCTGGTAAGTGATGTCACAACTAGAAAATTGCTGTGTTCAAGGAGCAGCAGCTTCACACCTGGGCCAGGACTTCCAAGTGGGGCTACTCGACCAGGCAAAAACAAGCGAGGACAAGATTAAACTCTTGTTAAATTTGTGCAATAGCATCGGGGAAATACGAGCACTTTAGCAAGTATCGGAGGAACACTACTCATGACCAGACTACAATCCACAAACCTGTGTGGAAACATTGGGGCAAGAGACTAGAGCCAAGAGAGTCTTATTGTCATGTGTCCCAGATAGGACAATGAAATGGATGTCAACATCCAGGGATGACTCATGGGAGATCTAGTGTTAAAAAGGCACATTAAAACTGTTTATATCAATGGGCTATATAATGGTCCACTGTCTCACAACACCCGAGACCAGAGTTTGATCCTGACCAGAGGCGCTATCTGTGTGGAGATTGCAGGCTCTCGCTGTGAGCACTTGGGTTTTCTGCAGGTGCTCCGGATTGCCCCGCGTCCCAAATACGCGCAGGTTTGTAGGTTAATTGGACTTTGCAAATTGCCCCTATTGAGTGGTAGAATGTGGGGAGAGTCAATAACAAATTGGATTAGATTAGTGTAAATGAGCAGCTGATGGTGAGCGTGGACTTACATAGATACATAGAAATTAGGTGCAGGAGTAGGCCATTCGGCCCTTCGAGCCTGCACCGCCATTCAATACGATCATGGCTGATCATCCAACTCAGTATCCCGTACCTGCCTTCTCTCCATACCCCCTGATCCCTTTAGCCACAAGGGCCACATCTAATTCCCTCTTAAATATAGCCAATGAACTGGCCTCAACTACCCTCTGTGGCAGAGAGTTCCAGAGATTCACCACTCTCTGTGTGAAAAAGTTTTTCCTCATCTCGGTCTTAAAGGATTTCCCCCTTATCCTTAAGCTGTGACCCCTTGTCCTGGACTTCCCCAACATCGGGAACAATCTTCCTGCATCTAGCCTGTCCATCCCCATAAGAATCTTGTACGTTTCTATAAGATCCCCTCTCAATCTCCTAAATTCTAGCGAGTATAAGCCAAGTCTATCCAGTCTTTCTTCATATGAAAGTCCTGACATCCCAGGAATCAGTGGTGAACCTTCTCTGCACTCCCTCTATGGCTATAATGTCCTTCCTCAGATTTGGAGACCAAAACTGTACGCAATACTCCAGGTGTGGTCTCACCAAGACCCTGTACAACTGCAGTAGAA
Organism: Malacoraja senta; assembly: GCA_038087875.1. Taxonomy (NCBI): domain Eukaryota; kingdom Metazoa; phylum Chordata; class Chondrichthyes; order Rajiformes; family Rajidae; genus Malacoraja; species Malacoraja senta. Next base: position 15,704,051 of record CM075987.1, read on the forward strand.
CCTCGCTGCTCCTATACTCAAATCCTCTTGCTATGAAGGCCAACATACCATTCGCTTTCTTCACTGCCTGCTGCACCTGCATGCCTACTTTCAATGACTGGTGTACCATGACACCCAGGTCTCGCTGCATCTCCCCATTTCCTAATCGGCCACCATTTAGATAATAGTCTGCCTTCCCGTTTTTGCTACCAAAGTGGATAACCTCACATTTATCCACATTATACTGCATCTGCCAAACATTTGCCCACTCACCCAGCCTATCCAAGTCACCTTGCAGTCTCCTAGCATCCTCCTCACAGCTAACACTGCCCCCCAGCTTAGTGTCATCCGCAAACTTGGAGATGTTGCTTTCAATTCCCTCGTCCAGATCATTAATATAAATTGTAAATAGCTGGGGTCCCAGCACTGAGCCTTGTGGTACCCCACTAGTCACTGCCTGCCATTGTGAAAAGGACCCGTTTACTCCTACTCTTTGCTTCCTGTTTGCCAGCCAGTTCTCTATCCACATCAATACTGAACCCCCAATACCGTGTGATTTAAGTTTGTATCCTAATCTCCTATGTGGTACCTTGTCGAAAGCCTTCTGAAAGTCCAGATACAACACATCCACTGGTTCTCCCCTATCCACTCTACTAGTTACATCCTCGAAAAATTCTATAAGATTCGTCAGACACGATTTACCTTTCGTAAATCCATGCTGACTTTGTCCAATGATTTCACCACTTTCCAAATGTGCTGCTATCCCATCTTTAATAACTGACTCTAGCAGTTTCCCCACTACCGATGTTAGACTAACTGGTCTGTAATTCCCCGTTTTCTCTCTCCCTCCCTTCTTAAAAAGTGGGGTTACGTTTGCTACCCTCCAATCCTCAGGAACTACTCCAGAATCTAAAGAGTTTTGAAAAATTATCACTAATGCATCCACTATTTCTGGAGCTACTTCCTTAAGTACTCTGGGATGCAGCCTATCTGGCCCTGGTGATTTATCGGCCTTTAATCCATTCAATTTACCCAACACCACTTCCCGACTAACCTGGATTTCACTCAGTTCCTCCATCTCCTTTGACCCGCGGCCCCCTGCTATTTCCGGCAGATTATTTATGTCTTCCTTAGTGAAGACGGAACCAAAGTAGTTATTCAATTGGTCTGCCATATCCTTGTTCCCCATGATCAATTCACCTGTTTCTGACTGCAAGGGACCTACATTTGATTTAACTAATCTCTTTCTCTTCACATATCTATAAAAACTTTTGCAGTCAGTTTTTATGTTCCCTGCCAGTTTCCTTTCATAATCTATTTTCCCTTTCCTAATTAAGCCCTTTGTCCTCCTCTGCTGGTCTCTGAATTTCTCCCAGTCCTCTGGTATGCTGCTTTTTCTGGCTAATTTGTACGCATCATCTTTTGCTTTGATACTATCCCTGATTTCCCTTGTTATCCACGGATGCACTACCTTCCTTGATTTATTCTTTTGCCAAACTGGGATGAACAATTTTTGTAGTTCATCCATGCAGTCTTTAAATGCCTTCCATTGCATATCCACCGTCAACCCTTTTAGAACTAATTGCCAGTCAATCTTGGCCAATTCACGTCTCATACCCTCAAAGTTACCTTTCTTTAAGTTCAGAACCGTTGTTTCTGAATTAACAATGTCACTCTCCATCCTAATGAAGAACTCAACCATATTATGATCACTCTTGCCCAAGGGGGCACGCACAACAAGTCTGCTAACTAACCCTTCCTCATTACTCAATACCCAGTCTAGAATAGCCTGCTCTCTCGTTGGTTCCTCTACATGTTGGTTTAGATAACTATCCCTCATACATTCCAAGAAATCCTCTTCCTCAGCACCCCTGCCAATTTGATTCACCCAATCTATATGTAGATTGAAGTCACCCATTACAACTGTTTTGCCTTTGTTGCACGCATTTCTAATTTCCTGTTTGATGCCATCCCCAACTTCACTACTACTGCTAGGTGGCCTGTACACAACACCCACCAGCGTTTTCTGCCCCTTAGTGTTTCGCAGCTCTACCCATACCGATTCCACATCCTCCAAGCTAATGTCCTTCCTTTCCACTGCGTTAATCTCCTCTCTAACCAGCAACGCCACCCCACCTCCTTTTCCTTGGTCTGCTAAAAGGGCCTGTTTCTCTCTCTATCTCTGGATTCATATTTATTCAAACCTGTGAATCAAAATAGGGGACAACCAGAACATACAGTCATTGCCTGGAAGGAGTGGGCATAATTCATGATGTTAGAAGACATCTCTACGAGTGGTGATCCTGCCCACCGCAAATGGTCAGTGCAGTTTACCCAAATGGACCAATTGCAAGGACGAAAGGGTTATCCTATGAATGATTGAGTGTGACTTGTCAACAATATATATGCAATGCAAAACAAGGAGAGGCTTTCTCAGTGACAGGTTCAAGATTCTGATGGGGACCGACAGAGTAAACATGGAGAGATCATTTCATCAGGCTCGAGAAGCCAGACAGAGGATATTGCTGTAGGATCAGAGGGACAGTCATTTAAGCTCAAGATGAAGTTTGTTTACTCTGAAGGTTGAGACTTATTATAATTCTTCTCTCTAGATGCCACAGATGGTTGTTTGGTATATTCAAGGCCGATGTTGACAGATGCTTGGGCATTGAGAAATTTAATAAGAACTGGAGGGCCAACTATTTCCAGTGAAATGGTGGGTATATGGAACAAACTGTCAGAGAAAGTAATTTGGACAGTTACAACAATAACAACATGTAATAGACACTCGGACAAGTACCTGGATAGGGAAGGATAAGAGGGATTTAGGTCAAATGTAGGCAAATGGGACTAGCTTGTATTGGGCATCTTGCTCAGCATGACAAGTTGAGTCAAAGGGTCTGTTTCCTTGCTGTATTACTATGACCAGACAGTCTAAAATGTCAAAATCAAAAACAGAGGGACAAATCTAGTACCTACAGCACGATACCGTGGTATTACTGTTTATATATGACCCTCGATTAATGAATGACAGCCAATGTGGGTTTGTGGTATTTACCCAAATTGATTAAGTTTTTCAATGAAGTAACAGCAGGTTGATGGGAGAGGGCTGAGCTTTTGACATGGTGAAAGCCTTTTGATGAATAGCCTTATAATAGGTTGGGTAAAACATTGAAATCCATTAAGTATACAATGAGGTCCACCAGCTAACAGAACTGAGACTACTGTTCATTTTTTTAAATTAATGACCAGACGATGGGATATGGTGCATTCTTCCATAATCTGCAAATGTAACAGTCCAACATGAATATTAGTCATCATGGGGACAGACTGGTGAAATTATATATGGCAGATGAAAGTTAAGGCAGTAAAGTGGGAAGTGAACAATCTTAGAAAGAAGATGATGATTATATAATGGATGAAGTAATATAAACTATATGATGCAAACTTAAAGATTTAGGTACAGAGGCTTAGGTTCAAAGCAATCTGGTTTAAGCTGCCGCGGAAAATATTTGAAGCTGGTACATTAACAACATTTAAAAGATATGGCTTGGAAAGGTATAGAGGGATATGGGCCACACATGGGCAAAATGTGGCATCTTGGTTGGCATGGATAAGATGGGTCAAAATGGCTCAGTTCCAGACTGTATGACTCTAGGATGAGATTACGGAGCTGGTAAATGACGCAGATGGGTTTATAAACACAAAAAAACAAAATAGAAAAGCTATGGACACTTCAAATGGTCATAAATCACTGATTAGGTCTCAGCTGGAGTGCAATGTCCAATAATTATAATGCTATACAAATGCAAATTTCTATTCTAATTAATTGTAAATTGACAAAAAAAACTTGTGAGCAGTCATGTCCAAAGTTGTGAATGACACACAATGCAAGTCAACTTGTCAGTTTTATCAGTTTTATCAATTTTAGCAAATGGGATACTATTGGCTATACTGACTATTGCTGTTTGGAAACTTATGCCCCTCCAATACTTTTATACATTTATCATCCTCTATGTACCCCACCTGCCAAGCTAAAATGGGGTGGGGGTGGGAGGGGAGAGGAAAACACTTACCGTGTTTGAATTCAATCTCCAGTTTGTCAGGGGTGTTTGTAGACTTCACAGGGTCGATGGTCATCGTCTGCATACCATCTGGTGCATGGTTCTGTCGTGTTATTTTAAAAAAAAATGTTTGATAGCGTACTTTGATAGCGTATTTATACTTATTGTCAGGCTACCAAAAAATGCTCCCCTGTACTCTGATATTTGGAGCTACTTAGTTTGGAGAAAGGAAGATTGGCTCCTTGTGTTTATTTTTCCAACACAAACATTTGGAGTTTTTTCAACGAGCAACAACACCGCAAAAGACTGATTTTTAAAAATTCTGTTCTCGATGTGGGTGATAGTACATTCTGGTGGCCAATTTCAAACAGAAAAAAAACTATATCATTCCACTCATTGATTTATACTAAATATTTTGTTTTGTTCAACATTTTGGTTCCAGGATCAAAGCATTGACTAAGTAAATCAATAAATCTCAGTTTGCTAGATAAAACCCATAAAATATTGGGATTTACTTTCTTTGCATTTCAATGGAAAAATTCTAACCACATTGAAGTAATTATTTTGTGAATACTAGAGCAGAAACCTAATCATTTATCATGACATTTTTAAAATCGATTTTAGTTTAGGGATACGGTGCAGAAACAGGCCCCTTGGCCTACCGAGTACACGCCAACCAACAATCCCTGCACACTAACACAATCCTACAAATTAGGGACAATTTTACTCAGCCAATTAGCCTACAAACCTGCACGTTTTTGGAGTGTGTTGGGAAATCGGAACATCTGGAAAAAACCTACTCGGGTCACGGGGAGAACGCAAAAAACTCCATACAGACAGCACCCATAGTCAGGATTGAACCCAGGTCTCTGGCGCTGTATGGCAGCAACTCCAGCGCTGTGCCACTGCTCCACCATAGTTTTTAAAATAGAACTAGCACAGATACTTAACACTGCATTCAACAAAAGGCATTTAACTGTACCTCAGTGAATGTGACAACACGTGTTATATTCAAGGGCGGCGCGGCGGTAGAATTGCTGCCTTACAGCACCGGAGACCCGGTTTCGATCTCGACTGCGGGTGCTAGTCTGTATGGAGATTGTACCTTCTCCCCATGACTGTGTGGGTTTTCTCCAAGATCTTTGGTTTCTTCCCACACTCCAAAGATGTACATGTATGTAGGTTAATTGGTTTGGTGCAAGTGTAAATTGTTAATGTGCGGGGATCGCTGGTCGGTGCGGACTCGGTGGGCTGAAGGGCCTGTTTCCACGCTGTATCTCTGAATTAAAGTAAAACTAATGAAGCAAAATAAAAGAACATAAACTTGCAACTAATGCATTAGCTATTCAATTCATTCTCCAAGCATCACAATTTCTTCTGAAGCTGTGGCATGATCTACATGCTGTGTGACAGAATGGCAAGATGCAAGCTGATAAAATCTCCAGCTTTTTGCTGCAGAAAAAGCAGATTCGGCAGGTTGCCTCACAAATAGTCAAAGAAGCAAAGGCCAATGGTGATGGTGAACTGCAAGAGATGACTCGGGACAGAAAATGAGGCCGAGAAAGAGAAAAGGAGAAAGGCATAGAACCATAGAAAGAATAGAAAAGATATAACACTCACAGCTTTTCTTTCCGTTTCAACTATGGATTTTAGTAAAAGAAATATTGGCAAAGTTTTACAATGTTGTTAAACTTATACCAACATCTAGGAAATGTAAAGGAAATAATTATGCATTTCTACAGAAAATAGTGGTGGGGGATTGCTGGATCAGAAAAATTAGATGTTTGAGGGGGGGCAAGGGGAGGGGGGGGGGGGGGGGAGAGAAACACACATTCATTGATTCAATCCATTACTGCTTTACTACCTGGTAATAATAGTCTGTTTCCCCATGGTACAGATGCACATTCTGCCACATGTGAAAATAATATTATCCATTTTAAATTGGAGATGACAATAAAGAATATTGTAGTGTTGAACTCTGTCATTTGAGTTGTGTTTGTCTGCAACATTGCAGCTGAAATACAGATAGGAACTGCAGAAGGCACAGTGTAATAAGGGCATTACATTCCTCGATCAAGCTCCGCGCCTACTACAAATTCTGCTCCATCTAGAACGGTTCTTTGCAAATTAAAACAGGTACATCTTTTTCCCTGGAGGCACGGAAACAGTTGCTGCAATCGTTCAATAATTGCTCCTATTGCCCTCAGCAAAGAAAATGAACCAGGTTTACCCAAACTGTACGTTCACGCACTGGATACATTGAGAAATTAAAATATCTTTGAAGGGGGAAAAAAACGATCAATGACTTGAAAATGCTGGTTCAGAGAACTTCTAGTTTCAGTGGGTTTTTTTGTAGTGTGAATCTAAAAATAAAAAGCTGCCTTAAGCTGTAAATATTAATTCACAACATCAATAGGTTGCTAAAATAATAAAATAAATAATTTATTTACAATTATGATAACATTAAGAGGTTAGAGAGAAAAAAAAATCCTGCCTTTAATTTCCCTCAAGTTGATTTCATCTTGTCCTTTGACATGTGCTCAGCTGGAGTCAGCAGACTCAGAGAAGGTAGTCAAGCAAGCGGCAAACACTGCAGTTGATATAAAATTTGAGTTGATTTGGTATTGAATGAAAACCATTGCAGCTCCATGACCTTGGCAGATGTCTGACCACCACAGTTTATTAAAAAAAAAGGGCATTTGTATGACTGTGATAGGAGAGTTTAGGATCAAGCCATTTAGAGAATGATTCAGTGTCCGTAGATGGAATGCTTTATTTAAAATTCTGGCAGCATCATTGCAGGACTAGAGCTTTAAAAAAATAAAAAAAATAAAAAAAAACTTGGCTACATGGGAAGAACCACGTTTATAAAAGTGGATCAAACACTGGCAGCAAATTTTAATGCCTTTTCGTTCACAACAATGAGGGATGAACAAAGTAAGACGAGATGAATAGCAATTTACTTTGCAAATTAGCATTGCATCAAAAATATCCTTTGCCCTTCAAAATAAATGTTTCTATTTAAAGAGATACAAAATATTTATAGATTGACAAAATAATGCAGCGATCCTTAACAAAATCCATGTCTGTTAATCTCCAACACTGGACTGTTAGCTCAATTAATTTACTCAGTGGAAGAACCATTCAGCGACGAGTAGTAGTGTTTGGGCTGCAAAAGGTGTTAAACAGTAAATAGGAATTGTATAATGTTGAGCTCATTAAAACTAAAAAGAGAGAGATCTTTAAAAGATTTCTCTACCCGATTCCACAACGCGGACACATGTTTTATCGATTGGTCAGAGATTTTCTGAGGTGTGATCAGTAATTTGACTCCAAGAAACAATTTGTCTAAAAAGTCAGATTTCTACAATCAGTATGCCATATAGAAATAAATAAGAACAAGTGTTAAAGAAATGTTTAAGAAAGAACTGCAGATGGCTGGAAAAATCGAAGAAGGACAATGATGCTGGAAAAACTCAGCGGTGTTAAAGAAAAATGCATTAGCAGAATGCAGTCATCAATTCATTCACACAACAAGACTACCAGTTGTGTTGCAAGGTCAGTTTTAGCTTTTACTAAAAAAGGTCTTTATTTGCGCTATAATAGTCCAATGGGAAATACAACAATAGGGTTAGGTTTGCAACATTACTTTCCTGGTCTTTCTCTCGCTACAAATAGTGGAGAATTCTTCCGAATACACAAATTGGGGGAGTTTTGTTCTGCATACAGCAAAACTGTTCTCTTGTCTCTGATGTGCAAGTCAAGGGGGCGAGGCTTGACACTACACATCACCAGCCCTCAGACCCATGAACTTGGAGGAACTGCGTTCCAAGTTGTGGAAAACAAATTAGACCAAGCGTAAACAGACAAAAATAGTGCTGTTTGGGAAACCAATGAATTTTGGAAAGGATGGTAATTACATTTACATAAATTTGTAACATAGTGGTGACAGGGCAATGTAACTCAGCAGGTCAGGCAGCATCTCTGGCCAACATGGATAGGTGATGTTTGTCGGTTGGGATCTGGAAGTTTCTTGTGCCAACATTTAAAAGACATCTTGACAGATAGGGATAGGATGGGTTTAGAGGTCTATGGGACAAAAGCAGACAGATGAGACTAGCCAAATATGCCAACTTTGTCAGCATGAACAAGGGCCAAAGGGCCTGTTTCCGTGCTATACAATTCTGACTGTATAATCAGCAGCCTCGGTATTCATGTTGACATCTGGAAAAACCACCTATGTCCAGTTTTAAGTGAACTCCTTTGCTGGTATTTAACTAATAGGTTGATTAAAGAAATACATAAACCAGAAAAATATTGCACAATACAATGCGAACTCGAGACTTAGACTTATGACCGTTTAAACGCACATTAATTTATTCTGTGGTAGCTCGAGTCTTGATCTGAACAAGGTCCCCCTCCTTATTCTAAATTCAAGATACTACTAATTTTATTGAAATTTGCAAGGTGGCCATTGAAAAGTGCTTGCACCTTTAAGAGCCCTGCACTGCTGCTAAATTCTTCCTCATGAAAAGCAAAAGTTGCATTGGTCACAAATGGAAGAAGGTTCCCATTTTTAGAAGGTGTAATCAAGCATCAAGTATAGTACAGAAGTTGGGAGGTCATGTTGCAGTTGGACAAGACGTTGGCGAGACCATATTTTGAGTATTGTGTTCAGTTCTGGGCACCATGTTATAGAAAAGATGTTGTTAAACTGGAAAGGGTACAGAGAAGGTTTACAAGGATGTTGCAAGGACTAGAGGGTCTATTCCCTGAAGCGCAGGAGGATGAGGGGTGATGTTATAGAGGTGTGTAAAATCATGAGAGGAATAGATCAGGTAGATGCACAGAATCTCTTGCCCAGAGTAGGTGAATCAAGGACCAGAGGACATAGGTTTAAGGTAAAAGGGAAAGATGTAATAGGAATCTGAGGGGTCACTTTTTCACACAAAGGATGGTGGGTGTATGGAACATTCTGCCACAGGCAGTAGTTGAGGCAGGGACTATCCCAACGTTTAAGAAAAAAGTTAGACAGGTACATGGATAGGACAGGTTTGGAGGGATATGGACCAAACACAGGCAGGTGGGACTAGTGTAGCTGGGACATGTTGGCTGGTATGGGCAAGATGGGCCGAAGGACCTGTTTCCACACTGTACCACTCTATGACTCTAAGTGCAGCAATGCATCTCAGAGAGCCCACAAGACATTGCAGCTGGCAGAAGGATCGGGTGGAGGGAACCAAGATGGATGCAATTATATTTTCAAGCTCTTCCCCAGATGTATTTTATATGCAATGAAAGCAAACTACGAAAAAGTTGCGTAAGTGGGACAGGCTCATAAAGCCAGCATCTCCAAAACAAGAGTCTAACAACCTATTCTTGACAGCCCATTGTAGACCAGAAATTCACTTACATCCAGTGTTCCATATCCATATGCCTATCTAAAAGCCTCTTAACCTCCACTACTGTATCACGATCCCTGGCAGTGTGCTCCAGGCACCCACCTCTGTGCAAAAACCTAGCCCTGCACATCCCCTATCAATTTTACCCCTCTCACCTTAAAGGTATGCTCTCTAATCTTTGACATTCTCTCATCCAGGCAGCATTCTGGCAAACTAAATCTGAACCCTCCCCAAAACCTCATCCCCTTTCTGTAATCCCAACATGCAATCGCTGTTTGTTTAATATTACGTGGTCTTGATCCTGCAACTCCCAATGTCATTGCATTGTGGAAGTACTATCAGAAAGACTCGGAGCTCACAACCATATTCACAAGGCCTTCCCCACGACATATACAAGCCGAAAATTGAATTGCAGTTAAAAGGAAATGCATGGATAGGGACCAGGGTAGGAATGCAATTACAGTGTGAAGCAGGAAAGCAGATGGATTTCAATGAATGGCTTTTTCTCCCACCTCTCGACTTCCATGGACCATTGCCCAACAGGTTAACAGGTCAGAGCTACACTCTGCACTACTTCATAGAATGAGACCAATCTACTTTGATGAAGTTCATGATTCAGAACATAATTTCAATTTTAAATCTCTTTCTAAATTTTATACCCAAAAAAGTATCGTTCAACTGTAAAGCTATGTAGTGGTGTTCTAAAAGTCAACATTGGTCTGAAGAAGCGTCTCGACCCGAAACGTCACCAGTTCCTTTTCTCCAGAGATGCTGCCTGAACTGCTGAGATACTCCAGCTTTTTGTGTCTATCTTGGATTTAAACTAGCATCTGCAGTTCCTTCCTACACATTCACCTTGTAATCTGCATAGTACACTTTAACTTGAGGCACTTCCACATTTCAGTTAATGATATTTTTACACGGTTATAAAAACACCACATTTGTGTTCGGTGCCAATGATCCCCCCCCCCCCCCCCGAGATATTGGTAGTTAGTGAAATATAAAAATACAGAAGGAGGAAGGCAGTTATAGCAAGTACTAGTCAATATGTCAGTGTATCAGTGTTATGGGTCAGACACTAATAGAATTGTTTCGATCTTGTTTGGAAAATTCAGATTTCTGGAACTTAATCCGAACCCATCAGACCACGTTGCGATTCCCATTAATTTTATTATATACTGCAGCAGGAATGATTATGCAATGGCTCTTAAGCAATGTTTAATAACACAGAATGGCAATAAAGCCAGGGGAAAAAAATTAATTATTTAGTGACTCACTCCAAATTTTTATTTAATGAACCTAACACTCAATCATCTTCACTGGTAACTGTACTGTTAATGCTGCCGTGCACCAACATAAATTAAAATGATTGAAAGATACTAAATTGAAGCATATTGAATTTACTTTATATATATATGTATTTTATTCAAACACAATAACCAGTTTCTTCCTGCATATAGAAAGTTGACTTTAAATTATTTTTTCCTCTTTACCAAACATTGAAAGAAAGATTCAGATTGTCTCTCATTTTAATCTGACCTCAACTACTTCTTAAAATGAAAATATACTGCTGCTCGATCAGCTTTCCTTGATTGCTCGGTGTTCCGCTTGCTGCAGCTCAGGAAAACAAATCGTTTTGTACACTGTATCACTGCGTTCCATTTAGTCCGCACTGTAGGAGGCCAGACTGCTATGTCAGCCTCACAGAATCCGAAGAAAGTCTACCCAGAAAGGAGTGAAGAGAAGAAATTGGAGGCAAATGGGCCGTGAACTAAACCATCATGTAGAGCTATCGATGCTGATAACATTTATTCAATCGCTTGATATTGTTGAGCTTGGCCTGAATGAAGTCTTTCAGGGTGCTGCATGAAGTTAAAGCAAGTAAATTTCTATCTTTTTCTACATTAGCTGCCTCATTGCCCTTCAATCGGCCTCACAAAAGCAGAAAATGGTTATACCATCTGCTTTCAATTCTCTGTAGCCAAATGTTCTTGTTGCGCCAGTGCACACATTCAGAACAGATTCCCCTCACCACCCCCCCCCTTAGTACCACTCCCCACCATTAGCCTTCTGGGGATGCCTAGAGTCCCACTGCAAAGCAAACTGGTCTGATCAAAGAAGTTTGCGTTTTTGTTTTTAAACTTTAAAACTCTGGTTTTTAAAACTGTTGATAAAATCATAAATGATTTAATGGAATGTCTTTGTTCCAAAAACAACTAAATCTTGATACAAACACGAGCAGCAAATGCTGCAATTTCTCCAATTAAATAGTAACGTAACTATTAATTTGTACTTATGATTAGCTGTTAATTATAACTTTCAAATGTACAATTGCCTTTGCATTAAATTAAATTATGTAACTCCAGCATTAAAAAAAAATTAAGCTGTGCTGATTATTTTTCACCAGTCGTGAACAAACAGCATAGATCAGAGCAGGACCTTTGATCATTGAAAATACACTTAAACTGTACGAATTTAGAATGCACAATTCTAAATAATTCAATATTTCCAGCAGCACAAATGTAGTTGACCTGTTGATCCCAAACTAAGGCCACAGCTCAGAAAAACTGTATAGGCAACTATCTACCGGACGCTCAGAATATAGAAATGTACAGCACAAGAACAGGCCCTTCAGCTCACAATGTCCCATCATTTTATATACTTCTGTCAGATCTACCCTCAGCCTCTGGCGTTCAAGTGAGAGTTTGTCCAAGCTCTCATTCTAGATAATACCTCCCTAATCCAGACAGCATCCTAGTAAAATGGAGATGAGGTCAACCTCTTCTGGACCCTCTCCAAAGCCTCCACGACTTTCCTGTAATGGGGTGACCAAAACTGCATGTAGACTCCGAATGTGGCCTCACCAACGTCTTATAGATCTGCATCATGATTTTATGACTCTTATGGTCAATGCTCAGACCAATGAGGCAGAGCATACCATAGGCCTTCTTGTACCTATTTGTTTCAGCATTGAGAAATATACTAGGCACAATTTTGGTGCAAAACTCAAATTAACAAGAAGCCAATCAATACATGCCATGGTCCTACTGCTAAACATGACTTAGATGTTCCAACAAAATAAAAATGATGGGCTCAACAAGCATCAGTTCTTCAGCTGTTAACCAATGGGTTTCGACCCGAAACGTTACCCATTCCTTCTTTCCAGGGATGCTGCCTGTCCCGCTGAGTTACTCCAACATTTTGTGTCTACCTTCAGTCCTTCAGAAGTCAGGTTCCGATGGTTTGAGTATGTAGCAGTGATGGTTACACTCAGAGAAAAAAAAAAACTTGGCAGTTGTTAATCAAAGCCAAGTGGTGAAAACTTTTATCCGAGGAAGTTATGTGGAGCCATGATCATCCATTCTGTTATTCTTTGGGTCACTCCAGCTCCCCACGCTGGTGGTTACCAGAGGCAGCCTGAAGGTGGCGCAGGTTGGGGAGTCTTGACTACGCCCAATGGACCAGCACTGAGGGCCAGGTGGGGGAGGGGAGTGGGGAAGTACACACAGTGACTGGAAGGGGACCAAGCAGGGGAAGGATAATGGGCAGGGAATGAACTGGGGGTGGAGATAGGAGAACCTAAATGGTGTAGGGTGTGTCTTTCAGGCTCGTGGAACCAGGTGGGGTAGGGAGATTTAGTTTAAAAATAAGTAATCCTTCTCAAACAAAATCTTCGAGCAGGGCAGCCACATCACCCAACATCAAGGACAGAGATGCAAGAAATTGCAGATGCTGGAATCTTGAGGAAACGCAAAATGCTGGAGGAAACCCATATGGTCACAGCGAGAATATGCAAATTCCACACAGACAGCACCAGAGGTCAGGATCGAACCCGGGTCTCTGGTGCTGTGAGGCTATATCTCTACCATCTGCACCACTGAGCCGTCCGTCCTTGTCAGGGGTGATATTTGTCTGTAGATTATTCAGGGCATCTGATCCAGCATAGTTGTACATGCACCAATAATGAAGGCAGACATCAGAAGCTGAAACGGAGTTCGTACGTTCTCCCCGTGACCTGCGTGGGGTTTTTCTGAAATATTCATTTTCCTCCTACACTCGAAAGAGGTACAGGTATGTACGTAAATTGGCTTGGTAAATGTAAAAATTGTCCCTAGTGTGTGTAGGATAGTGTTAAGGTGCGTGGATTGCTGGTTGGAGCGGACCCGGTGGGCCGAAGGGCCTGTTTCGTGCTGTATCTCTAAACTAAACACAAGCTAGAAATTCCAAAACCAGCGTTTGCAGGAGTGTATCCTCAAAAAAATATCAATTAAGGTAATATTCAACTTAATCCTCAATAGTTTGCAGATTGGGTTGGAGCAACGGAGTTATACTATAAAGCATACTTAAACCCATTAGGCGCTTGATGCTTCCATTAAAATAGCTGACAAAGGAATTTGTATTGACTATCTATGGGAAAAACATTACAATATGATAGTTGGAAACCTTTCTCATTATGCACTATTAAAATCCGCAAAAGTACAATTGATGCCAACTTTTAAAAATTCACAAAAGTAGCATGTCAGTTGTCACCCACGAATGGGGCAGTGGGAATGCAAGATGCAGTTAAGCATTTCCGTGAGTTTACAGGTTGAGAACTTGTCCCTACATTAGACTATATTGCTTTTTGGTGCAAATCAAGGCAACAACATTTCATGTTTGGGATGACATGAACCATTTAAGCATCAGTTTAACACCGCATCATCAGCTCAAGCTAGACTCTTTGCATCAACATAAACACATCTTAAACAATGTGCTCCAAAAGCGATGCCACACACACGGATACGGATGCAAAACCTTGCCTTGGATCTTTAGTAATCAAGAGTCAACGCGTTACATCATTTAATGACAGTTTTAACCTTGTAAATTTTTCATGCAAAGTTTCATTACTGCAAAATACATTTACCTCCTGATGATACAAAACCCATCAACAGCTTACCCACCCACTCTCTAATATAAATGAGTAAACATGATAGTAAAAACAGATAAAAGCCTGTAGAGTAGACAAGAAAATGGCTAATGGCAGTGGAAAAGCCAGCTTATTGGATGCTGCTGCCTCGAAAATTGTATTAGTTCATGACCTTCGATCAAACAAGACCCTACATTTCACAATGAGAGAAACCACTGCTGCAAGCTGGCAACTATGAAGCGCTCCTCTGTGAATGTGGCTCATCTGTCTAATTGCTTCTTTATTGTTTGGATGTGACATTGTATTGTACAATGTCACACAGAACATTTCCCTCCCCATTGATCTTGGCAGCAATAAAAAGCTTTAAAACACAGATGATAATGCAACTAGGGCTTGGCCTTGCCATTTCACCCCCTACACCCATGAAATTTCAAATTATGGGTCATACACATAACACTTTATAAGCTTAATGGCATAACTGAGAGTATTTCAAGGTCATGAAATATTACCATGGGGTTTTCCAAGATCCCAGACTCGTAGCTGTGGGAAAACAGAAAATCAAAGTAAACAGCAAGAATAAAATGTACCATGCAAGAGTGAGAATGCATTATGATGACGAATAGTTGAAACGATAAATCAGTTATCAGTGGTTAAAATAAAAATAATAACATTTTGGAAAGGATAATGTCCTGCACGTGCATGCCGGTCGCTAATGGAATCACAAAATCTTGCATTTTAGGTGGAGTCAGGAACATATTCTTCCCCACTGATATCAGACTACTGAACAGTCCTCTTATAAGCTAGGATGAAGTTTCAATCTTCCAATCTACCTCATTGCAGACACTGGACTTTTTCTTTGGAACTAATGCTGCAATGCTGTAACACTATATTCTGCACGGATATTTTTCTTTTAGCGCCACCTGTTGTACTTGTGCATGGCTTGTTTGTACTCGTGTATAGTATGATTTGACTTGGCAGGAGAGCATGCAAACAAAGGCTTGTCACTGTATTTGGTTACACATGACAAGAATAAGCCAGTGAGAATAATAAACCAATACCAAGTACTTATGAAAATAGATCCACATTTGAAATTGGATTTTTTTTTTCTCTTTCTAAAACCAGATGGATATTGTAAAACCAGATGGATATGCCATTGGGTTCTAAGTTCTGGGTCATGTGTGTAGGCTTGTGTTAATGTGCGGGGATCGCTGGTCGGTGCCGACTTGGAGGCCTGTATCCGTGCTGTATCTCTGAACTAAACTAACATTATTCATCATCAACTTCACCTCACCATTCCGTACTCAGCTTCTTACCTGATGTGCATGATGTTGGCATCCATACTCCAAGGGTCTTTGGGAGTAACAGGCACAGGGATGCCATTGTCCTGCAAGGAAAACAGAATTCAAGAAATCATAAACAGAATTCAAGAAATCATAAACAGAATTCAAGAAATCAAGAACATACTTTACAAAAAACTCCTCCCCACCAGCAGAAATATTAAACTGCTCATAGTTTTTTTTTATTTTTTTAAAACAGGTTCAAATTTGTCTTCTTTACAAAGCAATTAAGAATTGTAAACTTTTGATATTAGCACTTGAATATCTTTTTAATTCATGCATTGAATTTGTATAATTAAGGAGCTTCATCGAGTTTCATTGCAGTTTTTTTTTAATTGAATATCGTTTGCCATTCCTTGCCGCCACTCATTTTAAAGTGCATTCGGTGTTAGCAGTGTTTTAAAGTGCAGTTGGTGTCTGAAGTGCACAAACCCAAAACTTCAAAAAGTACTACTCCACAGTATTTATAGCACAAGTATAGTATTTGCAATCGAACATGATTTGTGGAAAGATTCACGATCCATACACCTACTTCATCTAAATTATCAAGTGCATTGTACACTTTTCTCCCTCATAAACTTAGCCTTAACTGCAATAATACCATTGGCAACATCAACACCACCAGTTAAGATGCAAACTGCCACCCGAGCGAAGTTTCCACCGAATTTCTTTTCGTAGAAAGGCACTGCAGAAATGTGATGGGGAGTTGCGTAGGCATCATTCTGCCGAACAGAACCTTTTGGATTACAACTTTTCGATGTGTGTGTGACCGGCAATTTTGATGTGCTGTGTGGCAGGTGCCATTACCAGTGTCAAATTAAACCCCACTTTAAAAAGTCAAACATCGCTCATCAGCTTCCACCTACTTTATTTCAGATTTCCCACATCTAAAGGTTGTTTGTTTGATTTACAATTGTAAAAAACTATGATTTTTAACTTTCAATGGAGTCCGAAGAAGGGTCCCGAGCCAAAACCTCACCCATCCATGTTCTCCTGAGAGGCTGCACGACTCGCTGAGTTACTCCAGCACCGTCTACCCATCAAATTATTGATGCTGCTACTTTGGAAATGGTGTTATTTTTAATCTAGTGGCTGGAATGACACCATTTCTGGACTAGTTGTAGATTACTCAGTCCTGATCAGAGGGCTGTTGTGCATCAGGTTTAACATAAAATTCATAAATTAGTGGAGGATGCACCGTGTTGATTGTGGCTGTGATCAGAAAATGGAGTCACTGTCTCACTGGATGTTGGCTATGTGGCATCATTCATATTTGGTCATAAGTGATAGGATAGAATTAGGCCATTCGGCCCATCATGTCTACTCCACCAATCAATCATGGCAGATCTATCTCTCCCTCCTAACCCCATTCTCCTGACTTCTCCTCATTACCTCTGACACGTGTACTAATTAAAAATCTATCTCTGCCTTAAAAATATCCACTGACTTGGCCTCTGCAGCCTTCTGTGGCAAAGAAATCCACAGATTCACCACCCTCTGACTAAAGACATTTCTCCTCACCTCCTTCCTGAGAGAATGTCCTATAATTATACGGCTATAACCTCTAGTCCTAGACTCTCCCACCAGTGGAAACATCCTCTCCACATCCATTAAAAAAAATGCAGATTTCAGTTTTGGAAGAATCTTAATTTCAAATTCATAAAGATACTTACGTTATTTGCATTAAGACAATATGGGTCTCAACATTAATTTGCAGCTCAAGCTGTCGATCTTATCATTTGAATCTGCGGAATTCATTGCCACAGAAGGCTGTGGAAGTCAAGTCAATGAATATTTTTAAGGCAGAGAATGACAGATTCTTCATTACCAAGGGTACCAGGGGTTATGGGGCAAAGGCAGGAGTTGAGAGAGAAAGATAGCCATGATTGAATGGTGGAGTAGATTTGATAGGCTGAATGGCTTAATTCTGCTCCAAGAACATATGAACTCATTACGGGATCTGCAGCAATTTTGGTTGGTGGTGAAACTATTCGACTCAGCCATGAATGCGAGAGGTTTTACGTCACGAATGGTCAATTAATTTTTGTACTGTTTAAAAATTATCCCAGATCGATCATGCTAATCCAGTTAGAGACACAAGAAACAGGAGATGCTGGAATCTTGAACAAACCACTTTGTGGAGGAAATAAAGTACAAACTAGTATCCTGACATAAAAAGTCATCCGTCCAATTCCCTCCACAGATGCTGCCTAAAGGCTCATTTGCGCGTCATTTACTCGACATCCTAAAAATTGGTTGGAGCGTGATGAGGCGTGGTGGAATATGCAGTGACACACGGTAATGCACGGTGCTTCCCTATCGCGCATCTGCGTGACGTATCCCTTGCGCACGCTGACGTACTGATGGTGCACGCTGACGTACGTGTAGCGCATGGTGACGCATGGTTACGCACGAACATAGCCTATGCTAATTTATTATGCGTCACCATGCGTCAACGTCCGTAACCATGCGTCGCCGGGTACGCCATCGGCGCGCCATTTGAGCGCTGCACCACGTGATCACCAGGTATAAAGCGAGCCGAGTTTTGAAAAGTTTTCACTGGGAAAATCCTTGCCACGGAGATCGGACTAAAATAACAGTACAGTACGAACATCGCAATGGCTCCCAAAAGAAGCAGGGCCCTCAAGAGCAAAGCGCGCGACTGTCATACTGCTAGACGATTTTTGAGCGACTGTCGCGCGTCAGTCACTGCCGGACTGCCGTGTAAATGACACACAAATGACGCCCAAGTGGGACAGGCCCTTAACCTGTCGCGTTTCTCCAATGCCTTGTTTTATGCTAAAGGTAGACACAAAATGCTGGAGTAACTCAACGGGTAAGGCACCATCTCTGAAGAAAAGGAATAGGTGACATTTCGGGTCGAGACCAGTTCAGTTTAGTTTATTGTCACGTGTACCGTGAAAAGCCTTTGTTGTATGTTAACCATCAGCAGAAAGACAATACATGATTACAATTGATCTATTTACAGTGTATAGAAACATGGTAAGTGTATAGATACATGACCCTTCACCAGACTCTCTGACCCTGCTTACCTTTATGCTAAGGAGGCTATGAAGAAGGTCTTGACCAGAAACGTCACCCATTCCTTCTCTCCAGAGATGCTGCCTGACCCGCTGACTTACTCCAGCATTTTGTGTCTACATTTATGCTAACCCTGTTCGACTTCAAATGGAATGAGGTTCAGAGGCAGTATAAGGCACTAATGCTGCTGACAATCCTTGCTGCTCTGGATGGATTCCTAGTCACCTTTATTGCCCAGATCTACTGCAACAGTGAGCAATGTTCTCACCATCAGGGATGGGGAGGGATCAGTATTTCTAAGAAGGGAAAACTGAACCTCAAAATAAGGAAGATTGCAGCAGCCATGCTGACTAACAGAGCGATGACATTAACTAGTGCCGACGTGCAGATATACTGTAAAATCAGAAGCTAAACAATGTTCAAAGATGGGCCATCAAGGAGACATCATGCCTGTACATATCCTGCTATCAATTCACCGTGACTCTCAATTATCTTAGAGTTAAGGATGCCCCACATTACTGCAGGCAGAAATGATATCTCAAGAAAGAAATAGACCAATCTTGGACAAACATCACACAAGTAATAAGCTGTTCTCCCAGAGAGGAAGAAATCTGCTTTTAAGAGGTGCATACAGTGCAGAAAAGTGATTTCCTTCTCCTGCACAAATACACTTTAAATTGAAAACACTCATTTATCCTCTCAACAATCGGCACTTTTATCTCACATTTTAGTTCAGATCAGAGGAGAAAGATGTCACAGCCAAAGTTCTCTGTATCTTAAAGTGGAATTTGCACAACAATAAAAAGAATGACAAACCACTTTCCCTCAGTCGGAACTAAGAAACAGGGTGACGCCTGTATGGTCGTGAGTAGTCGCCCAAAGAGTTGTACCTTTATCTGGTCGCCGCCGGATTTTTAACATTTTGAAAAATTTCAGCGACCTGCTGCGACTATGACGGGTGCTGGCAATCGCCGAAAAAAAATTGCGTAAGTGGGACAGGCCCTTCATAGACAGACTCTCTTAAGGGTCTTAAGAGTCTCATGATTGTGGGGATGCTTCTTACACTGTAACCAAAATTAATTATAAAGAGGTCTGTAATAATGAGAGTAGACTGCAAACCCTAATCTAAACCTAATCCCAGTAAAGGAAACATTAAAGGTATATATTGTAACAAAGTTGCAACAAGCTAAGAACAACAGAACTATTTCATAACCTCTCCAGATCCAGTGAAGACCCAAACACTTTCCATGCATTAGAACTCAGTTTTATATATATATATATATATATATAAAAATGGATTTCGAGTGCAGATAAATTTAAATTAGGATATCCAAATACAGGACATACAGATCTTCACTGGCAAAATACAGGCTGGACGATCAATTGATATAAGGAACTGCAGATGCTGGTTTACAAAAAAAAGACAAAGTGCTGGAGTAATTCAGTACCGCTGAGTTACTCCAGCACTTGGTGTCTTTTTTTAGATGATCAATCGGAGGTACTATGTAGTCTATGGTAGTGGCTGCACCACAGGAGCACAAGAGCGGCTCGTGATTCAAGCTTCAGTGGCTTTCAGAGTTTGAAAGACTGTATAACTCACTTGCTGTTATGGGTCGTTTGCACTCATGAATTCACTCCTATTATAAACTGCAGCTGTCAGTAAATATCCTATAGATCTGTTCTAGAAAAAACATGAAGATAAAGCCATTAGTAGCTAATGAGTTGTTAATGAGTTGTAGTTAGTCAAAATGCAGTTGCGCGTGATTGTTCCTGAACAATACATGTTAATTAGCAGCTATTTACTTGATACTTTTACCTGGGCTGGTTTCACCTCCTCTGCACCCTGCAACCCCCAACCCTCTGCCTCCCCCCCCCCCCCCAGCAGTTTTGTACCAGCGTGATGTCAACAGGTTACCCACTGTTACAAAGTGCCTTCCTCATGTCACAAGAAGATGGAGCAATTGTTAATGCTTGAGCAGCCAAGCCACTGAATGGTTCATTAGGTTTCAAGAGGTTGTTTTTTCATTGAATGCCTTTTAGCTTCAGTGGGCTGTTATCATTAGCACCGGGTACAACCCCGAAGAGGTGGTCTCATATCCACATGGAAAGAGTCTGGGCCAAGACGGTCACTAGTCACCCCACCTATTTATGCTCATTTAGAATGCCAACATGCCCGCCCACCCACCACACATTTCTTGTGTCATTTTTTTGTCCCTAGTTTTACAAGGGGAAGGGAACTGTATCTGTATCACTAACTGTAGCACTGCATGGATATTTAATACTTTAAAAGATTATGTATAAAGATACAACTTACAATAGTGTCATAGGCAATACTGTTATTTAATAAAAGGCAACTATTAATATTCCCAAATTATATTTAAGACGTATTTCCCCCCCCCCCCCATTCACAGGGTGTGGACATTGTTTAGTTTAGAGCTTTGTGTCTCTAAGCTGAACAATGTTTAGTGTGAAAGAGGCCATTCGGCCCATCGAGTCCATGCTGATCATTGATTAACACTAGTTTTATGTTATCGCACTTTCCGTACACATGAAGGGCAATTTTACAGAGGCCAATTAATTTACAAACCCACATGTCTTTTGAGATGTGGGAGGAAACCAGAGTACAAGGAGGAAACCCACACAGTTACAGGGAGGACGTGCAAACTCCACTCAGACAGCATTCAAGGTCAGGATCGATCCTGGGTCTCTGGCGCTGCGAGGCAGCAGGTCCACCAACACTGTACCAAGGAGACAGATCGTGAATCAATTGCATTAGTGGTCTGGAGGTACACACAGACAGACTGTCCAAGGTGAACCAGGACAGTCTAGCTGTCACAGTGGGATCCATACTCACTTCTCCAGAACACTGGCTTTGACTTCTGCAATGTTATGATACTGTACTCCCATATAGATAAGAGTCTAGGAAGGAACTGCAGATGCTGATTTAAACCGAAGATAGATACAAATTGCTGGAGTAACTCAGTCGGACAGGCTGCATCTCTGGAGAGAAGGAATGGGTGACGTTTTGGGTCGAGACCCTTCTTCAGACTGAAGAACGGCCTTGACCCGAAACAGCACCCATTCCCCTCTCCAGAGATGATGCCTGTCCTGCTGAGTTACTCTAGCATTTTGTATCTATTTTAGGTAAGAGTCAAATTCATTTTGGCCAAATGTATTGCAGTATTACAGAATGACACAGTAGAAATGCAAATACTACATGTGAAATTTCTTTGACAAAGACAGGATCATTTTGACAGTATTAGGAAAAAGCAAAAAACTTAAACTACTAATATTTAGCAACTTTCCTATGCTGTATTTTTCCTCTAACAGTAATGCAATAACACGGTTTTCTCTGACCACAATGCTATATTGCTGCATTGTACACTCTGGCATTTTCCTCTGCTCTATCTGTTGTACTCGCGTACAACATCATCGGCCTGGTGTATAGCATGATTTGATAGCAGAGTTTTTCCACTGCATCTTGGTAAATTAATTTGAATATCACTGTACCTCAATCGGTACACGTGACAATAAAAGACCTTTGAAACCTCAAATGCAACAATATTAAATCAGAGTATTTCTGTGGAATATATTCATTATTGCATGGATTTAATCAAAACCCAAAATAATGGAACCACATTCTCTCTAGAACAGCAAAATAACATTTACGAATGTGGTGTTTTATTCCAGATGTTATAAATCCTGTTTTTTTTTTTTTAACTCTCATTTTTCAAATTAGTCCATCCCTCCTTCTCCAATTCACTTGTAATTTGGGATTTCAAATTCTAACAGATTGGGTTAGACTTTTTGTACATTTTTCATACGATTGCTTAAAGAGATAGGGTTGGTGGCTTGTGCCAGATGTCTGTCTGTTCTTAGTGGACAGTTGGCTGACAGCAACTTGCTGTCTGATACCCACGGAACACTTATAGGCTGTGCAAGTCTATCAAAGCAAGTTGTGCACTGTAATTTGGCGCTGACACAAATCCTTTGTATTCTAAACCTGAATTTTATTTTCTTCAAGGGTATTATAATTTTTTTGTGTCATACTGCTGCAGACAGGCACTTATGGTAGGATTTGTCCAATGTACAGCAATCTGCATATTGAATTGAACATTATAACTTAAAATGCAACGAGGCACCACTGCGTCAACTCTTTCCTCTTGTAAACATCCATACACTGTGGAAATGTCATTCATCTACCTCATTATCAATGCTATAACATTCATGCTTGGAATCTTCAGTTTGGGGATTGGGAGGGCTTCTTATGACTTTCAATCCAGAAATGAAAGATAATTATACCCGTGACTTTAACATGTGCATTGGGGACAATTACACATTCTTCTCATCATCACATTGGTATTGGATCATTATTGTCATTTATACCGAGATACAGTGGAAAGCTTTTGTTTGCGTGCTATCCAGTCAAATCAAATTATACTATCTAGACATAACTAAAACTCTGATCTTGTGCTCTTCTGGTTTGCGGGGTTTTGCTATTTGCGCAAAAACGGTACGCGATAGTGCTACAAACTTTCGCCAGGTTACTCACTGTTCTCATGTGCTGCGAGTGCAAAAAGTTTTGTTCCAATCGGTGGTATATTGTAAAAGTTATTGAGGTTTAAAAATCTTAGAAAACCGCGCGTGCGCCGATTCCTTCAGTCAGCGCCATGCAGATTGGTCTCTTCTCCTGTCAGTCAATGCCACGGCCGGGATGGCAACGCCCCTCCCGCCTCACTCACAAACTCATCTCTTCCCTCCTCACAGTAACTTGTCTACCGAAAAATACCAGAGTACAGGATATCATTTTACAGGATATAGCATTACAGTTACACCAAAAAAGTCCAGGGTCTGCAATGGGGTAGGTTGGAAGATTGGGAATGCACCCTAGTTTAAGGGAGGACTGTTCAGTAATCGGGTAACTACAGAGAAGAAGCTGTCCCTGAATCTGGTGATAAGTGTTTTCAAGCTTTTGTATCATTTGCCTAACAGCAGAGAGGACAAGAGGAAATGGATTATGTTGGCTTATTCAGAAAATTACTCCCACTTTGTGGGAAGTTAAGGAATAGTGAAATACTAAAGTCGACGAGGTTCCACCTTCAGCATGTGCAGGTTTAGGTTTAGACCCATGCGGTCACAGGGAGAACGTGCAAACTCTGTACAGACAGCACCCGTAGTCAGGGTTGAACCCGGAGCAAGGCAGGAACTCTACGTTGGCTTATTCTACCACTGCACGACTATGTCACCCTGTGCATTGTAACCTTAGTAATTCAATGCCACAGTTTCAGCAATATCAGCTCCAACTATGCCATAACTAGATAGAAAAATACCACGCAGTGTAATTTAAAATGTCATAACATCATGACATCTTCAGCAAATAAGAAAGTAAATAGTGTTATGGCAGATCAAACCACATTTCTGGCAGTTTAGTCAAGTAATAATTATTTAAATCACATCCACAGCTATTAATTTTCTACTCTGGTATATTTATATATTGACATGAAGATCTCAAAAGAAAATGGTTAGTGATCATTCTCAATTCCTCAACACCAAAAACAAATTTAAGAATATTTTGATTGGGAAGAATTAAATTTCCATTGATTCTTAATTAATACACAGCAGAATTTTATAAAATAATTCCTCCCAAGGTAATTTTTCCAAGAAGCAGCTGGTCACTTACTCCACCCATCTGCAAATCAAAGACCCTTTCACCTGTATCCAACCATCACTTGCCAGTCTTTTCCCCACCCCTACATCTTTTCCAGTTTTTTCTCGCCCCCTTACTATCAATCTGAAGCAGGCTCCCGACGTGAAATGTCACCTGTCCATGTCCTCCAGAGATGTTCCCCGAGCCGCTAAAATCCTCTAGCACTTTATGTTTCGATCAGAATCCAACTCCACTCAGGGCAAAGAGATTTAACTCAATCTTGTTCAGTTACAAGGTCATGATGTCATAAGGAATAGGAGTAGAATCAGGCCATTCGGCCCATCAAGTCTACTCCACTATTCAATCATGGCTGATCTATCTCTCCCTCCTAACCCCATTCTCCTGCTTTCTCCCAGTAACCACTGCCAGCTGTACTAATCAAGAATCTATCTATCTCTGCCTTAAAAACATCCACTGACCTGGCCTTCACAGCCTTCTGTGGCAAAGAATTCCACAGATTCACTACCCTCTGACTAAAGAAATTTCTCCTCACTTTACTTTAGTAACTTTATTAAACAGTTAGTGATTCTATTGGAAATTACACATTGGCTTCAAGATGTAAATCAATGGTTAAGGTGAGAGGAGAAAGATTTAATTGGAGGTACACAAAAATGCTGGAGAAACTCAGCGGGTGCAGCAGCATCTATGGAGCGAAGGAAATAGGTAACGTTTCGGGCCGAAACCCTTCTTCAGATTCAGGGGCAGTTTCTTCCACTCGGTGGTTCTATGGTACAAGTGGCCAGGTAGTTACTATAACGATGTTCAAAAAGGCATGGACAGGTAAATGGATATTAAAGGTTTAGAGAGATCTAGGTCAAACGGAATTAGCTTAGATGGGGCATTTTGGTCGGCATGGATGAGCTGGGCTGAAGTGCTTGTTTCCGTGCTGTACGGCTATGAACCGACGGAAACCACATTAGAAACAGAACTTGCGTCCAATTGCACAATCCTATTGCATTAAGGTACTCATGGTTGAACCAGCCAGCATTCATTGCCTTGACTGATGAACTAACCCAGGGAGAAGTGACCATACACCCATTGTGAAGCCATACCCCATATAGGAAAACAAAACATCATAACCAGACTCATAGGTCCTCAATTCTCACCCCCACCTCTTTTCTAGGTTTCTCCCCCAACTACAACCTGTCTGAAGAAGGGTCACAACCCAAAATGTCACCTATGTACTCCAGAGATGCTGCCTGACCATTGAGTTACTCCAGCACTTTGTGACTATCTTGAACCAACACTGCGTGGGAAAGGACTAACCAGTGGTTGTACCTCCAATTGACCTTTGTTCTATGTAAGATTCCAGCATCTCCAGTCCCTTGAGTTTATCAATTAACATCTGATACTTTCAGCAACCAGCAGTAGAAATCAGAGCTGATATATATATATATTTTTAAAACAGTGTATTCGCCTTGTACCGACTTTATTTACAGATAGGACATCTCAATCCGCTTCTCATTCCATCAATAAAGCATTTGGAAATACAGCATCAAATATCTGCTGAAACCAAAACCCGACCCAAATCACAGCCAATCTGAAGTGGAACCGAAGCTGAAGGCTTAACCCATCATTGCCACACACAACCATGTCCAGTTGACCTCCACCAGCAGGGCCTCCATTAGCAGGCGATATGGAACATCTGTAGATAAATCCTGACCTTTAGCCCTCACTGACACAGAGCCGGACTAGCTCCACCTGACCCAAGCTGGAGGACATCATATATTTCCAACGATAAGCCAAATACATACTGTAGAGACCGACAGTGGCGTAACTGTAGAGCTACTGCCGACAGTGCCAGAAACTCGGTTCAATCCCGGCTACATTGGCTTGACTGTGTGTATGTCTCCCACTCACAAAACAATCGGACTAGCTGTTGGGTAAGACTATCTAGGGTCATCACATTTAACCACGGAGCGAGATCACTGAACAACATTACACAGGGTAGCACGGTGGTGCAGCGGTCCAGCCACTACCTTACAGCGCCAGAGACCCGGGTTTGATCCCGATTATGGGTACTTGTCCGTATGGAGTGTGTACCTTCTCCCCGTTACCTATGTGGATTTTTGCCGAGATCTTCGGTTTCCTCCCACGCTCCAAAGACGTACAGGTTTGTAGGTCGCTTGGCTTGGCATAAATGTAAAATTGTCCCTAGTGTGTGTAGGATAGTGTAAGTGTGTGGGGATCGCTGGTCGGTGTGGACTTGGTGGGCCGAAGGGCCCGTTTCTGCGCTGTGTTTCTAAATTAAACTAAACATGCAGGATGGAAACAGGCACTGCGTCAATATGCCCATGTCAACCCAGATGCCATCTACGCTAGTCCATATCCCTCTAAACATTCTCGATTCATAGTTCAGAAAATACAAAGTACTGTAGGAACTCAGTGGGTCGGGCAGCGTCTGTGGAGGGAATGGATTGGCAATGTTCTGGGTCAGGATCAAACTTCAGACCCCGCTCTATTCATAGTTAGGTCCCATTAGTCTCAAGCTGATAAACCTCACTCTGCACAGCAGGAGCATCACCAATCCAATCACTATTTGAGACGCCAGTCTGATTGAGGTTACTGGGACAGCAGTGATTTGAGGTTCAGCCAATTTACTGGCAAGATGTTATGTGGAGGACACCTGGACCTTTACCCTGCGATCACACAGCTGGGGTAGCTTTGAAAGGAACAACTCCAGGGCTAGTCCCACACCAAATTAAACGGTGGCAAATCCCAACCTTCAGCCCTTCTCGTCGCTCCATTTCTACGCCCTCATATACCTACCGATCTCAATTTTACAAGCATCACCATTTGACCCAGAATCCACAGCCCCTCTACAAAAGTGTTCCATATTTCTTCCATTCTTTGAAGCTCTTCCTCATTTTGATATCCAATCTTTAATTATACATTTTATTCTGTCTTCCACCAACTAACATGATTAAATAGATGTTACCACTGCACCCGATGCCTTTATTTTCTAAACACCTCGATGGGCCACCTCATAAACCACGTGTACTCTTGGAAAACAAGTTTACTCAATCTGCCACAACATTTAAAAACACCAGTGTAACAACTCTTGATATTCTGAACTGCAATTCTTCACGCCAGTACTCTAGGAGGGGAAACTATTGTGCACATAAAAGTGGATTTGATTGAACCAGCCTTCTCGTTAACACTTTCTCGTGCATCACTATTTATCTTAAGTTTAACCACATTAGATTCCATCTACATTCTACACCGATTCCCTTACAGCTGTCATTCCTTTAAATGTCACTAATCAGCTCCTAATGAGGTCCCACACCCCCCCCCTCCCTCCCACCCACCGCACAAGCTCGCTGTCAACAACCTGACAACATATGGCCCACAATCAATAATGTTACACTGAAAAGAACAGAATC
The DNA here is from genome assembly GCA_038087875.1 of Malacoraja senta. Classification (NCBI taxonomy): domain Eukaryota; kingdom Metazoa; phylum Chordata; class Chondrichthyes; order Rajiformes; family Rajidae; genus Malacoraja; species Malacoraja senta. The sequence goes on from CM075987.1 coordinate 15,731,871, forward strand.
GTTTAGTAATACAACTGGTCAATGCAAACACCACAAGATAAGAATCACCACATAGAGAACAAATGATCCCATTAATGGTCTGCTTCATCCACCTCTACTCAGTGAATCTGAAGTTCTATGCTCTACTGCCTTGGATGCATTAGGATAATATTGCCCACCAGTTCAGCTTGGTTGATGATGTTTCTTTTTTAATAAACTTCAACTAAAAAACTGCATTCGCCATATCCACCAAATGGAACATTATTTAATGGAACACTGCGAAGGAAATGTACCAACTGAAGGCTAAAGCTGCCAAAAAAAAAAAGAACAAAGCGGTTACATTTTATAATAATCAACCAAATTACAGCCAGGAAGTTATTCTCTGTAGCTTGAACATTCCTACCAAGAAATTCTAATGCACCCCATTAGTAACTCCAAAGTCTGCAAATAGACAGAGAAATTAATTTAAAATTCTGCAAGTGTTATATTCCTAATATTAGTTACAAAGCAAATCACAAAATATTGTGCCACTTTATAGAATTCAAAATTGAATAAATTCAACTCCAAACCACATGAGGAGAATGGGACAGCTTGGTCAATGTAGTTCATTTTCAGGAGCAACTTTTGATGTGGGGACTTTGAAGGATTCAGTGACAGACTTCAAAGTCCAGGGCCGTGGCAGATGATGTGGAACAAAGAAAATCAGGATTGCCCAAGGCTAGAACATAAAGAGTGCACAGACTGGAGTGTCATGGGCTGCAGAGGTTACAGAAATAGAGGTGCAAGGCCATGGAGAATTTGAAAACATGAATTTGAATGTAGCTGGACTGGTAGCCAGTGTTGGTCAGCACCTACAGGGATGTTGGATGTGTGGAATTTGATGCTCATTAGCAAATAGAATTTTGAAAGACTTCCTAGTTTATGACGAGTGGAATGTCAGTCTGCTCAGTAATGTTCAGTTCAGTTTATTGTCACGTACAGGTACAGCGAAAAGCTTTTGTTGCATGCTAGCCAGTCAGCGTAAAGATGATACGTGGTTACAATCGAGCCATATAGGATATGGATACATAAGGGAGTAACATTCAGCACAAGGCAAAGCCTGTAAAATCCAATCAAAGATAGTCCGAGGGTCACCAATGAGGTAGACAGTAGCTCAGGGCTGCTCTCTAGTTGTGGTAGGATAATTCAGTTGCCCGAATACAGCTGGGAAGAAATTGTCCTGAATCTGGAGGTGTGCATTTTCACACTTCTATACATTTTGCCTGATGGGAGAGGGGAGTAGGAGGAATGTCCAGGGTGAGCCCTGTCCTTGAATATGCTGCTGGCCTTGCCGAGGTATAAATTGACTCAATGGAAGGGAGGTTTAAACGTATGTGGGATGGTCTGGGCAGAGCAATAGTCAACCAGAGGGGAATCAAAGGCATGGATGCGAGTTCCAATAGCAAATGAGACAGGTGCTTTTGCTGAAGTGGAAGCAACCGGTCCTGCAATGGAGCAGGTATTTGGTCAGCAGATCTCAACAGGGCCAAATATGAACAAGGTTGGAAGCATTTAGTTCAGTCCAAGGCAAACGACCAAGAGTCAGTAAAAGGAACAAAAGGTTTGTGGAGGGAACCATCGAGAATAAATGCTTAATATTTCCCAGTACTCATCTTAAACTGGGATTTAAACAGTTAATAGATGAAGGGCGAGGAACATCTATAGAAAAATATGCAACATTATTGTAAATGTGCAGAATTTTAGTTACTTGCTAATTAAGTTAGATTACACTCTTCTGTAGAATATTTGCTAAAGGACGTTGACATTTGATACAAGAGCACAAAACACATTTGGGTTAATTTATACTAAAGTAGCAAACAGCTAAAGGTACAATGACAATGCAGATCATATTTATAAGAGATGCATGTATGTGGGCAAGAAAACAGGACAATTTATAAATTGAAGAGGACTAATTTATGGATTTGTTGTAACCAAGCACCAATATCAAAATATCATTTGTAATAGTTAAGAGGCAAAATCTTTGGTTGAGTGGAAATTTTCATTGGATCAACATTACGTTAAATTATTTCAGCCTAATGTGTTTTCTTATAGATGGTGGGTACAATAACACAGAACAGCATAGGCACAGGCCTTTCAACCCAATGTCCACTCCAAACATGCTGCCACGTTCAACTAATCTCCTTTCCTGCAAGTGACCCGTGTACCTCCATTTCCTGCCAATCCATGTGTCTTTCTAAATATCTCCAAAATGCCATCATTGCATCTCCCTCCACCATCAGCTCCCCTGCAGCATGTCCCAGGCACCTGCCATTCCCCTGCAGCATGTCCCAGGCACCTGCCATTCCCCTGCAGCATGTCCCAGGCACCTGCCACTCTGTACAAAAAGCAACTCACCCTGCACATCTCCTCTAAACATTGTCCTCCTCCCTTTAAAGCTGTGCCCTACAGTCTTCGACATTTCCACCCTGGATAAAAGGTTCTGACCTTCCACCCCATTTATGCCTCTCATAATTTTAATATACTTCGATCAGGTCTCCCCCGAGCCTCTGATGCTCCAGAGAAACCAATTCAACACCATTAGAACAGATAAACTAACAGGACACTCATGAAATCTTTAAGTGACAACAAAAACATTATCTGCATCCCAGTCCTCTTAATCAAGACTACAGGCAGTAGTTTAATTGTTTAGTTTATATTCTATTATCTTTGGCGACATCAGAACTGGCTCGTGCTTATATTTTAAACACGTTTTTAAACTGCATGCAAATAGGACTAGGAGCAATAACATTTAAAATCACGGAATGCTGTCAGGCTCACAAGTGGTACCGAATTTCCACAGCATAAAGAAATAATCCAGGAGTACAAGAAAATATTGATGAATTCAAATATTATGATCCACTAGAGCTGTTTGCTGTCACTTAAACCATGCCAGGAGATTCACTGTTGACATTTCTATCCATGCTTTTGTGCAACAGCCATCAAGAATAATGTGGTTGTGTTATTTGACATGATTATAGAAGATTTATGTATGATTACAGGAATTGAACCTGCAGTGGGGAGAAAAAAAAACTCCTAACACACCACTAAGTCTTTTCTTGCAGAACAAGCTTCACATTCTCCCAAAAGCTTTGCCTGTCCCCGTGTGGTCGTGAAGTGTAACTGCAAGCATGTTATCATTCAGTATTCTAACAGTTGTAAAGAAATCTCTTGTGTAAACAGTGATTGTATGCCTGGTGACAATTGTGTCGAGTATTTACTAATGTAGTAAAATATAATATATTAGACAAAACAAGCAGGTTGCTTATTTATGCACTTGCTCAATTAACATGAAAGGAATTTGCTAAAAATGTTAAATAGTCTGGCATCATAGGTAATAACTATGAATTTAGACACAACTTTACATGTAGTGGGCCATCCTATATTTGTATGTAGTGGGCCATCCTATATTTGTATGTAGTGGGCCATCCAATATTTGTATGTAGTGGGCCATCCAATATTTGTATGTAGTGGGCCATCCAATATTTGTATGTAGTGGGCCATCCAATATTTGTATGTAGTGGGCCATCCAATATTTGTATGTAGTGGGCCATCCAATATTTGTATGTAGTGGGCCATCCAATATTTGTATGTAGTGGGCCATCCAATATTTGTATGTAGTGGGCCATCCAATATTTGTATGTAGTGGGCCATCCAATATTTGCACTGGGAATAACTTGGCAATTCTATTTATAGCACCCAGATCCACTAGCCCGGCTGATGCAGGACAAGGTTACAAGCAACAGCAAAGAAAAGTGCTGGAGAAACTCAGTGGGTCAGGCAGGGTCCGTGGAGGGAATGGACAGATGGCAGGTGTTAGGTTGGGACTCTTCTTCAGATTGATAACCAGTCTCTACCCAAATTGTTGTTTATCCATTCTACCCAGGGTGGCACGGTGGTGCAGCGGTAGCATTGCTGCCTTACTGCGCTTGCAGCGCCGGAAGCCCGTGTTTGATCCCGACTACGGGTGCTGTCTGTATGGAGTTTGTACCTTCTCCCCGCGACCACGAGGGTTTTCTCAGAGATCTTTGGTTTCCTGCCACACTCCAAAGACTTACAGGTTTGTAGGTTAATTGGCTTGGCACGTGTGTAAAGAGATGAGTCTACCATGTCAATAGTTAATCATACAGTCATAAAGCACAGAAACAGGCTCTTCGGCCCAATTTGCCCACGCCCGGCAAGATGCCCCATCTACAATAGCCTCATGTGCTCGCCGCATTTCACCCATATCCCTCTGAACCTTTCCCATTCACGTACCTGTCCAAATATTTTTTCATATCAAATTCTCACAATTTGTTGTGTGTCAAACATTGAGAGCCAGAGAGGGCATTCATACCAGGACTCCAGTCCCCGACCTTGGGCTTCCTCATTGGGAAATAACACCAATGAAGCTTTTAACTAGGGCCTATATTATAGATTTACAGAATCACACAAAGTAACCACTATTGTACACACACAAAAGTAATACGTCACATACAACTTCCATATACAGGGCAAGTTAAAGATATTACATTGAGACTAATATGGTTAGTGTTGGTATTGGAATGGCATTCACTCATTAACAACAAACATGTCTTGGAAAATATTCTTAGTTTTTACTTTAAATGCCAGTCTGTTGGTTGTTGTCAGTGTTTTTCAATCAAAAATCAGGCTACATTTATCAACCATCAATATAACCAAGGAGATGCAAGAAACTGCAGATGCTGGAATCTTAAGCAATACACAAAGTGCTTGTGTAACTCAGCAGGTCAGGCAGATTCTGTGGGGGTGGGGGGGGGGGGTGGATAGAAGAGGAATGCATAGGCAACATTTTGGGCAAGACTGAAGAAGGGTCCCAAACCAAAACATCACCTATCCATTCCCGCCACAGATGCTGCCTGACCCACCGAGTTACTCTAGCACTTTGGGTTGTGATAAATATGCATAATGTTGTGGACACTTTTAGCTTGTATAATTACTGAAATCCAAATCTAAACAAATAAATGTTATAATTCATTCACAGCATGATTAATAAACATACATATCATGTTAAAGGTGGCGATTTGCCATACTGGGGCACACCGTCACAAAATAAAAAGCACAGGTTGTAGTGTTGTAGTGCACATTTGTACAGCTCTTGGTAAATTTGCTGAAAAGATACATTGGCATCTGCTGCAACAGTGTGACACCTGGATTATTCCACACCAGGCAGATTTCTGATCTCTCCAGGGAAGTGTGAGAGTGTGAGTGTGAGTGTGTGTAGAGGGGTGAGGTGGAAGTCTGATACAAACGGTTTTAAATTTAAAAGAAGTTGCAAGGCAAAACTCCTAAAACCCACTTGGTGGCAAAAACAACACTGTTTTTCTTTGATGCAAGGAAAGGCAACTGTTGGTTTAGGAAAAAATAGACATCATATGCTAGAGTAACTTAGCCTCATCTCTGGAAAACATGGATAGGCAAGGATTCAGATCGACCCAAAACATCACCTATCAATGTTCTCCAGAGATGCTGTCTAACCCAGTGTGTTTTAAATTTTGTTACAATTTAAACAATTACACATGAAATATTTCCCTCATAATAGCAAGACTGAGGTAACCTTTATTTAAAAAAAAAATCCAATTTCAGAACATACGTTTGACGGCACTGGGCCAATATTCGCTGGAGTTTAGAAGAATGAGGGGGCAGCTCATTGAAACGTACAGAATAGTGAAAGGCTTGGATAGAGTGGCTGTGGAGAGGATGTTTCCACTAGTGGGAGAGTCTAGGACTAGAGGTCACAGCTTCAGAATTAAAGGACAATCTTTTTCGGAGGAGGAATTTCTTTAGTCAGAGGATGGTGAATCTGTGGAATTCATTGTCTCTAAAGGCTATAAAGGCCAATCAGTGGATATTTTCTAAGGCAGAGATTGATAGATTCTTCATTAGTACAGGTATTAGGGGTTATGGGGAGAAGGCAAGAGAATGGGGAGAGATAGATCAGCCATGATTGAATGGCAGAGTGGACTTGATGGGCTGAATGGCCTTCTTCTGCTCCTATCACTTATGATCTAATGATTTAATTTTAACATTCCAACAAACCTTTGCATAGGCCTGCAATTCTTTGCGTCCCAGGAAACGATTATAAAACTCTGGTTGCCTCCAGGGAGAGATGATCTGTGATAAGAAAAAACAAGCAAAAAGGAATCAACCAAAGTTGATCAAAATCAAACCAGCAAAATTAGAGTTCTTGAATTCACCTTGACAACCCTGAAAACTTTATCCCGGAACACGATTTTAATATTTCTGACTCAGAAAGTTGAACAAAGATCTTAAATTCTGCAGGTGCGTTTCAAAGCTCTCAAGAAAAACAATACAGCAAGTTGTTAAAAACAAGTTACAGTATTGAAGCACCTCTCTGGGTTGCTGCAAGAGGGAAACACATGAAACACCACTACTAGGTGGTAATATTGGGAGCGATGCAAAATTCAGTTGTATCACTGTCCTACAAAAACCACCACGCTGGGTACTGGAATGACTATTGCTGAACAACTAGAATTCAGGGGGCAACTCTTTCCACTCAAGAGGGCAGTCCTTGTTGGAAATGAGCTGTCAGAGGAAGCTATAGAAGAGAGGACAAGTGTGCCGTTTAAAAGACACTTAGACAGATGTACAGGAAAGAACTGCAGTTGTTGGTTTAAATCAAAAGTAGACACAAAATGCTGGAGTAACTCAGCGCGACAGGCAGCATCTCTGGAGAGAAGGAATTGGTGACGTTTCGGTTCGAGACCCTTCTTCAGACATTTAGACAGATGTAGATAGGAAGGGTTAAGAGGGCCATGGGTCAAATGGGACTAGTCCAGTAGGCCAACGTGGTCAGAATGCCTGCATTTCACCCATATCCCTCCAAACCTTTCCCATCCATACACCGATCCAAATATCGTGTCAATGTTTTTAATGTCCCCTCCCTCAACGACGTCCTCTGGCAGCCTATTCCATATATCCACCACCTTCTGTAGAAAAAGTTGCCCCTTGGGTTCATGTTAAGTCTACCTCCATTCTCCCCATAGCAGGGCAATCAAAACTAAACACAAATTAATCATTCCAGAATAATTACAATTTTATGCAAGAGTAATGATGACAGAGTTTGCTGCAAGAAATACATGCAAAGATTATGAAACAAAGTTCTCACCTTAACTTCAGGATAAAGGGCATAGCAAGTCAGTTCAAATCGGACCTGGTCATTTCCCTGAAAAGAAAATAAGTAAAGTTAAATACATTGAAAGCCACAAATACTGCTCACCTCAAAGCAGCTCCTGCAATGACTAATTGTAGCGGTAAAATTTTAGGCTAGAAGTCATTGTTGTGAATTTGGTAAACATTTAGTGGTATGATAACAGCATTTCACTCTGTTTGTGTGGGGAGGAACTGCAGATGCCGGTTTACACTGAAGTTAGACACAAAATGCTGGTGTAACTCAGCGGGACAGGCAGCATCTCTGGATAGAAGGAATGGATGACATAGAAACATAGAAAAATAGGTGCAGGAGTAGGCCATTCAGTAGCCCGTTCCTGCTTTCCCCCCATATCCCTTGATTCCTGTAGCCCAAAGAGCTAAATCTAACTTGTAAACATCCAGTGAATTGGCCTCCACTGCCTTCTGTGGCAGAGAATTCCACAGATTCACAACTCTCTGGGTGAAGAAATTTTTCCTCATCTCAGTCTTAAATTCACTGCCCGCTGTACCCGCATGCTTACTTTCAGTGACTGATGAACAAGCATACACCCAGGTCTCGTTGCACCTCCCCTTTTCCTAATCTGACACCATTCAGATAATAATCTGCCTTCCTGTTCTTGTGACCAAAGTGGATAACCTTACATTTATCCACATTAATACTGCATCTGCCATGCATCTGCCCATTCACCTAACCTATCCAAGTCATCCTGCAGCCTCATAACATCCTCATCGCAGCTCACACTGCCACCCAACTTTGTGTCATCCGCAAACTTGGAGAAGTCACATTCCCTTGTCTAAATCGTTAATAAATATTGTAAATAACTGGGGTCCCAGCACCGAGCCTTGCGGCACCCCACTAGTCACTGCCTGCCATTCTAAAAAGGACCCGTTAATTCCTACTCTTTGCTTCCTGTCTGCCAACCAGTTCTCTATCCATGTCATTACCCTACCCCCAATACCATGTGCTCTAATTTTGCACACTAATCTCTTGTGTGGGACCTTGTCAAAGGCTTTTTGAAAGTCCAGATACACTGGCTCTCCCTTATCCATTCTACTTGGTACATCCTCAAAAAATTCCAGATGATTGGTCAAGCATGACGTTTCAGGTCAAGTTCTATGTTCAGACCTGGAGGTTTGAAGAAGGGTCTCGACCCGATATGCCCCCACTCCTTCTCTCCAGAGAAGCTGCCTGTCCTACTGAGTTACCCCAGTATTTTGTGTCCATCATCACTCTATTTATCTTAAATACAGATGGGAACCCTCTTATTTTAAAATGAGCCGTGGTGTCCATTAAAAAAGGGTGGACAGAGGAATATTATTCCGTTGTTCAGAAAAAACGCTCCATAGCTCCTGGACAGTCCGCTCCAATCTCATTACTGGACAGACTACACTGACTGGCCTGTTGCATTGTGTTGCTTGGGCAAAACTGGATCAAACCAATTTAAAACAACTAACCATTTGGGGAAAAATCCTGACTTGGATGATTACGGAACAGACATATTGATGGACTTTCAGTGGAAGAAGAATATCCACATGGTTAGATGTCAAGGAGAAGGTGAATTCTGCCCCTTTGGTGCGTGCTGCTTGTATCTTGGAGAATGTAAATGATAAACAATCCCAAAGGCAGTGGGCTGGGTATTATTATGCAGCCTTGATTAGATACAACTAGCTGAACTGCACAGATAAAAACAATCTGTATATTTACAGCAGCCATTTAGTGCTACACGTATTGATGAAGATCTGATGTCAGAATTTTAATTTAGTTTTGTTTAAAGATACAGAATGGATACAGTCCTTTGGCCCAGCAGGTCCATGCCAACCTGTTCACTTCAATGTTATCCCACTTTCTCATCCACTCCCTACACACTGGAGGCAATCTACAAAGTCAATGCAGGAAAGTAAAGGGGCTGTCCCACTTGGGCGACCTAATCTGCGAGTTTAGAAGAGTGTTTTCGACCTTCAAACTCGCAACATGGTCGACACGTGGTCCTAGGAGGTCCTATGAGGTCACTGGAACTCTCCTTCATGCTCGAGGGAAGTTCCCGAAAATAGATCGCGGAAAATATTTCAGCATGTTGAAAAAATTTCTGCGAGTAAAATTTGGTCAGCATGGTTCTTTTGAACTCGTAGCGCAGTGGAGTGGGGTCACTATTTATTTACAGGCAGTCGAGGGCAGCCGTAGGCAATCTCCTTCACTGACCGGGCATTTTGATTGACTCATTGGAATTTTCAGGACCAAGGAAAACCTACCGGCAGGTAAAATGCCCGCTAAACTTTATTATACTTCTTCAAAGTGTCCCCCCCTCCACGCTCTCTAAAGGACTTACCATTACTGTGCAGCCTTTTTACCTTCCTCTTCACCGCGGGTGTGAATTACAGACAGCGCTCCCCCGCTTTCCCTGGCCCCCGCTTTCCCGATGTATGTGGTGTGTGGGTGTGTGGGTGGTTGGTCGATCCAGCTCGCGGTTTCAATGCGGACGGTCGATCCAGCTCGAGGCTTTCCTGGCGAGTGCCCTCGAGCTTGAAGGTCGAAGACACTCTTCTGAACTCGCGGATTAGGTCGCCCAAGTGGGACAGCCCCTTAACATTAACCCATCCACTCCATACACCTGAACACACCATTCCTGTCAAGTCGGCCGTTACTAATGAAGAAGAGCAATTAGGTATTTAGTGTTTCTGAGATAATAAAGGAATGCGAGGGGCTGCCACTCAACTAACCTCTCAAATCTTTCAATCACCCACTTAACCTTTAGGAATTATGGTGTAACCTTTTCCCTTCCAGGGGCTTTTCCCTTTCCCAGAACACACAGCGAGGTCAGTGCTGTTGAAACGCCAGTAAGTATTAAAATAAGGTTCAGTGGGCCGAGCCTAGTACCTGATTAAAGACTTCCAATTCTTCCGCTGAAGGGAAATATCCAGAGATGCAGCAAGGTATATTCCTAATTTCAGTTTAGTTTGGAGATACAGCATGGAAACAGGTCCTTTGAGTCCACGCTGACCATCACTCACCCGTACCCACTAGATCTATCACTTCCCATTTTTTCCATCCACTCCCAAGATGCTGCGGGCAATTTACAGAGGCCAATTAACTTACAAATCCACATTTGTAACAGAGAGAATGTGCAAACTCCACACAGACAGCACCAGAGGTCAGGATTGAACTCATGTCTCTTACGCTGCGAGGCAACGGCTCTGCCAGCTGCACCACTGTGCCACCCCTGGATATTATTAGCTGAACTGCACAGAAAAACAATCAGAACTGTATATGTACAGCAGTCATTTAGCAGCAAATCTATTAAAGTTCAGATGTCAGATTGAAAAATGAAGACATGAAATATGACATACATGTTTTACTTAATTATTTCATTGGCTTGAAAATAACGAATGCTGATTTTATTTAAGTGTTATTCTTATATTGCTGTTACTATTTTCAGTGGAGCAAGCTCCCAGGATAGATTTCAGATGGCCAGCTTAAACGCCAGAACTAAATGTACCAGAATCACCGCGGCCAATAGTTCAAGATGAAAATTATGATTTCAGGCTGAAGATAGTGTGGAGATACAAGTGTAGATGCTGGAGGGACTCAGTGGGTTTGGCATGATCTAAGGAGGGAATGGATAGATGACATTTCAGGTCGGGACCCTTCTTCAGATACTGCGAGTGGGTTAAGATCATAAGGACATAAATGATAGGAGGAGTATGAGGCCATTCAGCCCATCAAGTCTACTCCACCATTCAATCTATCGCTCCCTCCTAACCCCATTTTCCTGCCTTTTTCCCATAATTTCTGACACCCATACTTTCCTAATCTTTCATCCCAAAATACTGGGAGCAATTTACAGAAACCAATTAACCTCCAAATCCACATTCCATATCAATTCAGCATTAAGTAGCAAAGGGCTTGCTCCAGGGGCAGTGGCAGAGTGGCATTTGCCAGGAGGATTAAAAAAATATAATCAAACTTGTGGCAGTGCCCAAGGAGAGATAATCCAAGGGTGTGGTAAAATGCTGCCCACTTAGTCTGACACTGGACAAATACTGCCACCTAGTGGCAAGATGCAAAGCTTTTCCCAGCCAGAATGCTGTTCAGTATTGGAGACAAGAGACTGCAGATGCTGGAATCTTGAGGGGAAAACACACAAAGCTGGAGTAAACCAGTATTGATGTATTAGCACAGTGCTGCAGCGGGAGAGTTGCTGCCTTAGAACGCCAGAAACCCAGGTTGGATCCTGACTACGGGTGCTGTCTGTACAGAGTTTGTACCTTCTCCCTGTGACCGCATGGGTTTTCCATAAGTGCTCCGCTTTCCTCCGACACTCCAAAGATGTGGAGGTTGGTAGGTTAATTGGCTCAAGTAAAAATTGTAAAATTGTCTCTAGTGTGTAGGATAGTGCTAGATATACGGGGTGATCGCTGGTTGGTGCAAACTTGGTGGGCTGAAGGGCCCGTTTCCTCACTGTACCTCGATAGTAATTAGCTGTATCAGTTCCTGCAAAGTGTCATTTTATTTCTGTAGGGACAGAGTTCCAAATTGAGTTGCCGGGACCATACCTTTCCAGTAGCACCGTGGGACACAAACTGAGCCTTCTCCTGCTTTGCAATCTTGACCTGGCCCCTGGCAATGCAGGGTCTGGCCAGCGAGGTCCCGAGGAAGTACCTATCCTCGTACACAGCGCTCGACTGAACCCACGGCCAGATGAACTCTTCCACAAACTCCTTCCGCAGATCTTCAATGAAAACCTGGAACAAAAGCACAGCACGCATTGTTTTATGCAAAAAAAAAGCCAAAGAATTATTATAATTTAAAAAAAAAAAAATTTTAATAAATTATTTTATTTTATTAGAAGCGAGTACAGTAATATGGCACCAAGGTGCCTAATATATATTGACAGGTTACATTTTATGTACAGCTTCTTGTTAAAGCCAAAGAATGAAACATGGTCACGGCAGATTTAAACCCGCAACCTGTGTGATCAACATATCAAGCACAAGGCTCAACACTCTAGCTCAACGTTGCATTGTAGCAGGACTCCAGTCATTCGTCCAGTAATAAGGAGAAAAAATGGCACAGAATCCATTCTCAGTTTTAAAAAAAAAATCACATCCAGAATTAAGATGCATCAACATCAGTCCTTGTAGTGGTTGAGTTCCCATTCTGAAAGAGTGTGCAATCTCAACATGAAATCACAACTTTTAAAGGAGCTTTAGATGCAAAATAAATCCTGGCATCTTGACCAAGAAACATAAAACTATATGCTGGAGGGTCAGGGAGCATTCTGAGTATTCTACCATCACCCTCTTCCTTCAATATTCAAGGGATATGGGGAGAAAGCAGGAACGGGGTACTGATTTTGGATGATCAGCCATGATCGTATTGGCTCGAAGGGCCGAATGGCCTACACCTGCACCGATTTTCCATGTTTCATCTGTGGGGCGAATGGACAGACAATGTTTTGGGTCCGGGTTGCCACCTGACCAGATGTCACCTGCTCCATCGAGTTCCCCCAGCAGTTTGTTTTTGTAAAGTAAGTTTCTTCCTTGATACATGCTTGAATTTCCTGAAGAATCAAACTTGTGTCAAGGTCCTGCAGAGACGGCTTCCTTCCACCGCAACACAGAATTCCACACAGCATGCAGTACCATGGACAAGGGCATTGGGAAGTTGGCATTCGGAAAACAGAGGAGCAAAATACTGCAGATACCCCGAAATGTCAAATAAAATAGAAAATGCTGGAAACACTCAGCAAGTCGGGCAGCGTCGGTGGAAAAAGTTACACTTTTTGTTATAGGTTGATCGATTTATTAAATTGATACCCTTCTGTTGAAATGATAACTGCTTCTCACTCCACAGACATGCCCAATCTGCTGAGTATTTCTAATATTACGGGTTTTATTTGCACATCATCAAGGAGGAACCTTCTGTCCGGGAATCGGAAACAAAAAAAATGCTGGAAACACTCAGCAGGTTAGGCAGCATTTGAGAGGAGAGAAACAGGTAACAGTCAAGCCCAGGGCCTTAGCTCAGCACTGACATCCTTGAACTATCAAGCCAAAGCAGATGGAGGCACCAAGTTGAATTATTTTGGACCACGGGTATTACAGCTGAACATTAATTTTACCTTCTTAGCTCCCAAAGACGTTGCCTTCTTTCGAGCGGCTTCAAAGTCTTCCTCCTGCCCCACGTCAGCCTGTTTATGACGGAAGAAAGAATCGTTCATTTCGCTTCATGAATCAGAACAGCACTTAGTTCTAAGATGCGACTTAACCTTTACTTCCCAAAGCTGAACTATAACCCCCCTGCTTCTGTATTCTGTGATGCAAATGAATGTGGCAAGTATCCAACATGCCTTCTACACCCCTTTACCTGCCACCTTCTGGGACACTTGATCTTGTTCATCAAGTTCACTCTTTTCCTTAATGTTCCCACTGCCGAGTCTAGCAAAAGAAAGCGCAGCATGCTCTTTTCTTTAAGAAACACCTTTCAGGATTGTGGACCCTTTGTTCATCCTCACTTCCGAGTAATCTACCATCACCTGCCAATTCTCACAATATTTATTCATTTAAAGTAACAATTACCTGCCCCATTTTATTACCTCCATTTCATTTTTTTTTGAATAAGTGGAAAGATTAGTCACCATGCCAAATCTATGTCCCCATTTCCATTAATTTCTCCAGTCAAGTAAATTATTTCTTCAGGTAATTTCACAAATAATTTTAACAATAGATGGAAACTCTGCACTTGAAACTGATACCCCATTTTGTGACTGTTTATACCAAGCACAATATTTTTTTTAAACTTAAATTAAATGTCCTCGATGTTGTCAGCTTGGTAGACCCAGACGCTTGATTATTGAATGTACAGAAAGATGCTTAGCCACCAGAGGGAACTCTTGCTTCATAGAGTGTTTCCATTCTGCCACTGAGAGGTATTATTTTGTTTGAAAAAAACCCATTCTGCCATGTACATTTAAATTCTATTAAAAGTTCATCCAACCTGACAAATCGTACAAGAAACATTCCTGCCCATCCCAAGTTGTGCCAAGACATTGGCATGGCCACATTTGAAGAATTATGTTCAGTTTTGATGACCCTGCTACAAGAAAGATGCCATTAGGCTGAAAAGAGGGCAGAGGAGATTTACGAAGAGGTTGCAAGGACTTGAGGAGCTGAGTTATTTGGGGAGGGGGGGGAGGGGGTGTTGGGCAAGCTAGGATTTCATAATTGGAGCACAGGAGTCCGAGTGGTGATCTTACTGAGGTGTATAAAATCATGAGGGGAATAGGTAGGGTAAATGCAGTCTTTTACCCAGGGTACAGGAAATAAAAACTAGAGGGGAAAGACTTAATAGGAACTGAAGGACAACTTTAACACGCACACGTATCCTAAACAAGCTGCCAGAGGATAGGAAGGTTTTAGAGGGATACAGGCCAAACACAGGTAAATGGGACTAGCTTAGATGGGGAATAGGTTGTGCTGATGGGCCCCATTCCTGTGCTGAATGACTATTTGCAAACAATGTGATTCTCACCCCTACTGCTGCCCTTTGGAGGTTGTCAATGTTTAAAGGGAAAATGCACTAATCCTCTACCCATTACAAAAGAGACCCGAGGATAAGGAGAAGGGAAATGATCTCATCTCTGTTGCTCAAGCACTGGGTGGCTGCAGAGATAGAATGAACCAGGGATTCTCCAGTGCTCAAGATGCAACTCAATTACTCAGTGCACGGTACACTAATAATAGCAACACGCCTGCTGTGTAACAAATGAGTGTTACTGGAGGCAGGGCCTTTCCTCCATAGATGTATCAGGGCAGAGCTAGCCGAGACAAAGAGCGACAGGGCCATGGGCAGGTGATGTTGATGGATGGTGGGGGGCTCTCCCTCAGTGATGGAGGACAGGACAGCAAGTTGCAGCTGAGGGTCTGTGGAATATCAGTGACCGAGTTCAAGGGAGCCAAGAGCAAGATGCAAGCAAGTGAATTAGGCCATCAGGGGGCGAGTAGAACAAGCTGCTCGAGTAACTCAGTGGGTCAGGCAACATCTGTGGGTGGACATAGATAGATGCCGTTTTGGGTCAGGACCCTTCATGTACTCCACAGATAATGCCCAACTTGCTGAGTTAGTCCAGCACTGTGTGTTCCATGCACGATTCCAGCATTTGCAGTTCCTTGTGGCTCCATCAATTGTTGAGATCAGTGCAGAGTGATGAGCTTGTGTGTGTGTGTGTGTGCGCGTGTGCGTGTGCGTGTGCGTGTGCGTGTGCGTGTGCGTGTGTGTGTGTGTGTGCGTGTGTGTGTGTGTGTGTGTGTGGGGGGGGGGGGGAGATATGGGAAACAGGAACCAGATGAGAGCAGGTTAGAGGTAAATAAAATTTTACGAGGCACAACTCCAACGACTCTTACTAACTTATAAAGGTGCCCTGTAGCATCTTATCAGGATGCATCGCAGCTTGGTTTGGGAACAGCTCTGCCCACAACCACAGGAAATTACAGTGAATTGTGTGTCCAGCCCAGTCCATCACACAGACCGGACTCCATCCACGCTTCATGCTGCCTTGTGAGCAGCAGCTAAAGTAATTACTGACAGTTTTATATTCCGGTTGTCTCATCTACCCTCCACTCCCATCAAGTGGAAGAAGCAAAGAGCTTGAAAGTGCGTATCACCAGATTCTGGAACAGCTCCTTCCTCACTGTTATCAGAGTATTGAACAGTCCTCTCATAAGTGAGGATGTAGTCAGGATCTTGTAACCCATCTCATTGGGGCACTTACACGTTTGTTAGCTGAACTTTCTCTGTAACTGTAACGTTATATCCTACACTCTGGGTTCTACTTGTGCCAGGCTTGATGTTACTCCTCTACAGTTTGATTTGACTTGACTGGATAGCACGCAGACAAAAGCTTTTCACTGCATCTCCGTCCACATTACACTCACGAAACAGCACCAATATAATCCAAAAGACTGGATGAATATCCTAGCTGGGAGCAACGGTGTTCCACAAAGAGAGCTGGGGGCATTTATGAATATGTTATTTGCCCTTAACAGAAACGATATTGTTGTAAAAAGAAATCTGGTTCAATAAACATCGTTAGGATAAGGAACTCTGGTGCATGTACTAGATATGGCTTGGAAAGACTGATAAGTAGGAGCTGGATGGGAGCCAAGAGAATGCTGCAAATAAGAAACAATGCAGTGACTGGCGTCTAGCAGACAAAGTCATCTGTTCCTGGCTCCGTCAACCCCCCCACCTCCCTCACCCCCCCCTTTTTGCATTTAACCAATTACTTGGACAGAAACCCAAGGGACAGGATTAAGACCTTAGGCCTTCATCAGAGAATAGAGTATAGATGTTGGGACATTATGACACAGTTGTACGACACATTGGCGAGGCCACACTTGGAGTATCGTGTTCAGTCTTGATCAAAGATACTAGTATCTTTGGTCTTGATCACCCTGCTATAGGAAAGTTGTCATTAAGCTGCAAAGAGTGCAGGGAAGATTTACAAGGGCATTGACAGGACGAGGGCATGAACTATAGGGAGTGGTTGGGCAGGCTAGGACGATTCCTTGGAGCGCAGGACCTCCCTGCCCATTTTTCCATCTGTTAAAGGTTTCAACATTTTTCAATGTTTCTGAATAACTCTAATATGCAAAAAAGTTTAAAGAATATTTTTAAAAAAGGCTTTCTAATAAACACCAAGTAATGTTCACAAAATGAAAATAAAATGTTTTAATCATATTCCCATCCTATTTCCCCACTGCCCTATCAGCTTCCTATGTACTCTTCTGCACAATACTAACCTCTGCAACTGTGATCTTTGGCAGTTCGTGTAGATAGTTGCACTATGGACTTTGGTTTTGCACTATTATGTTTACCAAGTATAACTATTATTAATTTGTTGTATCGTTGATCATTGCATGTGTTTTACTGTGATTGCAGTCCTGTTAAGCTGCAGCAAGTAAGAATTTCATTGCTCCATCGTTGGTAATTAAACACTCTTGAATCTCGCTGAGAATCGCGTGGCTTGGCTCAGCCAGCAAGTTTGGGAGCACCATATTTACGCAAGTCTCAAAGCTTATCTGCACTGGCACTCACTATTGCAGCTATAAATCAGTCATTGTTGAAATGGACTTTTCCTTTTTCAAAAAGGAAGAATCAGCAAGTTAGAACAACTACATTAGCACTGTAAACATTCACCCGCTTACAACTAATCAAGATTACAGAGGGAGCTTTGTGAGGTTAAGTCCCGTGTTGGATCTTTAGAACCATTGTGTCTTACAACATCAAATAACATTATAATCATTCCATGGCACCATCAGTAACTCTTTGCTCCACAACATTTGTCTCACAGAAGTCAAATGCTTGTTCACTGCAGCTGGGCAGAGGAAACCTAACTAAAAAGTTTGGTCAAAGGAAAAAAAAAAAGTGGTGGAAAGCAAATCCTTTCCCAGTAGATAATGTTACTGAACCCAAGGATTATGCTTTTCTAATTCAAGCTCGCCTTCTAAGCTTCAGCACGAGTTGGCATTTCACTCATGAACTCTTCTGGCAGCCTTCAGCATTGCTCCTTAATTATCACTGCCAGCTTGAACCAAGGCAGGTTCCAAGGGAGGGAAGGAGAAACTAACAAGAAACAAAGCAGAATATTCCTTTGGGGAAGTGGTGAAGTGTGAATAGTTGCTGGATGTAGGTCAGTGAGATATTATGCGGTATGATTGGGCTAACACACAACTCTGTGCATATCTCAGCAAACAGTGCAGTGATCTTTACCCCCCCCCCCCACCCCCCACCCACCCAAGTTGGCGATGGGTTTTACTCAGTTACAGATGGAATTAGCAAGAAAGCAAACACATTTTCAAATGCTCCCTGTACAAGTTAAAGGTTCAGCACAGAAACAGACCCTTTCGCCCACACTGATCATTGACCACCTTTACACACTAAATCCTACACTTTATTCTCTCCATGTTGTCATCAGTTCCCCTCCATATTCAACCACTCACCTACACACTAGGGCCAATTAATCTACAATCCTGCACGCCTTTGGCATTTCCACCCTGAAATAGATCCTGACTCTACCTATGCCTCTCAATGTTATATACTTCCATCCGCCTCCAACACTCCAGAAAAAAAATCCAATTTTGTCCGACTCTCCACATTATTAATACGCTCTAATCCTGGCAGCATCCTGGTAAACCTCTTCCGCACCCTCTCCAGACCCTCCACGTCCTTCCTGTAATGAACTGCACACATTACTCCAAATACAGCCTAACCAAAGTCCTATAAAACGACAACATGACCGACTCAATGCCCCTGTTTCCCGCTAATTATCAACTGTACACTCCGGCCCTCACTTCCCCATGCACCAGCCTTCCACGAGTCATTTGTTTCGCTCAGTTGGAATTGGCCCGCGGGTTCAGCCAGGACCTTATCCAACGAGTTAAGTGCAACATTTGGCAAGAGCAACCTAGTGGGCAGTTTGGTCTTTCAATGACACCTTGAACCAAATGCAATCAGTTTGACTTTAGAAAAAAAGATTTGTACTGAAGGCAAAAATGCAATCGATAAATTAAAAACAGAGTGCATGTCAGTGGAATAATTCACACCAAATCATAGATACAAAAACCCCTCCAGCATGTTCCCTTCTGCAGGGACTAGACTGCAGTTTCCTAAAGCATGAAAACAACACATGGATTATCAATCATATCGCACATTTTTATTCAAAACTTTCATTACACACTACGTTGCATTATACAATAGAATCTCTCTCTCCATATGTTAAACATTTTAGCATTGAGCCAGTGAATGGGGATTAATTCACACATTGATAAATTAACAGTACAGCTACAAATTATTCTCACCAGATAAGCAATAACGTCATATCCTTGTTCCCTCAACCAGACCAGAATACACGAGGTGTCCAAACCACCACTGTAGGCAAGAATCACGGTGCCTTTTGATTGAGCCATTTTAGCTATTTGAGCCATTTAGCCTTAAGGAATGGGAAAAATGGGGGGGGCGGGAAGAGGGGAAAGAGGAGAAAGAAAACAAGGTTATCGAACATTACCATAACTGTCCATTGTAAAGCAAAATTATTGAAAATTTGTTTCCATCACATTTACAAGAGGAAATATCAAAAATCAACAGAACTGCAGATGCTGGAATAAATACAGAAAATGCTAAACACACTCGACAGGTCAGGCAACATCTATGAAGACACAGTTAAAGTTTCAGGTCAAAGACCCTTCATCAGAACTTTAAATATCCAGTTTTAAGACTGACGGAGAACAGGTTGTAAATTTAACATTACACACTTACCCAAGGCATATAAAAATTAGATCAAAATACAGAGCATTAGAGGAATGCAGCTGGTCAGGTAGGATCGGTGGAGGGAATGGATAGACGACATTTCAGATCGGGACACAAGTCCGAAGATGGACGGACAATGTTTTGAGTCGGGACCCTTCAGTCTGAAGAAGAGCCCCTGGCCTGAAACATTATCTGTCCATTCCCTCCACAGATGCTGCCCGAGGCAACAGAAGACCCACTCAAGTTCCTCCAGCACTTTGTGGTTTACTCAAGATTCCAGCATCTGCAGTTCCTTGCCTCTCCAAAAAACCCCACCCTAGATCAAACGATCTCCTCAAGAAGAGAATAAGCCCGATGATTATGTCATTCATAATTATATCATGGCTGAAAAGAGGGGTTGTTAGTATATCCAAACAGAATGGTTCTGCTGATCCACTCTGACAAATGAAAGAGCAGGAATCATTTCACTTTCACTAATTATCAAAACAAAGCTTTGGCCGAGGCTCGCTAGACTAATGTCGTTTTCAATGGCTAACAGTCAAAAGTCTTTTGAAGTTCTGCTACTGGAAACTAACAGTAGATCATTCACATTACAATAATACGGCACAAATGTTAAGAATTGATTTGTGAAGTGATTTAAAATGGAGAACTGGAGAGAAACAACAGCGGGTGAAGGACTGACAGACAGCAGTTGGCTGTAGCAAGTTAAACATGACTGTTCAGCTCGTGGTTATGCCACTGGAGGGTTTGAAGCTCTTCAAATGATTACCTAGACACAGGTCGTGTAATTCTTACCTTCTTGCAGGTCCTTATATTATTACAATCTATTGCCCTTATCCACACTTTCAGCTCACTGCTACAATCAGGAAAGGAGGTACAGGAGCCCAAGAACTGTTAGCTCCATGTTCATGAACAGTTTCTTCCCATCAACTACAAAACCCTGCACAGCACTGCCCCAGCATTGAACTACTGTACAAGGTTGAGCTGTGTACGTCAGCTCGCACTGACATGATCTAGTTATGCAGCATAACTAAATACACATTGTATTATTGGGTGTGAAGGGTCCCAACCCAAAGCATCACCTATCCATGTTTACAGAGATGCTTCCTGACTCAGTGAGTCACTCCAGCACTGTGTCTTTTTTTGCACCTGCAGTTCCTTGTGTCTACTCTCTTGTATTATTGTTTATTGTATATTGATTTAATGAGTTATTGCACTTAATGTGCCTGTAAAGCTGCAGCAAGAAAGAAATCAAAGACCAAAGGGAATTTCAAAGACGGGGGGGGGGGGGGGGGGTTTTAGTTTTAAGAGAGAGGCAAAATGTATAGGAAATTCACCGGGCAACTTAAAAAAAGTATATACAGTGGCGAGTGCCTGGAATGCACTGCAAGGGGTAGAGGTGGAGGCTGATATGATAGCGGTGTTTAAGATACGCTCATGCATATGCAAGGAATGGAGGGATATGGATCACATGATGAGACTGGTTTAGCAGGTTCTGCATGGACATGGTGGGCCGAAGGGCCAGTTCCTGTGCTGCTCCATGTGATTACACTGTTCCTGTCCCACTGCAAATGACAATGAAACATTCTTGACTCTTGGTTATCAACTTCTCTGCTAAGGGAAACAGTTTCTTACAGTTTACGTTGCCTAGACTTTGAGAATTGGGTACGCCTTAAAGGTCCCCCTAAATCCAATTATATTTCAAAGAAAACAATCGTAACCTAGACAGTCCCCTCTCCCAACTATAATTCTTCTGCCCTGGCAACAATATCCTCTGCACCTTAGTGTGATGGCTGGAACTACACAGTACTCTAGTGGGACCCAACTAATGCTTTGTGTTGTTCCAGAATTCCCTCCTTGCTAGTGTGTTCTATGCCTTGGCAAATGAAGCAAAGGATCCAGTTGGAAACATAGCAGTGGAACATTCAACCATAGGGTCATACAGCACGGAGACAGCCCCTTCGCCCATGCTGAACAAGATGCCCCATCTAAGCTACTCCCATTCAACCATAGGGTCATACAGCACGGAGACAGCCCCTTCGCCCATGCTGAACAAGATGCCCCATCTAAACTACTCCCATTTGCCCACATACCTCCAAAACTTTATCTAAGTACATGCCCAAGTGCCATGTAAATGTCCTTAAAGCCTGCTCCACCTTGCAATAAAATCATGGCTAATACTCCACCTCCTGTCCCTTTACCTCCCCTTCAACTCCATCCAAGGACCCAATCAGTCTTTCCAGGTGAGGCAGAGGTTCACCTGCACCTCCTCCAACCTCATCTACTGCATCCACTGTTCCAGGTGTCAACCTCTCTACATCGGCGAGACCAAGCGCAGGCTCGGCGATCGTTTCGCTGGACACCTCCGCTCAGTCCGTCGTAACCAACCAGATCTCCCGGTTGTTCAGCACTTCAACTCCCCCTCCCATTCCCAATCTGACCTTTCTGTCCTGGGCCTCCTCCATTGTCAGAGTGAGGCCCAGCGCAAATTGGAGGAACAGCACCTTATATTTCGCTTGGGTAGCTTACACCCCAGCGGTATGAATATTGACTTCTCTAACTTCAAATAGCCCTTGCTTTCTCCCTCCTTCCCCTCCCCCTTCCCAGTTCTCCTACAAGTCCTACTGGCTCAACCCACTTTCTATCTTTCCGCCCCCCCCCCCCCCCACCATCAGTCATTTTAAGGGTCTTGACCCGAAACGTCACCCATTCCTTCTCTCCATAGATGCTGCCTCACCCACTGAGTTTCTCCAGCATTTTGTGTCTACCTTCAACAACATACTCCTCCTCTCCAGATGGTCAACACCTTACTTACCCTTTACGCTGCATTCAGGGATTAGTGGACATGCTCCCTAACTTGCGTGTGAAGGACCTGCAGATGCTGGTTTAAACCAAAGATAGACACAAAATGCAGCATCTCTGGAGAGATGGAATGGGTGATATTTCGGGTTGAGACCCTTCTTCAGGCTGACTTACTTCCCTAAGTTAGTTCCCCAACTTACTGCCCTACCTTTAATCTTGCACCCTTGCCTAATTTGTCATCCACAAATGAATCACCTCACACTCCTCTGGACAGAAATGCATCTGCATCTTTGGTCCATCTAAGCAATACATTGATATTTCCTACGGCTTAGAATTTCCTTCCTCAATATCAACCATTCTCCCACTTTTTGGTTGCAGCGGCAAACTTCTCAATTAAATTCAACAAGAGCTAGTACTGTACAAAAGCTATAGAAGTGGATGCATTATAACTTTTAAAAGACATTTGGACAAACCCACAGATAGGAAGGGTTTAGAGAGTTGACTAGCCCAATATGCCAACTTGATCAGCACCTGACAAAGATTCAGACTAAATACAGGCCTTTTAAGTTGCAGCAAGGAAGAATGTAATCGATTGTGACAAACAAGCACTCATGAATATTACCCTTTACTTTCTGTCAACACAAACTGTTTACCATTTCCCATTAAACTCTCTTGACTTTACCCTCTCCATCGAAGGACTGGTCAAAGTCCTTGCTAACGTGCAAGGTGAACGCGGGAACACTTCTCATTACATCTTTAAACAAATGTCTTCATAATTCAGACACAACCTTCCCCCCTCACACTGCTTCCCATCATTAACACCTGCCTCTTGCAATGCTTTGCGCTATTTGGAGATTTTCCCAACAATATGCCGCACAATTACTGTCAGAATGATTAGCCTCTGCTCTCCATGTTTGGATACCATGCAAAACAAAGAATTTCACCATACCTCAGTACATGTGACAATAATAAACCTAAACCATCCATATTTCTCCCTCCACCTCTACATTCTGTCCTTGTCTGACTCCCTTTGTCTCCTTTTCATCTCCAGCCCTTGTTACTTCCTCTACCCATCTGCCAGTCACTCCCCTCACCTGTACCCACTTATCACTTGCCACCATTTGTCCAGCCCTCATTCTGAAATGTTGCCAGTCCTTTCCGCCACAAAAAAATGCCTGACCGGTTGTGCTCCTGCAGCACTGATTTGATCAGATTTTGTGTATCGTCAGCTGTTAGGGCAAGTGTGTAACAAGTAATTTATAACCTATTCTCCGCGAATCATAAAACTGGATATTTGCTGCAGCACTTTTTGCTCAAGGTTCCAGTTTCTGCAGTTGCTCGAGTCTCTGCCATTATTTTCCCACTTTGAACACCTTCTACAACATACTCCTGCTACACACTGCCTCAGGAAAGCAGCCAACATAATCCACCAGTCTTTCCTCCTCCTTATTTTTGCCTGGCAGAAAATACAGAAGCTTGAAAGTGTACACCAGCAGACTCAGGAACAGTCTCGTGGAATTCATTGCCACAGAGGCTGTGGAGACCAAGTCAGTGGATATGTTTTTTAAGGCAGGCAGAGATAGACAAATTCTTGATTAGAACAGGTGTCAGGGGTATGGGGAGAAGGCAGGAAAATGGGATTAGGAGGCAGAGATCAGCCATGATTGAATGGCAGAGTAGACTCGATGGGCCGAATGGCCTAATTCTACTCCTATATCTGGTGAACTTGTGAACAGCTTCTTCCCCCCACTGTTTTCAGGCTTCTGAACAGTCCTTCCATAAGCTAGGGTACTGTCTGATTCGTTTCTGCCCCATATGGGATATTGGACTTTGTCTCTGGAACTATTGCACTGTAATGGTGAGAAGTATATTTTGCTCCCCCTTTGCTCTACAGTTTGACTTGATTATATTCATGTATATTATCTGATCTGATGACATGCAAAACAAGCTTTTCACTGTACCTCGGTACACATTCCAATAATAAGGCTGAAGCTAAAGGCGGCACCTCCCATTTGTAATTATTGAGAGGTGACCAGATTTAGCTGGTGTTAGCTAATCATCAGCAGATAGAATGTACATGTTGCAATAATGCATGGTAACTGCTGTAACAGCAAGTAACCGCAAGGAATCAATTGCACAAACATTCCCATGGTTTTTTTTTTTAAATAAAAAGGTGGCGTTGGATGTATCCAGTTTATCCACTTTTTTATTACAATGATTGAAATAGCTGGTTGCGGTTTACATTGGATGTTTTCTGAGGGGAAAGGCTCTGTCCCACGGGTAGGCGGTTACTGGCGGTGAAGCGCGGCGTCGCCGGAAGAGGGGACCGCACGGCAACCGCGAGAGCGCCGCGCCTATGCCGCGGGAGCGCCGCACGGATGCCGCGCGGGGGCCGAGTGATCTCCGTACGGCCGGTCCCACGAGCTTGCGGCGTCGGGTGATGACGACATCGCGCTACGCGATGACGTCATTTCAGATCGCGGGGCATTACAGATGTAATTGAAGAGAGTGAAACAATGTCACCAGGATGTTATTTGCAATGCAATGTTTCGGTTATGAAGGGAGACTGGATTGATTTGCTTTCCTTGAAGCAGAGGAGAGATTTGATTGAGATGTACAGTATAAGATTATGAGAGGTATTGATAGGCAAAGTTGTAAGAAGCCTTTCCCCATGACAGAGGTAGATAAAACTTGGGATAAGGTAATTTAAGGTAAGGGGAATTTTAATTTTTTTTTTTACCTAGAGAGTGGTTGGAATCTGGAATGTTTTACCTGAACAGGTGGTGGAGGTTGGTACTCCCATCATGTTTATGGAGGATCTAGTTCAGCACTTAAATCACAACGCATAGAAGACTATAGACCATGATCTAAGTTAGATCACTATAGATGGATCGCTGATTGTTGGATTTGGTGGGCCAAAGGGCATCTGTATAACTCCATACCTCTAAATCTACATTATAGCATAAAGAAGAAACAACACTGAGCTTCAAGGGAAAAATAAGCTTGCCAAATCTGAGAGGTGCTCACGGTGCTCGTGGTGCTCGTGCCGCACTGGCGGCGGCTGTGCGGCAGGACAACATTTTTGAACGTTGTCGGTTTTTTGTGAGCACCGTGCAGTGTTGGGACCAACACCGCACGGTCCCGGTGGTGTGCGTGGGACCGACCCCGCAGTCTCTGGCGGTCCACGAGCGGTACAAACTTCCTGCTTCACCGCCAGTAACCGCATACCCGTGAGACAGGCCTTGAAGAATGTATTCAAAGTTGAAACTTTGAGTCGAAACTTCTGTTACACCATTCTACTTTGAACACAGCTACTTTGACACAACATTTGTGATACGAATTAACAAGTCAGAGAGCTTGTGGAGAGAGAAATCTTTCAGCAACTCCCAGAGTATGCACAAACACAGATAAAAATAACGAGCTCTGTTCTTCCGCAGAGATTGTTGCCATCTCCAGTAGCTAAGCGACTCCAACTTTAAAAAAAACCCCAATGTATTATTTGTGCCATTAGAAAAACAAAATCACTAAAGATACTACAGCATTTTTGAACAGTGTTTAATCAATTTTTAAAATTGCATTAGCCCAGTGTCATTTAAGAGGTTATCATTCCCACAGAATGATGATCTCATAATTCAATGGATTTTAAACTAGAATTCAATACAAGTAGTTCTGCTACCATACACTGTAGTTAAACATTTATCACTCAAGAACACAGTCTGCCAATTCCACTGCAGATAGCCGAATTAACATAAAACGCTTCTATCGCCATTTGTTCGATACTTAAACAATGTAACACACACAGTATTTTTGTAGCCATAGAACACTGCAGCATGGAAACAGGCCATTCTCCCCACCTTGTCCATGCAGACCAAGTTGGCATGCTGGGCTAATCCCATTTCCCTGCATTTGGCCCATATCCCTCCAAACCCTTCCTATCCATTTAACTGTCCAAAGTTTACATTGGTGGTCGGCGTAGACTCAGTGGGCCAAAGGGCTTGTTTCCAAGCTGTATCTTTCAATCAATTTAAAAAAAACTCATTTGCTGTACAAATGTTGATGATGGAATTTTCTAAGAATATAAATTCAAGGGTTGATTCAAGGGAGGGTTGATACTTCCACAATTATCTCTGTGCCTTCACTTTTCCAATGCCATGTCACATTTTGTGAGCTAAACTAAAACGACACATGTCAATTTAACAGCTGCAAAATTCCTGGCAAGTTTACTATACGTTTAAAGGCACAGCATGGAAAGTGGCCCTTCGGCCCACAGAGTCCACATGGACTATCGATCACCCATTCACATTGGTTCGGTGTTAACCCACTCTCTCAGCCACACACTAAGCACAAGGGGCAATTCACAAAGACCAACTACCCTATCAAGCCGCCCATCTTTGGGATGTGGGAGGAAAACAAAGCACCCAGAGGAAACTCAGTCAAGGGGAAAATGTGCAAACTTCACACAAACAGCACCCGAGGTCAGGATCAAACATGGGTCTCTCGCACTGTGAGGCAGCAGTTCTACCCCCTGCGTGACTGGTACCCTCCGAACCATCCAGTGAGGGCCATGAGTAAGATCAACAACAGGAGATCCAGGAAGCCTGATACAATAAACTTCACTTGTATGCAATCTGATAAGATTCCAGTTTTAAAAGATTATCAAGTTCCTAAAATGGTTAAACTTACCTCATGAGCAAAAGCATGTGCACCACACCCTATACTAAAGGCTAGATACTTGATCTTATTATTTGGTCCAATAAATATGAAGCTATAGCCTAGAGGCAATGAGCGCAGCTACAAATCAAATGTCAACTCAAGATGTTAATATCATTTTATGTGGCTGCTCATTTAAAATATGTTCAGCAGACCTTGGTCCACTCCACAGCAACGGGTATTCATTTGCATTTCATCACTGTCAGATTCAACATTTTTTAAATGGACATGCGGGAGTAAATTGTGTAACAAAACACAATCCATTACATCGAGTGTTGCCACAGCAGCTGTGTGTAGCAAACAGAACAAGAACCAATCACAGCAAAGTCTTCAGTAGCATGACAAGGAAATAGTGAATTACTGGCAGTCATCTTCCACACAACCTGTAGCACAGTTATATGGTGTAATTCTTCCGTTCATTGTCACATGTACTGAAATGCAGTGAAACGCTTTTGTTGCGTGCTAATCAGTCAGCGGAAAGACAATACATGATTAAAATCGAGCCACCCTGAGTGTACAGATACATGATAAAGGGAATAGGGATTCCTTCCCCACTAAAACTATGAACATATTCTTTTCTCCCTTACATCCAGCTTCTCTTTTCATGCATCAACCACCCCATCTTAGTTTCATGTAATGTTAAAATATTATGCTCCCTTACAATGTGTAGTGTAAGGGTTAAACTGACAATTTCAGCTAAAATGTGGAGTTTTCAGCTAAATTATCAGCCCAAAATCCAGCAATTTTCGCATCCACACCTACACAAGGGGCAATTTAGAGAGGCCAATTAACCCACAAACCTGCACATCTTTGGAATGTGGGAGGAGATCAGAGCAACTGGAGGTGGCCCATGCTGCCTCAAGAAGGACATGCATATTCTGCAAAGTCAGCACCAGAGCTCAGGTTTGAATGTGGGTCTCTGGTGCTGCGAGGCAGCAGCTCTACCAGCAGCGGGGTGTGGCTTGATTCTACACAAGTACAACATGATTTGATTTAACTGGATAATACACAAACAAAAGTTTTTCTCTGTATCTCGGTATGCATGACAATAATAAACCCGTATCTAAGCCTGGAAGCGAAAAAAGAACATCTCACTTCATTGACACAGAAGTCTTAGATTTCACAGGTCAACATTTTCAGGGCAGGGTGCCAATAGAGTGATGCAACTGCATTGGAGCTGGGGCCAAGGGCACCAATGTTATCCCCTGCACCAGCACTTAGGGCAGCGTTAGTTTGTACCGCAAAAACTATTATTTTGGAGCAAAAAAACCCAAACTGTTGGAAGAACTCAGCAGGTCAGGCAGCTTCCGTAGGAGCGGATGGATGGTCAATCTTTAGGGATGGGACCCACTCAGTCAGAGGATTTATTTTCAGAAAAGTAGACCAAATAGTTTAAATAAAGGAAGTGTAATAGGCAGGTAGGGCGGTCAGAGGATGTTTGTTGCGGGTCACCTGCCCTACCTGAGGGTTGCAGCTTCACCTGTCTGCCCCCCACTCTAGTCCTGCCTGCCTGCCTGCCCTCCCCGTTCCACTCTCACCTCTCTGTACCCCCTCTACCCGGGGTTGGTTGCCATCACCTGCGTGTCCCCGGTACTTGTGTCCCGTCGCACCTGTGTGCGCTGTGCTGTGGATCTCACTCACCTGTGTGTCCCCCTCACTGCGCCCCGCTGATGTGTGTGTGTGTGTGGGGGGGGGGTGTCTGTCTGTCTGTCTGTCTGTCTGTCTGTCTGTCTGTCTGTCTGTCTGTGTGTGTGTGTGTGTGTGTGTGGGTCTACATTGCACTCCACCCGAGTAGTCGCTGGTGTGTGTGTGTCCGTGACCCACCCGCTCTAAGTGAGGGTCGCGGCCTCACCTGTGCCCGGCCCGTGCTCGCCGCCGCGCTCCCACTCACCTGTGTGCCGGAGTTGTGTCTGTCTGTCTGTGTGTGTCCGCTCTGCCCCTCAGCGCTTTACTTTAGCTCCTGTCGGCGCTGCCTCTGCGCAGACACGCCCCAGGGGTAGGGCGAATGTGGCCAATGGAGCGGAGGGCGGGACGAAGGGGTGGCGTCTTCACCACCCGCTCCCTCCCTCCCCGCCTCCCCCCCTCCCTCCCTCCCCGGCCCGGCCATCAGCGCAGCGCCCACCCCTTCACCACGGCCCACCCCACCTTCGGCGCAGCAACCCCCCGCCCCTGTCCCACGGCCCTCCCCTCCCCTCCCCTCCCCTCCCCTCCCCGCCCCTCTGCTCTGGTGCCGGGCGGGCGGGCAGGCGACCCTCAACAGGTCTGTTGGACCCTTTGGGTCTTCCACTCGATACTGGTGGAGGCAGAGAGTTCAAGAGCTGCCCAGCACAGAAACAGGCCCTTCGGCCCATCTTTCCGTGCTGGTCAAGTTAGCACACAGAACTAATCTCCTATGCCTACGTTTGTTCCACATCTATCCTCAAATTGTGTTTCTTATTTTCTTTTTGTGCTTTTGTACTTGAATTCTGTCCTTGATTTGTGTACTGTGGTGTTTTTATATTTAATTTATTCCGATTATGAGTTTTGTATTTTTGTGATTCTATGCCTTGTAAGGTGTCCTTGGGTTTTAGAAAGGCACCAGTAAATAAAATGAATTATTATTATAATTATCTCAACGCTTCCTATCCATCCATATACCTGTCCAAATGTATTTAAAAAGTTGTGATTGTACCCACTTCCATAGTTTCCTCTGGCAGTTCATTCCAGATACAGGCTACCCTCTGTGTAAAAGTTGCCTCTGAAGCCTCCATTAATTTTTACCTCTCTCACCTTTAGCCTATGCCCAAGAAAGAACTGCAGGTGCTGGAGAAATCGAAGGTAGACAACAAATGTTGGAGAAAGGTAGCGGGTGAGGCAGCATCTATGGAGCGAAGGAATAGGTTTCGGGTCGAGACGTTTCAGTCTGAAGAAGGGTGTTGACCCGAAACGTCACCTATTCCTTCGCTGATTCGCTCCATCGATGCTGCCTCACCCGCTGAGTTTCTCCAGCATTTTTTTTCTACCTTTAGCCTATGCCCACTAGTTTTAGAATCCTCTACCTTGGGGGGAAAAGACTGTGAGCGTTCATTTTATCCATGCCCCTCATGACCATGTACATCAATCTCCACATCCTTCCTGTAACTGGGCAGCCAGCTGTTCCAGAGCTCACAACATGGGAAAGCACAGCGAAGCACACTGCTTATCAATATCTAAAAATCTATTTCTGAGTGGAAGTTTCAATTAAGAAAAATAAAATATAGATACCTTAAAAAAAGTATGAAAGTGAAGTGATTTTTGCAAGTCATTTGCACGTCAATTCCAACTGCTATGACGCAACAGTTTTTCTTAATTGCACAGGATTCTGCTGTGGTTTTCCAGGGTGTGATACCCACAAATGTTGTGTAGTTTAGAGCTACAGAACGGGAAAAAGGCCATTCGGCCCACCGTGCCGACCAGCGATGATCCTATACACACTAGGGACAATACACAATTATACAAATCCAATTTACCTACAAACCTGTAAGTCTTTGGAGTGTGGGAGGAAACCAGAGCTCCCGCAGAAAACCCACGCAGGTCACGAGGAGAACCTGGACAGACAACAGCACCCATAGTCAGGATTGAACCCAGGTCTACGCTGCGCCTTTGTGCCGCTGCATTGCTCCTGGAAATACTAAAAACCCTATGTTAAAACGGTTTCACTCTTTGCCCAATTAATCTGTTCACTCAGAAAAGATCTGAGTAGGAGTTTGTTGAGGCAGTCTAGTATTAATAAGGTGGGTTGAGTTAAAAGGGAAGTATATGTTTATGGAAGAACAGCCCCATTAATTGTGAAACCAACACAATGTATATTGGAGATGTGCATTATCATTATTTTCAATAATAATATAACTGATGTAACTGCAAGACAGAAATTATCTCCCCCCCCCCCCCAAATTCTCTTCCTCCCCCCATTCCATTGACCTAAAAACTGCCCCCATTTCACCCTTGGCAGGTCTATGCTTCACAGGACATTTATCAACCATCAGAATTTCAGGGATCCAATCATTACATCAGTGTTTGCTGACTAAAATCAGTATGGATCATGGCCCTCTCCTTTCAGTGCTCTCCACATAGTTTGTGGTGCAAATAGAAAGGATTATCAGCATCAAATGTTGGAGATGGAATTCACATCCGACAAGAATATTTCAGTGTCATAGAGTCACGGAGCCAATGAGTTGTACAGAACAGGAACAAGCCCTTCGGCCCACCTTGTCGCATACTGGGTTAATTCCATTAGTTGTATTTGATCCATATCCCTCTAAACTCTTCCTATCCATATATCTATTATTATTTCTGTTAACATTTGTAAATGTGACCGCTTCTATAGCTACTTCTAGCAGCTCGTTCTAAATACCAACTTCCCTCCGAGTGAGAGTCGCTCCGGAGGTCCCTCTAATGGGCCTGTCCCACTTTCACGACCAAATTCACGACCTTTTTTACTCGTGGACATTTTTCATCATGTAGAAAAAACGCCCCGACCTACTTGAAGCCACGAGTACCTACGACTAGCATCACGAGGTACCTACGACCTCCTACGACCTTGTGATGACCATGCTGCGAGTATGAGTCAAGGGCAAACTCGGCAGAGGTCATGAATTAGGTTGTGAAAGTGGGACAAGCCCTTTAAATCTCTCGCCATTCACCTGAAGTGCTGGGAATGTGAATAATGAAGGTAAGAGAAGATACATAGAAATACTTCCCCCATGGATTGTTAAAGTTGGCAATTGCAGACTGGCTCAGCCCTCACTACAAACTTTGTACAATTATCCATGTTCTTGTGGCGCCTTCACGCACGCGTTGGTTTTGCATACAGCCTGTCACCGCCAGCTAATCGCAGCATCCCCACGAGAAGGTCCAAACACAAGAGCTCAATAACAACTCCAAGATCAGACGCACTAATTGGCCTTATCTGCACATGGGTTATGGTTGGTGAGAATGTAGGTAAAAGGGGCTTCTGGAATAAACGTGACACAAGGTGTTTGGCTCAGCTGGGTGTCGTTTCTTCTTTGCTTTCTGTCGTGGGATTCAGTAGACCCTACAACTGGTGACATCGTTGCTACACGCAACCTTCCACTTACAGAATGCATGATGATAAAAGTGACACGGTGTCAGTCGACGAAGTAAAACTCGACGTCCCAACTCTTTTTACAACCGATGCGAGAGCGGGGTTTTCAATACTAGAAGCTCAAATGTACTCCCTCAATGTCACGAGCCAACAGACAAAAGCAGTTCCTAGCAGCTCATCTTCCAGAGCAGATCGCATGGTAAGTAGAGGACGTGCTCCTCAAATCTGAAGAAATTACGCCATACGACACGCTATCTTGGAGCGGACGCAGCCCTCGAAGCAAGCCCGCATTTCGGGGCTGCTGGGAGATGAGAATCTCGGCGATAGGAGGCTATCACAAATGCTGGCGATAGATGAAAAGATTGACGGTGATGTCTGGAAACAGAAGTATTTCAATTTCAGGCCCTTCAGCCCACAATGCCTGTGTTGAACATGTTGCCAAGTTAAACTAATCTCTGCCTGCTCATGATCCATACCACTCCATTCCCTACATATCTATTTGCCTATCTAAAAGCCTATTAAATATCACTATCGTATCTACCACCACCCCCGGCAGCACATTCTGGGCACTCACTGCTCTGTGTAATAAACTTGCACCGCAAATCTCCTTTAAACATTGTCCCTCTCACCTTAAACCTGATTAGTAAGGGTGTCAGGGGTTGCAAGGAGAAGGCAGGAGAATGGGGTTGATAGGGAAAGATAAATCAGCCATGATTGAATGACAGAGTAGATTTGATGGGCCGAATGGCCAAATTCTGCACCTGGACCTTACAAACATTATTAAACCTATGTCCTCTAGTCTTTGACATTTCCACCCTAGGAAAAAGGTTCTGACTGTCTGCCCTGTCTATGCCTCTCATCATTTTATATACGATCAGACTATTCCTGTGCCTCCAACGCTGCAGAGAAAACCATCAAAGTTTGTCCAACCTCTCTTTCGTAAATCTCTTCTGCACCCTCTCCAAAGCCTCCACATCCTTCCTGTAACTGGGCAGCCAGCTGTTGCAGAGCTCACAACATGGGAACGTAGAGCAAAGCACTCTGCTTATCAATATCTAAAATCTTTGTTCTGAGTGGAAGATCCAATTAAGAAAAATAAAATTTAGATACCTTACTAAAAGTATTAAAGTCGACTGATGCGGTATCATTTTTTTCCGTTCCGATAGATCACAAAACCTTTGGGTAGGCGTTGGATGACTTGGTGCGGGCCATCGTATGCCTGCTGAAGAGGTCGGCGGATGGCGTTGTGTCGGAACAAAACATGTGTGCAGCATTGGAGGTCAGCAGGCACGTAGACCATTGCAGGTGTTCGCCGTGTCAGTGTTGGCCTGAGTATAGTTCGCCGTCATCGATCGACATACCTGCTTGGATTGGTTGGTTGGTTCAACAAATTCGCCAGGCAGCTTCAGGGTTAATTTATTTAATTTCATTTCAAACCCTAAAATAACAAATAACTGCGCATTGGGTGTGGTGAGCTTGTAAATTGAGGCATAGTGCTTTAAAATATACTTTCCCATCCCTTTGTGTTTTGTATTCGTAACAATATTACCTGAATTTAAATCCCAGAAAATCCCACGTAGTTGGACAAAGGGTAATGTGGGAAGTGGGGCAAGGTAAGAATTGACGACTGCAAATGGAATTAGCCCAGTATGCGACAAGGTGGGCTGAATGGCCTGTTTCTGTCCTGTACAACTCTATGGCTCGGTGACCCTATGACACTGAAATATTATTGTCTGATGTGACTTCCATACCCAAGATGTGACGCTGATGATCTTTTCTATTTGCACCACACTGGATGTGGAGAACACTGACAGGAGAAGGGCATAATCCATACAGATTTTTGCCAAAA
The DNA here is from genome assembly GCA_038087875.1 of Malacoraja senta. Taxonomy (NCBI): domain Eukaryota; kingdom Metazoa; phylum Chordata; class Chondrichthyes; order Rajiformes; family Rajidae; genus Malacoraja; species Malacoraja senta. Next base: position 15,765,825 of record CM075987.1, read on the forward strand.
GCAAATGAGTGCCATGGTTAATGACTGGAGAAAGAAGTATGGCTCAAAAATGTCAGACTGGTTAAGAGCCACCTCACTGGAGATGGAGAGTCTGTGAAAGTGGAGTAATGCACCACATACTTAAACTAAATTAATCATTTTTAGTAGGATAACACACCAAGGAGGAATATTATCAGAGTTATGTGGTGACGCATCACAGCACTGTTGTATCACCTTCATCACAGTTTCATGCGCTTGTGCATGAAGAAGGGTCCCGACCCGAAGCATCACCTATCCACGTCCTCCAGAGATGCTGCCTGACCCACTGAGTTGAATTTTTTTTCTCATGTTTTTTAATGTTTTTTTCCCCCCAAGAGAAGAAAAGTGCAGTTTAACATTCACATGTTCCACAGATTAAAAAAATAAAATATGTCCTTTCGTAATTAAACCAGGTTGTTATAAACTCGTTTGACGAGTTTTCTTACATTTTGGCTCTGCTGTTTTGCAAGAATGATTGTTAATTGACGAAGCCTCATAACAGCAGGATTAAGGACTCTCTATCAGTGATGAGATGAAAATAATTCCCCTTCTGCAATCCATATTGTCCCAGTATATTTTGGCAGAAATGAATGGCTGTCTCATTAGGCCAGATCCTTCTGCTCTTACACCATGCCATTTCACAATATTTTCTCCAAATAATGTAGTAACCCAGTACCTACATTGCTCCACTCAGTAAATACTGTTGCTTACCAAGCCTTGTTATTTTCGTATATGAGCAGCTAAAAACACTTGCCTGTGGTTATCTTTTGGAAACCTAATCTTCCATGTCTGTCGAATTGCTATGTCTCCTTATCCTTCCATCGTCTGATTTATTCTTAAATATTGACAAAGTCTTCATTTTAATCTCAATGGCATTCCATAATATCACCACCCCACTCTCCCAAACTCTGTCTTAATCCTCACTGGTTGACATTATATTTCCTTTCTCAAAGTAGTTCACTGAAGGACCGGTGAGATGGCATTGTTTATTTCATGTTTCATTTATTCTGTGATGTCTCCTCATGTAAGGTCCTTCAGCCACAGGCAAATTAGTGCTTAGAAATTCAGGACACAAAATGCTGAAGTAACTCAGCGGGTCAGGCAGCATCTCTGGGGAATTGCAGAAATGTCAAAATGACAGACCGAAATGTCATCTCTCCCTGTTCTCCAGAGATGCTGCCTGACCTGCTAAGTTCCACAAGCACTTTTTGTCCTTGAGCCTCTCCGAAGAACATGGATAGGTGATGTTTTGGGTTGAGAGGCTTTTCATTTTAATTGATCCACTGCAAAATCTCCTCAAGGTATGCCGACTTTGAAGAAGTTCTCCTGTCACTTAACCATGTTCTCCAAAGATGCTGCCTGATCTGCTGAGTTACTCCAGCACTTTGGGTCATTTTGTGTATTAACCAGACTCTGCAGTTCTTCGTTTCTCTGCTTAGAATTTACCCTGGTTGGTAGTGTTAAATACTTTACAGTGGCAATTCAGTATTTTGTACTCTGCCTCCACAGAGCAGAGCAAGATGCTGGTACCAGTGTAGAACATGTTTTATGTTCCGGTTAAAAATTAGTTTCTAGGCAACTTTGATTTTCTTAATTTTGTCCCACCTTTCCAGTAATTAAAATCTTTATCAAATCACTTCCTGCTATAAGTGAAAATAGCAACAATTACTAATATCCTCAATCCCACATGAAACAATCATATTCATGTTCATGTCCGAGGAGCAGAATTTGGACATTCAGCTTGTCGGGTCTACTCCGCTATTCAATCACGGCTGATCTATCTTTCCCTCTCAACCCCATTCTCCTGCCTTCTCCCCATAACCCCTGACACCTTTACTAATCAAGAATCTGCCAATCTCCAACATAAAAATATCCATTGACTTGGCCCCCACAGCCGTCTGTGGCAATGAGTTCCACAGATTCACCACCCTCCGACTAAAGAAATTCGTCCTAAACTCCTTTCTGAAAGTACGTCCTTTTATTCTGTGGCTATGACCTCTGCTCCTAGACTCTCACACTATTGGAAAAATCCTCTCTACATCCATTCCACATCCACTCTATCCAGGCCTTTCGGCAAATTTCAATGAAGGCCCCCCCCCCCCCCCCCCCCTCATCCTTCTAAACTCCAGCGAGTACAGGCCCTATTCTTTTTCTTAAAGGTTTCCTCAACATCAGTGACTCAACGTTCAACCCAACCGTTTGCCTCAGTGTCCTCTTCATTGCATGTAAATCAAATGGCTTTGAACATTTTGAATTATTAAAATGTTACAAGATTTAAATCTTATAAATTCTCACAAATAAGAACATGAAGCGAGAGATAGAAACTCTGCACACATGCAAACTGGGAGAGTCAAGGCCCAGCTAACATGTGACCTTGATCTCCATTCATGTAATCTTGCACCTCATTTCTGTCATAGGTACTGCCTCAGATCAGCACACTATATTCTTTGTCCCATTTCCTTGCAGTTCTTTTCTTTTCCTGCTCTTTTCTGATCAGCATGATTGTCAGAATGACCTGGATCTGAACTCTAAATTTCTGTGACGATATTTATTAATTCCATGGACTTAAGGTGGCACGGTGGCGTAGCAGTAGAGTTGCTGCCTTACAGCGCGCAGTGCCGGATTCTCCAGTCGATCCCGAACACTGGTGCTGTCTCTACGGAGTTTGTACGTTCTCCCAGTGACCTGCGTGGGTTTTCTCTGAGATCATCGGTTTCCTCCCACACTCCAGAGACATACCGGTTTGTAGGTTAATTGGCTTGGTACAAGTGCAAATTGTCCTTAGAGTGTGTGTGTGTGTGTGTGGGATAGTGTAAATGTGCAGGGATCTCTGGTCAATGCAGACTCGGTGATCCGAACGTCCTGTTTACGCGCTGTATTTCTAAACTAAACTTACTTGGAAACCCTTGGAAAGTATCCTAAAGTTAAGTGATCGGCAGTGGGAGCGGGACATGGTGACCTCGGCACAGGGAAGAGGAGGGGTGGCTGCTGCCGGTGTTTACGGTGGTCGTGGTATGGCGGAGGTGACCGAGGGAGACTCTATAACGGTGGGGTGAGTGGGCAGACTGAGCACAGACTGAGGCAGCTGTACAGAGCGACGGTGGAAGGAGCTGACGGCATCGCACTTGGCCAGAATAAATCCGACTTCATCAATCCAGTGCCACCAGGATAGAAAATGTGAGAAAATAGGAAATTGTGCATCATCTTCGTCCAAGATCAGACTTTTCAGAGACTTGGAAGTTGCAAGATGGCACTTTACCATGGTGATGCTCTGTATGCTGTTCCAGAAGAGGATCTATTAGTTTAGTTTTAACCACCGTGTGGTGCCAGCAAAGGCTGCCTCGCCAACAGTCTGTCTGTCCTTTCCTTCTTTGTGTTTAAATAGTATGTGTTAAATGTATGTTTTTAGTGTTCTTTAGCTTGTATTTTATGTGGGGGGTTGGGGGAAACTTTTCTAATCTCTTACCTCGACAGAGATGCGATTTTTTTGGTATCGTATCTCCGTCTGCACTGCGGCCTAACATCAAGACCGATTTTGAGAGCTCCACCGCGGGTGTTTACGAGACTTTAACATCGCGGAGCCCGGGATCCCTTTTCCAGAGATCGACCTCAGAGCTCCAACCGTGGATGCTTGTGGACTTTAGCATCACGGAGCCCGCTGTCTCTGGGTCAGAGACCGACTTCGGGAACACCGAGCCGCGGAGTTTCGATCGCCCCGACGGATGGTTCGACTGCCCCGAACACAGGAGAAGAAAGAGTAAAAATAAAGAGGAAGATGATTGGACTTTTTTTGCCATCCATCACAGTGTGATATGTGGGGGAATCTGCTGTGGTGGATGTTTATGTTAACTTTTATGTAGTTGTATGTCTTGTTGCTTTTTTTTTGTATGGCTGTATGGTAATTTGCATGTCACTGTACCTTAGTTGGTACGTAACAATAAAAGACCTTTGAAAGAGGCCCTTCAGCCCACTTCTCGAGTCCTCACCAACCGCCAATCACATGTTCTCTTTATGTCTATGCTATTCCACATTCTCATTCATCCCTTACACGGCTGAAGGCAATTACAGAGAGGCCAATTAACCTACCAAGCAGCACGTCGTTAGGATGTTTTGAGGAAACCAGAGCACCCGGAGGAATCCCATATGGTCACAGGGAGAATGTGAACTCGGTCATGATCGAGCCCCGGGTCTCTGGCGCTGAGGCAGCAACTTCACCAGTCTGCACCTCTGCTTTTACTCACGTACTATGCAGAGCAAGCATTTCACCATATCTCTGTACCAGTGATGATAAATTAATAAATAAACTAATTTTAAGGGAGTGCCCAATTCCATGAGCTCATAGCTAGGTGAAACACCTTGAACTGCTTCTGTCTTTAGCACCCGTGCAAATACATAATCTGCTTGTACTAACTTTCTACATTTTCTTAGTTTTATGATTTATGTAGTTTAGGAACATTTTTCTTTTACAAATAATTCATTTTTTGAAATGTTTTTGCATTAGATATTGCTGTTTTGAAAGCGTATATTTTCCTTCTAACCCAATGTGCATCAGTATTTTACCTCTGCCTTCTCTTCAAAGTGAAAAGAGAGAAAAATATATTTCTGCGAGACGTAAATGTTATTATTTGGCATTAATTTAAAAAAAAACAACAATTTGCCACTTATTCAAATTTGAATTTGTGTACCAAGATCCAAAGATGACTTTAGATGTTATTTGCTTTGGGCAATGACTTAGCTATACATCAAATTTTAATCTTACCCAGTTCATGTAAAATAGTGACTTATTGCCTGCAGCATACAAACAACTAATCTGCAACTTACCCAATCTGCTGGATAAGCAAGTATTTCTTCATACAATTTGATTGCAAATTTGTACCAATAGACTTCCATCTTATTCTAAATCTTGGATAAAAGAACTACCAAGTGGGCAGTTAAAAAAAAGAAACATGTTGCCAACTAAGTCAAATTTAAATTATTGTACCAAGACCCAGAGTTGACGACAGATGTAGTTTGCATTGGACAATGGCTTAACTTCTCATAAAATTTTAATCTTGCTCTATCAAATTTTTTTCTTACCCCCTTTTTACAGATGCCAATTAACCTACAAACTTCGGGATGTGGATTTGGGAGGAAATCTGCAGTCACAGGGAGAACACGCAAACTCCACACAGAGAGCGCCTGAAGTCAGGATCCAAACATGGGTCTCTGGAGCTGTGAGGCAATAATTCTACCAGATGCACCAATGTTCCTTTTTTTTTTTTAAATGAAAGATTATCCACAAAATAATCCTTGAAGACACAAGAACAAGAACACAAGAAAACAGGAGCAAGACTATACTTGCAGGCCATTAGGGCCTGCCCACCATTTTGATATGATCATGTTCCCCCAGGCCTTAGTCCTCTTCTGTGCAACCTCCCATCACAGTGAATTCCCTAATCTTTCATAAATGAAGTTACCCTTTGTTAAGGACCTTCACAACCTGGGTAGAGAATTCCAGACTCTTGGACACCGTTTGTGTGAAGAAGTTCCAACGTACCTCTGTTGTAAATCACTGACTCCTTATCGTGTAACTATGCCCTCTTGTTCAAGACTCAAAAACATCTCAACAACTGCCCTTCTTGCCTCTTAGACTTTTCTATGTTTCAATTAGATCAAATCTCATTCTTCTAAATTCCAAAGAATAAAGATCCAGCTTCTTTGGCCATTCTGAAGAGTCACGAGTGTTTCGTTGTCATATGCACAGACAAAGTAACGATGACATTCGCACTTGCTGCAACTCAACAGGCCCGTTAATGCAATACCCCACAGATAAATATAGAATAATAATCAATAAATCAATAATGGTAAGACGAGGTGACCATAACAGGCAAAAAACAACAACTAGTCCGTAGTGCATACATAGAGGAGCATAGTTGGTGAAGTTAGTGTTGTGTGGTGATAGCTGATGGGAAGAAGCGGTTATTGAAACTGGTGAACGCGTTCTTCAGATTCCTCCCGAAGGTAGCAGCGAAATGAGAGTGTGGCCAGGGTCTGTGGGTCCCCTCAATGGTAAGGAGGTTAGTACCTGTGATGGACTAGGCAGCGTCTACCGCTCACTGTAGTCTCCTTCATTAGACTTGTGACAGGGCAACCTTACTTAGTCATTTGCCAGTATAACTATGTTTTAAATAAAGGCATCAAAACTGTACACGATACTCCAGGTGTATCACACTAACAAACTGCAAAATTGTAACACATTGCCATTGCTATGTTCCAACCTCTTTGCAATAAAGAAAAATAGGCCATTTTCCTTCCTATCTACAAGACGCACCTGCCTGCTCATGTCTTGACATTCATATGACAGAACAGATAGATTCCTTGCACTCCATTCACTCACAATCTCTCCCATCAAGGTAATCGCTAGCTTCTTAATTCCTCTCACTGATGTGCATGACTTTATTTTAGATATTAGACCTCATTTCTCAAGTTTTCATCGACTCACTCGATCTATCCATTATCCTTCTGCAGAATCCAAATATCCTCCACAAAGCAGCCACAAAGAGACAAAGACACTTTTGTCTCTTCAGCAAACTTGAACACCTTACAAATGGACACAAAGTGCTGGAGTAATTCAAGAGGTCAGGCAGCAACTGTGGAGAACACGTCTCGACCAGAAACGTCACTTATCCATGTTCTCCAGAGACCAGTGAACTACTTCGATGGGCACCAGACTTTTCTATAGTATCTTGTCAGGTCCCCGCTATAGATTCTGCTTGTATCAATGACTGTCATTCCATTATTTCGGCATTGCGCTTGGCCAGGTCGACCCCAACTTTATCGGTCCAGTGTCGCCAGGGCACTGGGCCTTCAAGTGAGAAAATTACAGACATCCTTGGGGCAAGTTCAGACATTTCAGAGACGTGGAAGTTTTAAAATGGCGCTGGAATGTGGCAACTCTCTGCGTGCTGCTCCACAAGAGGATATAGACAATAGACAATAGACAATAGGTGCAGGAGTAGCCATTCGGCCATTCGGCCATTCAATGTGATCATGGCTGATCATCCCCAATCAGTACCCCATTCCTGCCTTCTCCCCATATCCCCTGACTCCGCTATTTTTAAGAGCCCTATCTAGCTCTCTCTTGAAAGCATCCAGAGAACCTGCCTCCACCGCCCTTTGAGGCAGAGAATTTTACAGACTCACCACTCTCTGTGCGAAAACATGTTTCCTCGTGTTTTGCTTTACATATAATGTACTCATGTATTGTGTGATTTGACTGGATAGCATGCAGAACAAACATTTCCCCGTATCGCTGCACGCGTGACAATAAATACACCAAACCAAGTATTTTTTCTTGAAATCTATTTTCTATGCTTGGTTATTTGAACATTGTGTTTGAACTCACTTGTTCTTCTGTCATCGATCCTGAACCGTGTTTGGGCCAATACTCTTTACTCAATGACAGTGCCCAGTTTGGCAATCATGACCTCAAATTCAGATCACTCTCTCTGCTGGTCTTTACAACGCAAAACACCACATATACAGTAATCTCACCACTGATTACAAATCACACTGCAGCTGTACAAACCTTTTTTTACATCCATTACTTTATGTATCAAAGCCTAATCTGAATAAATATGTACATATTTCAAAATCCGAGTACCATGTGACTTTACCTATGCCTCAACTTCACCACATGTGCAAACAGCATCAACGACAAGCTCTGTATAATTCAATTACCTCTTCATTTTTAGTGACATGACAGGCATTTTTTTTTAAACAAGAGCTAAGATAAGCCAATTGCACAATTTCCAAATAACAATGTTCTATTTGAATTTCAATTAGTCAGTAACCCAGTCCAACAAAACCAGGAGATTGCCACAGTGAACACACAATGCTGGAAGTATCTCAGCAGGTCAGGCAGAATCTCTGGAGGACATGGATAGGCAAAGTTTTGGGTAAGGACCCTTCCTCAGACTCAACACAAAGTACTGGAGTAACTCAATGGGTCAATCAGCGTCTCTGGAGAACACATACCAACCCAAACAAAAGGCATAACCAGGCCCTCCAGAGACACTGCCTGAACTGCTGAGTTACTCGAGCATTTTGTTCTGCACAAGTTTCCAGCATCTGCAGTTCCTTGTATCCATATTGCCACAATGCAACATCACGAGCTTCTGAAGGAGCTTCAGTCCATCGTATCAAAAGTCTATCTGGTCAAAAGCATTCAGAAAGCAAGCAAGCAATCTAACTCGGAGTAAGGATCCAATATATAAATGGAGGCAGAAGAAGAACATATACTGAATTGGAAACAGACTCACTGGTTAAGTTCACAAATTGCCTGTCTTTATGTAGCTAAAGATAGGACAAAATCAAGAATCAAGAACATAGATTTAAAGTGAGAGGCGAAAGATTTAATAGGAACCGTAGAGACAAACTTTTTCACACAGAGGGTGTTGGGTGTATTGAATGAGCTGCAGGGGGATGTAGTTGTGAAACAACATCTAAAAGAAAATTGGACAGGTGCATGTATGCAAGGAAATCGCTATCAAAATATGGGGGGACAGGGGGGGCACAATTATTTTGGCGGCCACGCGCGCATGAGCACACTCACACACACGCACGAGGCTTCGGAGGCTCAATCCAGCACTAAATGCAGCTCAACTCATTGCAGCCTGTCTCGCCGGGTTAACCTACAGCCCTGCCTGGACTGACGGGACACCAGCGCTGCTTCTCCGTGCTGGCTGTAAACCTGGGAGCCATATTTCCCGTACGTCCAGGCAGGGCTGTAGGTTAACCTGGCGGGACAGGCAGAGTTGAGCTGGGTTTAGCGCCGCTTCTCTGTGGGCCTGGGGGTCACAGCTCCCACCTGACTCCCGACATCTCTGGCCACCCCCGGGCGTGGGGGGGGCACTCAGGTGGGGACGGGACAGCGCCGGAGAGCCGGGATCGATCCTGGCTGTGGATGAGGCGCAGGTCTATGCCACGTCTCCCTCCTCCAATCACCGCACTCTATCCTCAGTCCCACCCCCCCCCCCACTCCTCCCTCCTCCAATCATTGACCTGAATCATCATGTCCCGCCCCCATTGCCTGCTGACCGACGTCTCTCTCGTCCATTCGCCACCCTCGAGCAGCAGTCCCACCCCCACTGTCTCGCGGAAAGCGGAGATTTCACCGGGTTTTAAAATCCAGATTACAAAAAATCGGGGGGGACGTCCCCCACCTCTCAAAACATGGGGGACGTCCCCCCCCCCCTAAATGCAGCCTCCTTTGCATTCACTCTAACAAATGCTAAACACCTGCATCCTATCTTCCACTAATCCCTAGCCCATCCTTAAGCTTGTAACACCACAAATATCACCCTTGCATAAGACTGGGATACACTTGCACAGACTACAATTGCAAAGAAATACACATCCTGTATGTCATACATTTCCTTTCTGCCCCCAACTGACACTATTTCTTCTCCACCAAATCCACCTACTGCCTTGCTCTGCTGCCTCTGACATTTGCTTTACAGCCTAACGCAAACACTGTCCGCGAATTCCCAGCTCTCCAAATAGCGACGTGGTTGATCTTGCTGTGAAACCTCTACAACCCACCTCTACAGGACATACTCGTGCTCTCCATCCTCCCTGCTCAACTTCTGAATTATCTCTTGTCTCAATTATCTCTGTAGCAGCAGACCTCATTATGTTTAATTAACATGTCAATCGGCAAATCATTACAGCAACCTTGAGCCATAACAATCCCAATCTGGCTTGAGATCTCTGACCAGGACTTCACTCCTTGGGGTACAGGAGGCCGAGAGGTGATTTTATGGAGGTGTATAAAACCATCAGGGGAATAAGGATCAATGCATAGAGTCTTTTACCCAAGGAAGGGAAATCAAGAATCAGAGGGCCGAGGTTTATTGTAAGAGGGGAAAGATTTAACATGAACCTGATGGGCAACTTTTTCGCAGAGTGGTGGGTACATAAAACGAGCGGCCGGAGGATGTAGTTGAAGCAGGTGCAATAACATTAGAAAGACATACATGCATAAGACAGGGCAAACAGGATGAGCTTAGATAGGAGTCCAAGTTTCCAACAGGGAGATTCAACTTTGATTCAGCACCTGGGAATATTTGGCAATGTTAATCTTGGCCGCTGCTTCTGCCATTTATCTCTGACAAACTTGTGGAGTCCTGACCCACCGATGAACGGAGGATCCTGCATCCCTAACGTGATGGCCTCTATTTCAAGATATCCCAAAGCACTTAAGAGCAACTGAATTATATTTAGGATCTGGTCATGGCTGTCTGTGAGTAAAAACAGAAGCTAGTTTGTGCATTGAGAGATTCTATAAAAAGGCTGTCAAGCATATGACTGATAATCCATTTTGTAAAGATGGCTAAGATCCATGATGAATGACCCTACTCTTCCTCAGAGTGTTGGCACTGTATTGTAGGATCTACTGAATCCCACGACAGAAAGCAAAGGACAAACGACACTTAGCTGAGCCAGACACCTTGTGTCACATTTATTCCAAGTTCAAGTTCAAATTTCAAGTTCAATTGTATTTGTCCGGAAGCCCCTTTTACCTACATTCTCACCAATCATAACCCATGTGCAGATAAGACCAATTAGTGCGTCTGACCTAAAGAGTTCTTGTGGCTGGACCTCCTCGTGGGGTGGAAGATTGCAACCTTCACGTAGTCTGCCCTGTTTCGACGAATGCAATCAACCTGGCGAGCACAATCAAATAAGATCTTATAGAAACATATAAAATTATAAAAGGACTGGACAAGCTAGATGCTGGAAAAATGTTCCCAATGTTGGGCGAGTCCAGAGCCAGGGGCCACAGTCTTAGTATAAAGGAGAGGTCATTTAAGACTGAGGTGAGAAAAAACGTTTTCACCCAGAGAGTTGTGAAATTATGGAATTCCCTGCCACAGAGGGCAGTGGAGGCCAAATCACTGGATGGATTTAAGAGAGAGTTAGATAGAGCTCTAGGGGCTAGTGGAGTCAAGGGATATGGGGAGAAGGCAGGCACGGGTTATTGATAGGGGACGATCAGCCATGATCACAATGAATGGCGGTGCTGGCTCAAAGGGCCGAATGGCCTCCTCCTGCACCTATTTTCTATGTTTCTATGTTTCTAAGATCAAATAGAACAAGTTGTCCTCCAACTTTAGGCTGTGCTTGCCGTACGCAAGAAGAAGAAGAAGACCTCCTCGTGAGGCTGCTGGCGAGTCGCCAGCGGTGACAGGCTGTATACAAGACCAACATGGCCACAAAGTCAAGGCACCACAGTATCATTTACACATAGCTGCCCAGGGATATGGAACACTGTTTATGTTATGAATGTGTTTGTAAGATGGAACCTCTGTTAATGCAATCGTGGCTTGGGACTGTTACCTGCCGCTATTAGATGACAGTTGATGGAGACACAAGGAACTGCAGATGCTGGAATCCTGAATATCGGTTCTGAAGAAGGGTCCCGAACCAAAACGCCATTTGCCCATTCCCTCCACAAGTGCAGCCTGACCTGCTGAGTTAGACCATCATTTTGGGTTTGATCATCTCTCTCTCCCCCCCCCCCCCCCCCCATCATAGTAAAGAAGTAGAAATTGGGAATATATGTAAAAGAGGGGCGGTGTGGTGGCGCAGCGGTAGAGTTGCTGCCCTACAGTGCCAGAAAGCCGGGTTCGATCCTGACTACAGGTGCTGTCTGGACAGAGTTTGCACATTCTCCCCCGTGACTGTGTAGGTTTTCTCAAGGTGCTCCAGTTTCCTTCCACATTCCAAAGATGTACGGCTTTGTAAGTTAATTGGCTTTGGTAACATTTGTAAATGTTGTCAATATCCTCATCCTCCTCGACCTGAGTGCAGCCTTTCGATACCGTCAACCACAACATCCTGCTCACCAGACTTGGGGACCTTGGCATTGAAGGTTCTGCACTCAGCTGGTTCCGTTCTTACCTTTCCAACCGATCCCACTTCATCTCTCTCCATAACCACACCTCTGCCACAGCCACTGTCACTCAAGGCGTTCCCCAAGGCTCCGTTCTTGGTCCCCTCCTCTTCATCATCTACATCCTCCCCCTTGGTCATATACTCCGTCACTTCAACCTGGACTTCCACTGCTATGCTGATGACACCCAGATCTATCTCAGCACCAAGTCCCCCCACCACCCCCCTCTCTCCCATATCAACTCCTGCCTATCAGCCATCAAATCTTGGATGCAACTCAACTTCCTTAAATTAAACAGTAGCAAAACAGAATTTCTCCTCATTGGCACCAAATCAACACTCACTAAAATTAACAACCCCACTCTCACTATCGACGGCACCACTGTCTCCCCATCTCCTCAGGCACGCAACCTTGGCGTGATCCTTGACTCAACCCTCTCCCTTGAGCCTCACATCCGCCATGTTGTCAAAACATCATTTTTTCACCTCCGCAACATTGCAAAAATCAGATCGTCTCTCACACCCCCCGCTGCTGAAAGACTCATCCATGCCTTCATCTCCTCCCGACTGGACTACTGTAACTCTCTTCTTTTCGGAATCAATTCCAGCAGCATCAAACGACTCCAACTGGTCCAAAATGCAGCCGCTCGACTCATTACCCACACCAAATCCTGGCACCACATCACCCCAGTTCTCAAAGAACTTCACTGGCTTCCCATTTCCCACCGGATCATCTACAAAATCCTGGTCCTCACCTACAAAGCCCTCAACAACCTGGCCCCCCCTTATCTCATTGACCTCCTCTCCCCCTACCAACCCTCACGGTCCCTCAGATCCACATCAGCTGGTCTCCTCTCCACTCCGAAATCAAACCTCTGCACTTTTGGAGGCAGAGCCTTCTCCAGGGCAGCTCCCAGGCTCTGGAATTCCCTCCCACAACCGGTCCGAAATTCTGAGTCCCTCACCATCTTCCAGTCCCGCCTCAAGACCCATCTCTTCACCTCTGCATACCCTTAGTCCCATGTTCCCCTCCCCTCTGTCTTACTGCTCTATTTTGTTTTGTTTATTCCTGACTCTCAATTGTAAAGCGACTTTGAGTCCTGTAAATAAAATCTATTATTATTATTATTATTAAATTGTCCCTAGTGTGTAGGATCGTGCTCGTGTACAGGGATGGCGGGTCGGCGCGGACTCGGTGGGCCGAAGGACCTGCTTCCCCGCTGCATCTCTAAAACTAAAACTAGAGTGAAAGAAAATGAATGCCTATACTTCACCAGATTCTATGTGGAGAGCGACTAGGTCACGAGGAGGGAACGGGAGAACGCAAGGCTATTACACTGGCTTTGTTTGTTTTCTTCCTGGCCGGCTGGTTTAGGATTATTGAATAATACACACAGCACTAGAGGAACTCGACGGGTCAGGCGGCATCTGTGGAGAGAACGGACAGACGTTTCGTCGTGAATCCATGCTGCCCTACCCTGTGCGTTCCTCCAACACTTTGTGTTTTACTCAATATTCCAGCTTCTGCAGTCCCTTGTGTCGCTAGTTTTGGATTAATACTGACAAAGGAGTGGTCGCCTTGAGTCAAATTCGATAGAATTTCTGGAGTTGGGGGACCCAAGGATATTAATTAATAAAAACATGAAAACAAATATAAAAATGGAATATTTTCTTTAGCTCATTTCCAACATTGATGTTTTTAAGTATTTGCCATTGGCATGGAGAAACTAAATGGGATTGTATTACACATTTTTATTCAGTATGATTGGGATTAATTTCACTTCCTCTTCTAACTTTGTCCTTTCCAGTAAGTGATGCTGACTCAGCAAAACCTTGTTACACAACCCTGGAACATCCAGTTGCAAAGCAGAAGAGCAGCAGGAATCACGGAGGGGGAGGGGGGGGGGAGCAGGGGCGGGAGGGTCTCACAGAACCCCCGTCAGGGAGAGGAGCAGAACTTCTTTCAAAGTCATTGCGCTTTGAGGAGAGTTTGAAGCAGTACAATGAAGGTACAAGGGACTGCAGATCATGGAATCAGTACCCGGAAGCGAAACCCATGCAGTCACAGTGAAAATGTGCAAACTCCACACAGTCAGCACCCGAGGACAGGATTGAACAGCGTTCTCTGGAGCTGTGAGGCAGCAGCCAGGGCCGGATTTAGATGAAGAGAGGCCCTAAGCTGTTCCACTTGTGAGGCCCCTCCCAATCCCCCATCCTCCCCCAAACTAGAGGAAGATAGTCCACCAGATTGACACCGATTTGCAGCCGAGCAAATGAGATAAGGGGCTGGAAAGCTGCACTTTTATTTATTTATTTATTTATTGCCAGTGCTAGTGTCGAATTATTGGCTTAAAACACTATTATTCTGAAATGGAGGGCAAGGAAAATTACTGAAGGGTTGTTTAGAGACTACAGTGTGTTGTGACAGCATATGTAACAAAGGCCTATGACAGTGTCAAAAATATTATACACCTTGCAGGGCTCTCACTTAACTTTTTTTCTCTGTTGTCAGCCGGGCAACCTTGGCAGCTTTTTAAGTTGCCAAATGACAGTTTAGGTGGTCATCTAAGACGGCTTGCATGACGCGTGGGATAATGTGCTCGGACGAAGTGCGTAGTTACCAGTCGGAATTATGCTCAATGAAGCATTCACATATTATTTCTGCTTCAAATAAAGTCACAAACTAAACATATTCACCAAACAAGACATGATATATACCGCAATGACATGCAGTAAAATTATAATACAGTATCTCAACTCTTTTTACACGTTGCAATGAATGCAATTTCTATTATTTCTTTCCACTTCCAAACAAAAATGTGGTTGGATTATTCAGCGTATGATCAACCTCGGTGAGACCAAGTGCAGGCTTGGCGATCGCTTCGCACAACACCTCCACTCAGTTCGCAATAATCAACCTGATCTCCCGGTGGCTCAACACTTCAACTCCCCTTCCCATTCCAAATCCGACCTTTCTGTCCTGGGC